>CM062814.1:421422265-421792265 GCA_031772625.1 Pinus tabuliformis
TCACCATCTCTTTCACTTCTTGGTGTCAACACATCAAATCACATTGTAGACCATTTGATATTTTACAAGGCTACAATTTTTTTTGGCATTTTTGTCCACTTTCACTTCTTGATTCCATCATCCTCCAGTATTAACATACTACTCATGTCATAATTTGAGAATTAAGGCTAATCATGAGCCTCTTTCTCAAGCATGGACCTTCCAAAATCCCACAACATCTTGTCACAAGAAACACCATTAACCTTGAAAAACACTCATGCAAGATATAACATGACGACCTCTTCCTTTTGCTTCTTCAACGCAACAAATGTCACATCATGTGAACATCGCCATGTACTCTTACATCTTGGTATATAAACCATCGACTAAACACAAGTTGACAAAACATGTTTCTTCAAACAACTGACTTTCAAGTCAACCAAAAACATGCTCAACAACTTGATTGATTTACAACAAGAATTCCACATCTCATGAAACAATTCGTCACATCTCCCTTTCATATTTGGAGACAAAATCAACTATTCCAAGTCGATATAACATACGTGTAACAATCAATTGACCATACAAGCTGACACTCATGCATGTGTAAATGATCAGCGTTCTCAAGTTGACAACATACATGTTAACAAAGCAATCAATCAACACAAGTCAATCATTCATGCATGTTCAAGCACAATGGAACTATTAAAAATTCCACTATTCACACACACAAACTCTTATGCATGTATAACAATTCTTAACTCTCTCCCAAGTACAATCACAAGTACAAGAATCCCATTGGTATGTACGAGTACTTAAAGAGCTGAAATGACCAAATTTGTTGCAATAAAGTGAGGCAACATACTCCACTTTCGAACACCTTGCTGGCGTAAATATGAAAGTTCAAGAATGCAACATGCATGCAAATTTGTAGTTACAAATTGCCATCTTTGCTGCATCTAAGTGAGTCAACATAACTCTACTTTTCCAACAACTTGCTTCATGCAATATGCAACATACTTTCAGGATAAAAAAATGCATCCAAATAACAAGGAAGTGTATCAATAAGGCAAGATTTGCATCAATTATCAAAAGAAATGCAAGTCCTTAATTGGTTAAGAAATCTAACCATCTCTTTCCAAACCATTTCAATGGTGCTTCTTTCAGTTGTACTTCATTATGTGTATCATCCTAACCCACATTAATTATGGAATCTTCTTTTCCATTCTTGCCAAAATCTCTCTCCACCTTCTTCAAATTTCGTGGATGACTTGTTGGATGCAAAGTCCAACACTTTTCTACAAGATGACCTTGCATATGGAAATGAGTGCAAAATAATTGCATCTTCTTTTCAACATGGTTTCCATTATCCAATGGACCTTTGGATTTCTATCTCTTTTGTTTTGAAAGTTTCCTGTGTATGGCTATTCTCTTCCAACACCTCGAAACAATATGGTTATTAAACCACAAAAGGAACATGTAAATTTTCTCCAAATCTTATGTGAAGATTTACCATGTTTATCATAATCAAAAGAAACTTGATTAAAGGTATATTTATACCTTGCACATTCACCTCTATGGCCTTCTTGAAGAGGTGAATTTTATGAGGTAGTAGCTCTCTTCGGAATACCAACAATGGTTTAAATGGCCTTAGAGCTTTCAAAATCCTCTTGTTTGTCATTTCCACTAGTTGCATGCTTATGAGCATCTTCTTGCAAAGTGGGTATAAAACTTTTGCATTCCTCATGAACAAAAACTTCACAAGCTTGAGGTAATGAACATGTAATGAAAGTCCTTGGAACACCTTCATGTGCCTCCTTGGATTTGGAGAATTCTCCATCATGTTGTCCATAACCAAGATCCAAATACCTATGCCTTTCCTCAACAACAGTTGGCTCAACTATGCCTTGTGCATGTTTGCCTAACCCTTTACCTTCATAACCCATCTTCATCAATAATTTGGACCCTATTCCTCTAGTGTGTCTTTCAAAAGCACCAAAACATTCATTTTGAGAGGAAATTGAAGATAAACTTGAATTTCATACCTCATTTTCATGCACATACTTGGCTAGGGTTTCCTTGGCATCATGGAGTTGAATCTCCATCTCATGCATCTTTTCAAGAAGCTCTTGCTTCTCCTCCTTCATGGCCATCAACTGCTCTTGAAGTATAGTGTTCTCCTTCCTATCTTCATACATCTCTTACACCCTATCTCTCATGATGATAATCTCTTGCAACATCTCTTCATCAAAGAGTATTGCTAAGGAAGATGGATTAGAAACATCACTTGTTGAAGCTGCCATCACATTTGTAATGCATCAAAAAGCTTCACTCACATAAACTTGCACATAGTTAAATTCTCCTTGCACAAATACAAAACCAATAGCTAATTTTCTAGCTAACCTTGGCAAACCATCTCAGGGTTAAAATGAGCTAACAAGTGCTCTGATACCAACTTGATTTGAATGTTGGGAAAACTTGTTAATGCTATGCAAGCTCCCTCATCAATATTAAAAATATGTGTTTAGGATCGTCTCAAATTAACCAAAATGTGAGGAATTATGTGTCAAGTGTTGAGTGTCTTTTATGAGAAATTTATGAGGTTAATTAGTTGTTTAAAACACATATACAACAAGTAAATTGCAGAGAATTAAAACACAACAAACTCATAACACAAAGATGATAAAGGAGTTCACCCCTCCTGGGCTACATCTCCTTGGACCTACTTCAATGGCTAGGCCCTCTTTGGATTAATGGTCAATTCTATGATTACATGCACCTACAGTGCTCCAATGGCTTTTCAACCTGCTCCATTGGATTCAAAAGACACAAAAACACCAAAATGAATTTCTAAGCTCTGCAATTGGACTTCAGCTGATCTAGGTTTGACCTCCTCTCCTGGTGGCCCTACACTTCCTTAAACTTAAACATAGAAAAATAGCATACATAAGTGCCTTTCTGCCTCTGAAACCTATTCCATTGTGTTCAAAGCATCAAAATCATCTAGGAATAACTCTTTCTGAGCCAAAATTGGTCGAAATGTGAAGAAGTTATGGTCTCTTTCAGTTTTCGCTAAAAGCTCCACTAAAACTGAAGGAACTCCAGTTAACTCCACCAAAAATGGTGCAAATCCGGATTTAGCAGTTAAGCAATGTTGGTCAAATGCAGAGGGTTACCCAGCGATTAGGCTACCTAGTGGTTATGTTGACTTCTAGCGGTTAAGGTTACTGCGTTCACATGTTGCGGTTAATGCTAGTGGCTATCTGACAGTTAGGCTGCCTGGCGGTTACGTAACTACTAGCGGTTATCCTTTGGTGCGTTCACATGCTGGAGGTTAATGTTATGGTTACCTCCAAAATTCGTCAGCATTAATGTTTAAATAGAACATGCACCCACCATATGTTAAGAAACATTGTTGTAGCATGGCAGTAGTGCATGGGGCTTGTGCAGGCGAGGTCACGGGTTCGACTCCCCGACCTTCCAACAAAATTTTATATGACCTTTGAGAGGACATGTAGTGGCCTCCAGGCTTGCCACATGTCACCCTCTCATTGGTTCACCCAATGTGCTATTAACCAATCCGATGCCGACAAGTATCAAAATATGGTTAAGCCACGTATGGGAATATTTTGGCAATATTCCAAGGAATATTTCCTGGAATATTCTTTTTCTTGGCTGGATGTACGGATTCCTAGTCAACATCCCAGTCACAAAATTTTGTCTGTTTGACAAAACGGACAACAGGCTCTAACTTTCTCATATGAACTCTATTTTGAGTGAAACGAGTTGCGTTGGGATTGTATCACTGACATGGACGTCGTCATTTAGGTTTTGAGCGATTCCAAGGACTTTTATTTTTTAGCAAATTTTTTCCCCTAATCCAGATTCTGATTAGCTCAATAGGTTCCTTTTTCATAAGTTTTAAGGAGGCCAAAAAAGAGATAAAATTACACATGCACTCTTCTCATAATTTAACGAACTTGAAAATGGAAAAGAGATCACTCGCCGACTTTCAATTTAATTAACAAGTAGGAAAAGATAGAAATAACTCGACATTTTCATATATGTTTTACGTGCATGAAAATATGGGGAAAAGAAGCTCGAGATTTTCGTAGGTTTAATGAGTCATGAAAACAAAACCAAAATGAAATTAATGCTTTCATATATATTAAATTAGCATGAAAATATAACAAAAGGAGTTCAGGGTTTTCATTGTTTAACGAGCATGAAAGCAAGACCAAAAGGAAGCTCATCCTAGAGGAGCTAGTGCTATAAGGGTAGGAACGAGTTTTGGTATGATGGAATCACTCAAACTATAACGAAGAAAAGAGGATAGAAAATAAGATCACTCATCTCAGCAGCTCCTCCAGGGAAGCAAAAAACACCAAGTGAAAATGAATGATAGGCCAAGTAGAGGATGATAGCGATCACAAAATGAAACCAAGGCTCATCATGCAAAAGTATCTTGATAAAAATAAGCGATCACAAGGGATAAAGTGTGGAATCCTCCCAGGGTAAGGCTGGAAAGTGATGAAGAAGAGTAGATGAGGCTCATTTTCTAAGTCATGGTAGGTCAAAAAGAGGAATTTCAAAAAGGAAATAAATAGACATTGCATGGACACCAATAGTAAAGAATCCATGTAAATGTAAGCTCTATTGCCGAGTTACGACATGCTTAATAGAGATGGGATAATTTCCCAAATTGACATGGTTGTACCTAAGGCATAATGAAGATGACAAAGATGTTCAAGAATTCAATAAATATGGTAGTGAGAGACCTACCTCTATATGTCAGGTTCAAGAGAAACACACCTAAGGTCCAATTAATGTAATCATAAAAAACACCACCCTATCTTGTATAAACGATCCAAAAAGACTATACTCGTGGTTAAATCATATAATGAAAGAAATAAAACATGTCTTTTCAATTAGATTTGCCTTCCTACATGCAAATATATTCTGTTGTCAATGTGGAGAACTTACGTTTGTATGAACCTCCTTTGATTGCTGATCATGAAAGTGTTGTTCAGCTGCCATCTATAGAAGATTTCTCGCCAGAATTCTTAGATGAGTTGAAAGGAGATACAATCCTTGATAGAAGGACACGAACTTCAAGGAGGGGCAATGTAGATTATGTTTGGGTTGGTTTCAAAGGCAGCAAACCGAACAAGGAAAAGTGGATGGAGGTGGATAGAGTGAGGGAGCTGTACCCTCACCTATTTAACAGGTAGTTGAAGGCTTTTGGGGTCCAAAAGCTTCCCAATGGGGAGGCGTGATCAGGTGCTCATGTCCCAAGTGTCGTAAAATGCTCAAAAATTAAAGTGCTCAAAACTGGTTCAAACTTGAACAACTAGAAAGAGCTTGTCCTCCTGATTCCAGCGCTGCAAACGGTTCGAAAAACGGTCTCTGTATGAGGAAGTTATGCCAAAAAGAAAAATTGCCCAATAACATTGAAATTTTGAATTTTTTTCAAAAAAAAAAATTGAAATAGAATATTCCCAGAATATTCCATAGAATATTCTTTTCAGGCAGCGAATGGCAGGCTGCCACGTGGCAGGCCCGAAGGCCACCACGTGGCCCAGGATGACGTCATCATATCTATATTGGGCGCATATATAAAATTTTTGGTGTTGGTAAGTTTTGAACACGGGACCTCCCTCGCATCAATGGACAGTCTTACCGTTAGGCCAGTGCTATGGGTTTTGATATGGAGGCGGAAAAAACCTTTCTTAAAAGTTTGAATTGTGTTGAGGCGGGGCCCGAAGGGGGCCAGCCCCCACGTAATACGACCTCGCACCCAAACCGCAGGCCTAACTCATAACCGCGCACCCAAATTCAACGGTCACACTAATGTGTTCACATATGCAAGAAATCCGGAGGTTAACACTCAATTTTATTAACCGTTCATTAGAAGGCATGGTGCGGAATCCGATGGAGAGCCTAACCACCGCCGAACTTCGTTCACATGCATTAAAGCAAACGGATAACTGGTGGGTAATGTGCGGGTAGACTGGTGGATTTTCAGCAGACCGCCAAATTTGGGCGATCCTGCCATAATTGGCGGAGTTAACTGGACTCAACTACAGTTCACTGGAGTGATTCTAGACCCAATTGGGGGAAAAATTCAATGAGCCATAACTTTGGCTAGGGAAGTCCTTTTTGGACGATTTTTATTTTTATTTTAATTTTGACTATTCAGATGATTTTGAAGCCATTGGCATAGGTTAGAGAGTGATCAGAGGTCGTTTGCAGGTGTTTTTGCTCTATGGAAGTTCTAGGAACCACTAGGGCCCAGTATTGTGGGAGCTGTATAGGGTTGCAGGTACCCATTAAAGGAGAACCAGTAGTCATTCCTGACTGATTCCAGTTTTACAGTCTATTTTGCCTGTTGAGGCTTTTATTTAGCTGTATATTCATTTTTAGCTTTTAATCAAAACGAGGACATGCCCAGTTGGGAGCCTTGGACCCAACAGATGTAGCCCAGGAGGGGTGAACTGCTTTATCAACTTCTTTTGCATCTGTGGTTGAGTTATTTTGCAGAGCAAATTCGTTTTAGTGTGTTAAACAGTAAAAGGAACTAATTCTTCTATACTTAAATGGGTCATGAATAACTGAAAATTTCATTTGTTTTTAACTGCAAGACATGTACATATTTTAAACATGTATGTTACTGAATTGAATACCTTGCAAAGAATTTACAAGTAATTTCAAATTCAGATCAGGGCCCAAGCTTACATTTCCCACTACAATATGCTTATAGCCTAGTCAATCACTCTTTTTAAGTCCCCCATCACCTAGATCTTAGATATGCATTTTATATAGAAAATAGGAGTCTCCAAGGCATTGAGAATTTTTATTTTATGTTGGTACATCTACTAAGTGCACAACGGATGTGAAAGCACTGATTTTTCCTTAGGAACAAAACCACACCAACCAAACCCACATCTAGGTAGGTCTCTTTGGCTTGCACCATTGAAGAACCTCCAAGGAATATCATAATCAATATGAGGGATGATAGGAACCCTTTTGTTTCTTATACTTAGGTTGCATCTAATATTCTTTGATAAACTTCACAATAAGAGTTGTTTTCACTCCCAAAGGAACATTATGTAGCCCCCTCCTCCCACATTTACTGAATTTAACTTGTGAGGAGAGATTACATACCTGTGATTCAACTCCCCATGTACAGTTAATGAAGTGTAAATGACAAAACAAAACCATTTTGACCTTCCTCACATGTTATAGAACCTTCAAGAGCCAACCAACCTTTCCAGGTGAACAACCCTTGAGACAACTTGACATTTCACTGATCTGAACCCTCAGTCACTCCCATGACAAGCCATGCATGTGACTTAGGCCTTACATTTTCTCCCACAGTAAGGCATGCCAACCAATGTGGACTTTTTCAGCTAGTTTTGAGCCAGTGACCCCAGATTTTCTGCCACTTTTTAAGGGCCAAGGCTCAGGCCACTGCCTAGAAATTCTTGAAACTTTCAGGAATGATAAATAATAATGGAATAAGGCTACTAATGCAATCATTGGTACAAGTACTTGATCTGAACCCTACTAGCCATGAAAAACATTTCATCAAACATGTCACCAATATGTAATCTATAGGTCTTAACAATATATCTTAGCATAAAGGTCTCATACTTATCTAAGATTCATAAAGAAGCATTTTTTCTCTATCACAATAGTTGCATTATCATCTATTAGGTCATATATTCATTGTACATTCATTTTCAAATAAAAACATGATGAGATCCATACATAAAGTCTGTCATAAAACATACTCATAACCATCATATAACCAATAAAAATAACAAGGACATAACATACATAATAATCACATATGAAAAAGTATATTTACACATGAAATACTAAGAAGAAAGAGATCTTATTAATGAATGAAAAATCCAACCAGGTTTGGAACTTCCAGGAACCACCTGACCATATATTGGCTGAACCAAATATTTCTTTCATCCAATCACCCCTGTGCCATATTCCAAGCATGAATCTGGTAATCAAAACCGAATGAAACGAACTTTCCTCATGCTTTACCACAATCCCCACTGGATCACTAGGCCCTAAACTAGCATGGATGCCATCAAATTTCTCCACCTACACCATGAGTAATTTTCCTTCCTCCTAGCCTCTAGGCTTTACCATATATCCTGCCATACAATACTCGACAATTCCTACACCTAATCGAGACTCCACCCTGGTTGGCCAGATAAATCAATCTTGCAGAAAAGACCGATCTCCCTAGTATCAAAATATATTCTAGCAATAAACAGACAAACAAACCTATCTTTCTCTAGACATATGCGATTTATAAGTAAATACTACAAAGGTGTTAAGATTCTACCTTAGATCCTGTGCTTGTTCGTAGTAGTCATCCTTCAGTCATTCGAAAAAGTTATTTTTAAAGACCTGCAATCACAAACAAGCAAACATTAAATAGCACTTGCATAGAAAATATTATAAATCATGCCTATTATGGTGATCAAGGAATCCATAAAATAAACAATGAATTAACAACTTATTGAGAAAAACAAATATATTTGTATTAACTTTGAATAGTAGAAGAAATTTACAACCTTTTCAGCCTTGACGTTGAACAAGTTCTTCCTGGGGTTCGAAACAGGAATTTCCTTTACTTTGACAAGCCTTGCACTCTTCCAAATGAGATACATAGAGGTATGTAATCTCTCCTCATAAAAACTCAACTAAAGAAGACTAAGTTCCAACAACATTTTACCTCAAAAAATACTAAGCTTCTAACTCTAACCAGTTAACTAGCTCAATGCTTCTTTTTATAGTGCAGAGGAGGAGGTTACAGCTCCACCTATGAAGGGATAGAATCCTCCTTCAAAGGAATAAGCTCCTCACATCAAGGGGTTAGCTCCTTAAGGTATGGGTTACATGAACCTTAAAAGAGCAAACTTGCCACCTCAAGATTCCTTCCAGAAGCTTCTAGAAATAACTGAAAGTGAGTTTTTTCATAGTATACTTGTGCCTTTTTAACTTTTACGGGGGTCCACACCTTTAACATAGAGACAGTGCGGTCAGGTGCGCCGGAGACATGACCATTAGGTGCGAGACCACAGGTAAGACAAAGAGAAAGTGCAGAACCAGAGTTTTAAAAACTTTTGAGAGCTTTTCTCTTATTTTCAAGACTTGATATGAGGAACTGATGTTTTAGACTTGTAGAGGAGGAAAGTATGAGTGGTAATGAACTCACACAGATAGCAGAATGTCAAAGTGACAATTTTCAGTGCAGCAGATTTCCCCCTAAAGTGTGAAGTCTGTAATAGATGAAGATAGAGTCTGTCATGTATGAAGAGTGAAGTACTTTATCATTTCAAGGATCATCTTGTGGACACCCCAGTCAGAACCTGTAAAAACATTCAATAATATATATATATATATATATATAGACATATCATCGCTGAGGTAGGCATTCCCATACTCAGATCAAAACTGACTAGAAAACTGACTAAACTGTTCTGATACAGGAATGATTTTGTAATACATCAAGAGTATAGACATGTGTAGACATAGTATGGATGCAGCCATCTGTTTATGAATAGTCCACTGTATAATGAATAACAAAATTCCTCGCAGCCTGGATGGTAGAAACTAGATCCAGGGTCTTGATTTCCGCTTCCCGAACTAGTATGATTCTATCCATGTGAATGAATGTGTCGAAGTCAAACATGGTAGAAACCACTTGATTACTAGTCAATGATATGGACTGTTAACAAGTGTGAGAGAAACCACCAGTAATGTCAATGGCTCTCAAAGTACTTAGTACAATCCATGAAATGTGAATAAATGAGTTGAAGTCAAACATGTCATAGAATCATTCGATTGAAGGTCAATGATGCAACCTATCGTCGAAGGCGAGAAACCTGCCATTAGGGCATGTATATTTCAAGGTACTGACGATTTCTAGATCAACTTCCTAGATAAAGAGCTGAAGTTGATAGAAAGCGATCCGTCGTAGGCAAGCCCACAACACGAAATCATAGATCAAGTTTTGAAGAAATATATTGGCAAGGACTGACTCAGGGATGGTTAAAATGGATGACAGATATCTCGCAGATGAATGGTTTGTTTGAACTGTTCTCTTGAACACATAATGCCACTGCAGATGGCTTGGTGACAATTGACCCAAAGCTAATACCCAGAAACCGGCTAAAGACTTTCAATGTGGTTTGGTTAACTGTTAGGCAAAGGATTTTCCCAACCCAGGTGAACAAAAAGTGTCGTGTCCAAGAGTGGTTAACAACTTAAAAAAAAAAAAAAAAAAAGTGTAACAAATAGGTTCATTTTTCTCTCTTTTCCCCCACCATTTTTGGCAAGTACCTCTTTATTTTTGACAAGCTTGAGGAGGATAACATTTGCTTGTTTATAAGCTCATCCTTCGGATGAGTCCAACTTAGTTTAAAATTCAAACCCTAAGAAGGAGTGGTTCGTTCCTGTTTAAAATTGACAGGTCCTTTATTGTTAAATAACGAGTCCAGTATAGGAAAAACTTGGTGTTTTTCAATTTTAGGGAGTTAGAAGAAAAACTTAAGAAAACTCCATGGGGGTACCTTTTCGTAAATTTAGTACCTCAAGCCCGAAAAAGGATAAAATAATGAGGGAGAGAACTCTATTGATCGTAATTAGTCAACATATACATTTTTCGTAAATAGTCCATTTCATTCCGTAAAAGGGGTAAACTTATACTGAAGGGACGATTCTTCATTTATTTTAATGAATTCGAACAATCAAGTGCTCAACAATCTTTTCAATTTTCGAGAGTCTGAAAAGGGCTTAAAGAGGACTCAATGTTTCGCTTTTTCGTAAATTTTTGAAAGAGTCCAAAAAAGTGATAAAAGTATGTTCTTTGTTGAAAAATGATCAGTTTTCTCGAAAAATCCAATATTCTGCACAAAAACACAAAACATTACACATACCTGTTTAAGATAAATAAAAATGTTCTTAAAAATTTACCTTTTTAAAGTGAAAAATAAATAAATTAAAAGTTCATTTTTTCGAAAAAAACTTATAAAAAGGGCTTTTCTAACTTCATTTTTACCATTTGAGTTCAGAGTGAGAAGTGAGAGCTTTTGGGTAAAAAAGTTCCTGTGAAGATTCTGGAAAATCCGTCTGTTGGAATCGAAAACTGTCAGCTCCAGGTAATCCACGTCCTCCTTAACTTGCATTTCATCCGTTTACATTTTGTTTTTAGGCTTTAAATTTGATTTTTAAAGGAAAAATAGGTTTAAAAAATCGCTCGTGGGGGTCCACAGGTGCAACATGCGGGCCCTGCAGACCCCGACTTTTTCTATAAAGAAAAAAGTCATGGGTCTGCACCTATTGCTCACAACCCGTGCGGACCTACGCACTGTTTGTAAGCAGCGGTGCGCGGACCCGCACAATGAATTTTAAAACTTAAATTTCTCCATTTTTGCCCAAAATTTTTCGAACAAGCTTGTTCTAATATGTCTTTTTATGCATTGTAGGACATTCAAAATGCTTATTTGGCAAGAACGCAAGCACGAGGATGTAGATTATGCCACAATAAATCATATGCCCACATTGCAGGCATTGAGAGCATGCAGACTGTATAAGTTCTGGGCCATACAGGGCATGAGGGCCCAAGTAGACCTCTTGACATGGCTAGTAGATAGATGGAACACACAAGACCAGTGCTTTGTGATTGGTGGCCACCGACTCGAAATTGAGCTGGAGGACATATACTTTTTGACTGGTTTGTCCAAGAGGGGCAAACAATTATCTCTTTTCGGGACTAGGCCAGGTGGCCAGTCTGTCGCTAGTCTCCGATTGGAGTTTTGCGATGATCAAGCAGACCCCAAGGATAAACAGATTGATATTAAAACTATCATCCGTCCTGAGCTTAAATTTATTGCATTCACTGTTACCAGACTATGCGAGAGTGCAACATTGCATGTGGCTACTAGATCCCAGATGCAGATGGCTGTAGACTATTTTCGAGGCACCATATACAACTGGTGTGAGGCTGTGTTGGAAAATGTGAAAGGCCAACTAACCAGAGCAAAGAATGGAAAGTTGAACAACTTTGGATATGGATTTATCGTAGTCACCTTTGCTCTAGAGAGGATCCCCATGTTAGCCCCACAACATATTCCTATTGATGTTGGTCTTCCTCGAGAGCCTAGAATGGTTCGTTGGGTTGCTTTGATGGCCCGTCACGCTGAGGGCATAGAGGTTGTTCGATTTCCGCCTGCATATTTTCGTTGGTTGAACAACCAAATTTTTGTGATTCAGGACTTTCCATACGCCGGGATGGATTACTGCGGCGATCGAGACATGATTCTTCCACCAGAGAGCAATGGGATGATTCAGGTAAAAACCATTTTCAACACTTTCTAAGTTTTATTTTTTTTTTTATTTTAAATCGTCCAAAACTGACAATCAAAAGTTTAAATGCAGATGTGGGTCCATGATGACCAGCTGCTCTCTAGCCTTACGAGAGGAGACACCCAGCTGCAGCAGCACCAGCCCATAGGGCTAATCAACAGAGATCCTGACCGACTTGGAGCATCATCTAGAGCGCTTGACACTAGATATTCCAGAGACTGATATAGATGATATTCCACTTAGGTTACAAAGATATGTGATTGGGGTCCCATGACCTTTTAGGAGGTTCCTATGTAGGGTGGCCGATTTTTAGTTTCTTATCGTGATCATCACCAGGGATAGGATGATCGATTTTGTAGACTCATGACATTTTTGTCTTTTTGTATTATCATTTTTGCTGATCATAAGGTGTTTTTCAACCTATGATCGAAGACGATGTATATTTTGAAACACACTTCTATGCTATGATATATCATTATTACCGGCTATCTTGTGTAACATGTTATCGAATGTTATTAAATTTACTATTTTGATTATTGAAAATGTCTATTTATCATACTAGAAGCAACTGCATCTGCTAATGTATTTAAATGTCTTGGAATATGCTGATATTCAATTTAATCAAATTCACGTTCCAAGAGACGAACTCTCAAAAATAACCTTAATAACACTGGATTTCTATTGGCATAAACCTTGTTAAGCTGTAATACATTGAGTTCAGAATCCAATCTAACAATCAAACTCTGAATCCCAAATGAGATGGATTCAGATAATAACTCAATCACTGCACTATACTCTACAATGTTATTCGTTGTTTGACAGAGGCTTACCCCATGCATAGACACTAACTCATCAGAGGGTGAATAGATAACCCAATCTGCGGAAGAAATGTTCCGTGTACTACGACAAGCACCATCAGCAAAACCAATGTATGTTTGAAGAGACATCCACATCTGCAATATCAAGAGTAAAATCAAGATAAGCAAGAATAGTGATAAGAGCACTCTATAAACTAGCACACTTTTCTAATCTAAAACACACTAGCTGTAAAGAAACTAATCTAACAAAAAATCTCCACACAGAATTTAAGCATAATATCTCTTCAGATAAATTCCATTTATGGGTTTATCCAAAGAGACACTGTCAAAATCTATCAATTCATAAGCCCTTTTTGTCAGCTTTTGCTTAACAATGTAAGGACCATGCCACATAGGTACAAATTTTCCAGCCCCTAGCTTATCGTTCGCTTGATCATATACTAAAACTAGGTCTCCTTCTGAAAAATTACGAGGTGTAACACTTCTGTCGTACTGAGCTTTCATTCGTTTCGCATGAGTCTCGTTTGCTATTGCAGCAGTACGTTGATTCTCATCTAGTTGAGCTAAGTACAAAAAACGTTCTTGTTCTTCAGAAATAGCCAGGAGTAATTCTATGGCTAATTGTAATGACATAATTTTGCATTCAATAGGTAACACTACTTCCAAACCATAGACCAGTTGAAAAGGAGTGAAACCAGTCGATGTTTTCACTGAGGTTCGATATGCCCAAAGAGCTGAAAATAGCATGGTATGCCAATTTGACTTATGAATACCAATGATTCGTTTGATCATAGTGACTAAAACTTTATTGATAGCTTCAACCAGACCATTATCCTATGGGTAATACGGAGTAGAACTATCGTGGCGCAGGCCAAGTTGATCTGTCAGTTCAGTCATCGTGATATTTGGAAAGTGACTTCCATGATCAGTAATAATAGCTTGAGGAACACCGAAACTAGTAATTATATGATTGAATACGAAAGTTACAACAGTCTTTCCATCTGCCGAAAATGTAGGCATTGCCTTGGTCCACTTAGTAAAATAATCTACCGCCAGGATAATATATGCATGCCCCCCGGCCGAGTGACGGTTACATGTAATAAAGTCAATGCCCCACTTTGCGAAAGGACCGAAAAAAATTATAGGGTGAAGAGGAGTGGGTGGAGCACGCATTTTACGATTAAAGATTTGACAATTGTGGCATTTTCAGATTGCATAGATACAATCTTTGAATAAGGATGGCCAGAAATAACCAGCACACAATATCTTTTGGGTTGTGGCATACCCAAACATATGACCGCCACATGCTCCAGAATGATAGTATTCAGAACCTTTTCAGCTTCTTCATGAGTTAGACAACGTCGGAAAACAGAATCTGCTCCACGAAGATAAAGTGTATCACCAATAATATTGTATTGTTGGGATTGGAAACATATTTTCCGTCGCTGAGATCGTGAAATTTTAGGACGAAAAGATTGGTTTTGGAGATAAACAATAATATCTCCATCCCAAGGATCAAGAGTACTGATAAGAAACAAGGATTCATCCGCAATGGGTTGCTCCACCACAGTTTCAGTATCAGTACGCGGGAAATCACACATTAGTTCGGTAAAAACCAAAGATTTCTTTGCCTTGGATTTTTCAAATTCCAAGTCAAATTCCTGCAGGATAACTATCCATTTGGAATACTTTCCCCCTAGCAATTGTTTAGTCAAGATATACATCATAGGGTTACAGTCAGAAATTACCGTGGTTTTGCATAATAAGATGTAGTGACGAAATCTTTGGACAACTTGGACAGCTGCCAAGGCCAATTTCTCCACATGCGAATATTTAAGCTCAGTCGGATGCAGATTTCAACTAAGATAGTAAATCACATGTTCATTGTTGAATTCATCTTCCTGAACTAAAACCATGCCAATGGTGGAATGAGAAGTGGCGAGATACAAAAAGTAATCCTGGTTGTAATTGGGAGGATGCAGTAATGGTGCATGGGTTAATGCGTGTTTAAGTGCATCAAAAGATTGATCAACGATCTCATCCCAAAAGAATGGAATATTCTGTTTTAACAACTTGGTAAAACCTTTCGTTATCTCGGCGTAGTTAGGAATGAAACGACGTAAAAAGTTTGCTTTCCCTTGCAAACTTTGGAGTTGGCGAAGAGTCGAAGGAGGAGGTAGATTGACGATAGCTTCAACCTTTGAGGGGTCGACATGAATGCCAGCCTTTGAAATGACAAATCCCAGTAAGCGACCCATTTCTACACAGAATACACATTTGTGTGGATTCAGCTAAATTCGATAATGCCTACATCTCATAAAGATAGCTCGTAAATGAGTGAGATGATCAGCTCTATGCAATGAATGGGTAGGTAAATCATCGAGATAAGGTTGCACAATGTGCTTGATGTCATGAAATGCGTAAGACATAGCCCTTTGAAAAGTTGCTCCAGTGTTCTTCAATCCAAAGGGTAATTTTCAATAAGCAAATGTCCCCCATGGACAAATGAAAGCTGTTTAGGTTGATCGGCAGGGAGTATGTTGATTTGATTGTAACTGGAAAAACCATCCATAAAAGATAAAATTTCACTACGGGCACAATTATCAATAATTTTATCGATATAGGGGGTTGGATAATTGTCTTTAGGAAAAGCTCGATTAATATCCCTATAGTCGATACATACTCTTATCGTTCCTGTTTGTTGTTGATAGGAACAATATTTGATACCCAATCGGTTAAAGGAGTTGGATAAATGAAACTTGCGTGAAGTAATTTCTCAACTTCGGCTTTGATAGCAATGGCTTTTCTCGGATGTATCTAACGTAAGCATTGCCGGACAGGTTTAGCATCTGGGTAAGTTTTAATTTCATGGACAACAATTTATGGATCGATTCCTGGCATTTCTTCATATGACCAGGCAAACACGTCACGAAATTCTTGAAATAGGGCTTTATAAGTTTGGATTTCATTGTCTGTACAAGAAGCACCTATATGAATGTTTTCAATAATTCCTGGCTTAACTGAAATGTCAATAGGAACTGTTCGAGAGATATTTTCCAAATTTAACTTAGAATCAGAATGTTGCAATGGATCTATGGTTTTTTTGACATAGTCAGTAGTAAAAATAGAAGAAAAATCATTTTCAAAATGATCAAGCTCAGGTAAAAATGAAGATCGGTGATGAAGATCTTCCCATGGTAAATCATCAACAGACAAAAGTTCACGAATATGCTCATCAGTATGAACAGGATCAGAAAGTGTTGTTGTAGCTGAGGTTGATATCGAAAATGATTCCCCATGGACCACATTCATTGGATCAGTTTCGGTTGAACAAGAATCAGAAAACGACTGTACAGCCTGATATGCAATTTCAAAGGGACTCAAAGGCATCGCACCATCAAATGAATCGACCTCAGAATTGAAAGGTACGATCCAAGGATCATCAAAAGTAACAGTATTCAATGAAATCATATGAATATTTGCAATAGAAGGTGATACATTAGGAGGAGGGAAGGAAAAAGTTCCCAGTAAACCAGAATCTTTAATCAAACCTACGCCAACATCCTTGTAAGGGATAGTTGTTTTACCGATGTGCTGAATACTATCTGTAGAGGCTGGGTCGGATGAGAAATAAGTCAGCTAGTCTATCATAATGATCTTTCCGTTATGAGGAAACTTGATAAGCCGAAAAACCGATGAAACAATATCAATCATAGCATAAGACCAACTGCGACCCAGGAGAAGGTTGTAATATAGAGGGGCATCAAACACTTCCACATGTATATTTATGGTTTTGCCTTCGACCCCTATATGTAAATCCTACAAAATACCAAAAGGATGGAACCCTCGGCCATCAAAAGCCTTTAGAATTGTCGGAAACTAGTTGAGTGTGGGAGAACCAAGCGATTTCCAACACTGGATCAACATAATACACGTAGAAGCCCCTTCATCAATCACGGTTTGAAAGCAAGGTCTGTTTTTGACTAAAACTAGAATCTGGAAATCCATTTGATGAGGTAGGCGGGGTGTACTATTCTCTAAATTGAAGATTATTAGGTTCGAATCCTAAATGTCGACAGCTCCTATAGCAAACAATAGTAATTTATGCTGTGCTGGGCACGATTGCAGCACTTCCAAAGCCAACATTGCTGAAGGGGAAATAGCTAAGTCTTCAACAATGTTGTAATTCTGAGCAGCTCTCGCATGTGGATTGAAAGCTGATTTACGAAGTACACCTTTAGCAGGCGGTTTGATTACTAATTCAGGGTTAGGTTTCTCAATCTGTAGTGGATCAGAACCAAGAGGAGGTGTAGTTGATGTGTTTGAATTAGAAGATTCTGCTTCTTTACCACCAACAGGATTTTTACTACCATAATCTTGCGATTGCGTTGCAATCCTAACATGAGACATCATCATAATGGGTTCTTCTGAGGCATTCGAGGAAGAACCAATCATCTTACTATCTTGAGTAGGAAAAGGATCCTTCAAGACAGTAGGTGTTTGAGAACCTTTAACGAATTTCGAAACCTCTGCTCGACGTGGGCACTCTTTGGTAAAATGATCCTCGTCGCAAATGAAGCAAGGATAGCGAGGTTTCCGTTTTTCATCAGTAGATTCATTTTTATCCATTTTATATTTTGAATTTTGTTTGTTTTTCTTCTTCCCCTTATTTTTACTACCAGATTTTGATTTGGTCGTAGATGATTCTACGACATGGATGTCGGCAGAAAATTAAGCGGAAGAATCTCCTTTCGGGGAATCAGGTAAAGTTATTATAGGAGAAGAATTCTTTGAAGATTTATTCTTACTTTTAGTACTAACTGAACCAGTCATACCATTAGCGGCATGAGACCCTGAAGGAGCTGCATTTATTTGACCATGTTTTAGAAAATCAGGGATTTTTTCATGTAAAGTACCTGACTGTGTATAGACGAGGTCAGGGTACTAAGTCTGAGCAATGACTTTCTCTTCAGTGACAACTCCTCCCTTAGCTACATCTTCAGTGATTTTGGGTAACAATGATTTAATGAACCATTCCACTAAAATTTGATCCGGAATGAAAACTTTCACTAAACACCTTCTACGTCGCCATTCATGAATACGATCAGAAATATATGTGGACATGGATTGTTTCAATGAAGTTAATAGTTTCGTGCCATTGTTGTATCTTATAGGCAACTGAAATGAGTTAAGAAAGCAGTGACTAACTGATTGAAATTATTAAAAGAGCCTCGTGGTAACTTAATGTACCATTTGGTGGCAAGACCAATAAGAGTTCGTTGAAAAAGACACAATCGAATTGAATCATAAATGATTGAATTAGATGCACACCAGAGGTGATAAGTCATAACGTGATTTGACGGATGCTCTCCTGACTTACCCTCAAATTTTGGGATATCACTGGGAAACTTACTAGGCATTGGCGGCCAATACGGAAGATAGTAAATCGAATCGTTCGTAAGGCGCAACAAATCAGGTAAATCCAAAGTTGCAATAAATGGTAACTGATGGTTAGGGTCATGAAAACCTTGAGTAATGACACGAGTTCTAGAGGAGGATATCCAGGATAACTTGGAATCGGATTTGCATTAGGAATGTTATAACCTCCTGGAAAACCAGGATTAACCAGACCAAACTGGGGTTATTGAGGCTGTTGATATGTATAGCTAGGATATGGTTGATACTGATAAACTAGGTTTTGCATAGTAGGACCAAATTGATACTATCCCTAGTATGGTTGATAGATGAATTGCGGTTGACTTGTGGCAATCGTACTTGTACCACCTTGTCCTACAGGCATCTGGACTGAAGTCTAAACTGTAGGTCCTGACTGTGGCACAGAGACTTGAGGAATTTTCACTGATGCAGGGATAGTAGAAACCGAATCTACAGATACTCCAGAAACAGGTGTGGTAGGTTGAACAGAAGTTGTAGTAGTTGCAGCAGTTTGAGGCAGAGTCTAATGTGTGCTAGGCCCAGGCTGCTGAACTAAACTAGGGTAGGGATTTGAACAGTAGGTTGGACAGGTTGCTGGGTTGGACCAGAAACCAAAGGCTATCCAAGTTGATTAGGTAACTACACATGAGGTTGCTTAGTCTGTTGAGTTTGAGATAGATTCCACACCATGTTCATTCCGGGGTATGGACCCATAAAAGGTTGTGCATATGGAGGACCATAACCTGGTTGAAAATAGGGCTGATAATTAAGCAGTACATTTCCAGCTCATAAAAATGATTGACCAGAAGGCGGTTGGAAACCTTGAGTTGGGTACTAACCTTGAGGTTGATAACCCTGAGGCACGTACTGAATCTGGGGTTGATAAGCATCTCAAGGAATATACTGAGTCTAGGTTGACCTTGGGGCATGTACTATCCTGAAGGTTGAAAACCTTGAGGTAGCCCTCCAGGTGGTAACTGACTACCTTGAGGTTGCCCCCCAGGCGGTAACTGACTACCTTGGGGTTGCCCCCCAGGCGGTAACTGACTACCTTGGGGTTGCCCCCCAGGCGGTAACTGACTACCTTGAGGTTGAGGATTTGGAATACTACCAGACATCATATGGATTTTCTCTGCATTCAATGTTTGAGTTCCATTACTACCAGATGATAACTCTTGTTTAGTCGGTCGAGGAGTTGCTCTTGAAAAAGTACTAGAGAGTGACTGGTACCCCGAAGGAACAAAAGGACCGCCATATAAAAATGTTTCCGGTGATTGGGAAAACATAGATGACTCTCTTGACATGATCGATGAAGGATAATAACCTCTTGGTGTAGGATGAAAAGGAATTCGAGGTGGTGAAAAACTAAGACCTGGGTTTTCTAAAAAATTTGTCAATGATAAATACCAAGTGTCACTCCTAAAAGGACTGTAGAATATTGATTCACACTCCCTAAGATTTAAAGTTTGTTGGTTTTCGGGAAGAGTTACGTCTTCATCTGGACTGACAAGTTCTTCAATAGAAATGAGGCCAAAAGGAAGATTTTGAGTAATGATATTTCTTACCCTAGGTGAACCAGGATCACTAGAAGTTGGAGTAATAAATCCTGAAGATGGTTCCAAAACAACAGGTTCAGTGTCAGGCTCAGAAATGTCAGGTTCTTCAGCTAATTCACTAGAAGGAGAAATACTACCAATAACTTCGGAAAATGAAATTAGCTTTTGAATATGCTCTGTTGTTTGTATTTGATAATCAGGATGAACAATTAGAGATGACTCTCCAGCTTCTGGTGATATAACTATACTGTCACTAGGTGATACGAGAGCTCTCAGCCCTTTAAGTTGGCTTGGTGTATACTCAGGAGGTTTCCCCTGAAGTCTACGAGATTGTCTCGGTAATTTGGCCACGACTTAAATATTAATTAATCACACCCAAACAAAGAAAATTTCAATAAAAACACCTGAAGTATCTAAAGAAACAAACAGTTGAATCACATGCCTAAAAAAATCTAAGAGTTCAAACCACACAAAAATAGTAACTTCCCGTACTAAAAACACTAGTTGGTGATGAAATCCAACTTAGTAGAAGTTTAATATAGAAAGGGTGGTTGGAACAGTTACCCCGACAACCTGCTTAATGAAACAGACTGGCACAAGTTTCTTCACAAAACCATCTCGAGTGAAGAGAACCCCCTAGAGAGTCCAAGTGAGTCTATTCGACGTCTGCTCCAGGTACAGTGAGATATTTCCTTCATCGTCACCTTAGGAAGTAATCTTAAGTTTATGGACACTAAGGTTACCAACAACAAAAAATACAACTGGGGGGAATAGTCTACGATCTGATTCTACGCGCAAGGGAAGAGTAACAAAGCTCAATCCCCTTGAAGGCTCATGGACATGGTCAATCCGAGGTTTACCAACAAGTGACCCCATGCTCCTCGACAATGGTTAATCCGAGGTTTATTGTTTATAATACACACAGATCTTCTATCTTTCCCAATAAAACAGAATTGATTGTCTCAAAGGTTCGGACATGATCTCGTGATTGAATCCTTTAAGAGAAGCCTCCCAGAATGTATCAATTACAATTGGATTTATTTCCTACCACAAGATGTATCTACTTGTTTGTTTTAACTATCTTGGAGAGTTAATTACTCCCTACTCCAAGATACTACCCTAAGCTATATTGGTGATAAGAGCCCTAGAAATAGAAAAGATTACTAGATCAATTTTAATTAAGCGTTGCTTTTATGGGTTGTTCTTTAAGTCAATAGGTATGGAAATGAAACTTTGATGGTGTGAAGACTCGACTCCGAACACACTAAAAAAATGCACCTAAAATGATAAGCAATTCATTTTTATTTCAATGAAATTCTAGCTAAAAGAAAGAGTTCGAGAATGGAATTCTTTAAGAGACAATTCTTTCTTTCAACATGGAAATGGAAAGAAAATATTTTTGTTTTTTAATAAGAACTCAAAACGAGACAAATAATTAATGCTCACAATAAATCCCTTTCACTTTTCAAAACTCGAAACTACAAAAAAAAAACAATTTGCTTCAAAAGAGATCTACAAGTTCTAGAAAAACACTCAAAACTACAAAAAACTAATTTTGAGGATGTTTTACTTAGTTGTTCAGTAAACTAAGGATTCATTTGCACAGAATAACAAACTAATCAAAAAACATCTAGATATGTTTTCTTTTGTAAAAATGAAATTCAGAACTCATAACAAAGTTTGTTCAAATATTTGCAACGAGAAAACTAAATCTATTTCTCACAAAGGATAGATTTCACAACCCAGTCAGACTCATCAAGAAGACGAAAAGACACCAGGGTGATCTAAGGTTTCTCAAGCTTCTGGTCTTTGAGTCACTACAGAGACAAAGTGAAAACCACTTCAAGCATACAAAGCTTCTAGAAAATCATTCAAAACAAAAATACTGTCGGAACTCACTCACAAGAGATTTTTGACAGGAAAAATACAGATCCATGTAGACACTAAGAATCCTAAATAAAACCTAAATTTAACTGGAAGAAGATATCTTAAGTTTTTCAAAAAAATTTAATAGGGTCCACAGGCTCTAGAAGCAACAGGTGCGGTCCCGCACTGTTTACTCAAGGAAAATGCGGGGATGTCCGCACTGTCTGTGAAGACAAAGAGTGGTCCCCAAAAAAATAAAAAATAAAACAAAAATACTTCAAGATTTTTGAAAGCTACCCAAGCCAGTATACATCAATCAAAAACCAGAAAAAAAAAAACAATTTTCTCAAGTCCAAACAAAGGAAAACCAAAAACCAAATACCTTCCCCAATGGAGTTGCCAATTTGTTGGCCAGATAAATCAATCTTGTGGACAAGACCGATCTCCATAGTATCAAAAGATAGTCTAGCAACAAACAGACAAAAAACCTATCTTTCTCCACACATATGTGATTTATAAGTAAATACTACAAAGGTGTTAAGATCCTACCTTAGATCCTGTGCTTGTTCGTAGTAGTCATCCTCCAGTCATTCGAAAGAGTTATTTTGAAGACTTGCAATCACAAACAAGCAAACATTAAATAGCACCCGCATAGCAAATATTATAAATCATGCCTATTATGGTGATCAAGGAATCCATAAAATAAACAATGAATTAACAGCTTATTGAGAAAAACAAATATGTTTGTATTAACTTTGAATAGTAGAAGAACTTTACAACCTTTTCAGCCTTGATGTTGAACAAGTTCTTCCTGAGGTTCAAAACAGGAATTTCCTTTACTTTGACAAGTCTTGCACTCTTCCAAATGAGATACATAGAGGTATGTAATCTCTCCTCATAAAAACTCAACTAAAGAAGACTAAGTTCCAACAGCATTTTACCTCAAAAAATACTAAGCTTCTAACTCTAACTAGTTAACCAACTCAATGCTTCTTTTTATAGTGCAGAGGAGGAGGTTACAACTCCACCTATGAAGGGATAGAATCCTCCTTCAAAGGAATAAGATCCTCACATCAAGGGGTTAGCTCCTTAAGGTATGCGTTACATGAACCTTAAAAGAGCGAACTTGCCACCTCAAGATTCCTTCCAGAAGCTTCTAGAAATAGCTGAAAGTGAGCTTTTTTAGAGTATACTTGCGCCTTTTTAACTTTTACGGGGGTACGCACCTTTAACACAGAGATAGTGCGGTCAGGTGCGCTGGAGACATGACCATTAGTTGTGGGACCGCAGGTAAGACAAAGAGAAAGTGCAGGACCAGAGTTTTAAAAACTTTTGAGAGCTTTTCTCTTATTTTCAAGACTTGATATGAGGAACTGATGTTTTAGACTTGCAGAGGAGGAAAGTATGAGTGGTAATGAACTCACATAGATAGCAGAATGAAAAGGTGACAATTTTTAGTGCAACAACCCTCCAGGCTTTACTTGTATATCGCACCATTCACCAGCCGAGGATGTTAATTTTTCATAGGGCTACGTTGTTATTTTCTTTGATAATTGCATTTCTTCATTAATACATTATGTTCAACCCATATCACCATTACATTATTCATATCTACACCATTATTCACCATCATATGCAATTATGTAGAAATAACAACATCATCATCATCAATGTAGTGGAACATAAAGTAACAATAGAAGAAAAGCATGCACACACATAAAGACACCAGGATTGGTCCGAGACCAGGGAAAAACCCATTATGGGGAAAACCCTTGAAAATATTCTTCTTCTTATATCATCATCAAATGATTCAGCAAAAGAGAGTACAATGATCCATAACTTTATATATGCAACAAAACAACTATGATATCCATGAAACATATCTAATCATGCTTATAATCAAAACCCTCATTCTGATGGTTGTAATGTGTTGTCACTGACTGTAGTCAACTATTGGATATTGTTGAACACTACTGTCACTGAGCGGAATCTTTGGAATATTGAAATCTCATCTTTGAGTCCTGGACGCAAGGAGGAGGAGTTATATGAGTGTCTATAATAGTACTTGACTCTCTCTGCAGAACTAGAACATTGTGTCCAGAACAGATTTGGACACTCCCAGGTGAACTAGATGAGGGCATCCAAGGTCAAACATACTCAAATCTACCTCAAACCATGGAAACCCTCACAAGGATTTTGTGCGAGTGTTTATGGAAGACCTGATGCTCTCAGGACCATACTGTGCATGTGTCTAGGGACCAAACTAAGCAGCGGAAACCTTAACCTCCCAGATGCTCCTATAACACTTTGTGCTAATGTCCAAGGCTCCTTGGACACAGTCAGGACCACTACGTTCTAGTGTCGAGGGATTAAAATGCCCATTTATATGCCAACATCCATGAATCAAAAAAGCATATATTAGTGCGAGTTTCGACCCTATGATTTTGGACCCTTGCATGAACTCCTTCCGAAAAACCTGTCTGAACCAAGACAAAAGATAAGAAGACAAGATGGCTTGATCAATGTGTCCAAATGAGCTTGAGTTCTCTTCTATTATAGGCTTTCATGAGGGTCCACTTGGGGCTGAGGTCGACCTGTCCAATTTAAGATGTGTTTAGGGCCAACCTAACCCAATATACACGAGTGAATAAATAAATTCAAAAATCAACTTTTGCTTATCCAAATAAGGTGATGTTTAGGTCAATTTTGGTCCTTTCAAAAACAGTAATCTAATGAGATCATCGTCTTAGTCATCTGAACCATCAAAGGTGGAATTTGATTGCAATTGCAAAAATTAACACTCCCTCTGAACTAGGGAGAATTCCACCTGCCAATATATGTCCATCAATTAATATGCCATTCTTGTGCCTTCAAATGTCATCATGTATAATTCATGATCATCTCTGTCATGTAGTCATCATTCCATGACCACCTCAAGTATCTCATCATCACAAATCATCAATGTACATCTCGATCTATCCCTTGCTTATTCCTTCTTATCTCTTGATTGTTCCTGCTCATATTCTGAACATTATTGAATCTAGAAGAAGAAGAATTTGTTACCAGAGGGGAGATTAAGCTACCACCCTCTATCCATCAAGCTGCTACTTGGAATCTCTTCCAGCGAGCTACTACCCAAAATATCATCATCAATCGTCATCAGAGAGCATATCATCAAGGAGCACATCTCAACCTAGAACCACATTGGGGAACGCATCTTGACCCAAAATCTCACGGGGGAGCTATACATATACAACCCCATATCGAGAAATAGGATATCGAAGCACAGAAGGGATCACATCTCAACCTTAGGATCTCATCAGGGAGCTCAATCTCAACCTAGAATCGCATAGGGTTATCTCAACCCATCCTATTTCCTACTGACCTTCCCATCGATGACCCTGAATAGTCATGTGGTAGAACACATAAATTATAATTGACTTGGGTTGTACACCATAAGTACACTCTCAACTCGTATCCAAACAAGGAGCGGTGTTCCCAACAAGCCCAACTTGTGGGTATGATGCCAACTGGGGTATACTTGCAAAGACTAGACAGGGGAGCAACATTCTCCAACCATATCAAGATAGGGGAGCAACATCTTCAACCCTATGGGTAGAAGATAGGGGTCAAACCCTATTTTCTAGAGTTCCCTCAACCCCAGGAGCCATTTTACCTCAATTCCTTGCCCTAGGAGCTAAGACAGAGAGGAAGAGTTGGTTCAGTGTCCTCGATTAGTGTTGCTCTCATCATACTCAAATCTAGTATCATCTTGTATTAATAATAGTTGTTTCCTATTCATATAGGACATAAAATAAAATATCATGTTAGAACATAAATAATCATAGAAATCACAAAAGGATACCATAATCATCCTCCCTCTCAAGGAGGTGCAAACCACAAGCCTGAGCTTGCTTCGAACAATTGCATCGTCTTAATATATGAGAGTATCTTGGTCCCAAATATAAATATGGAATTTTCTACCTATCATTTCTCACTCTATGTCATCACAATGTATCCATGTCATTTCCAAATCATGCTTAGACGAATCTCTAAGGAGCTTCTTCATCCTACCTCACAGCTATCCATGCTAGCAACATCGTACTCATCCTCAATCGTACTTTGGACCTCTCATCCAAGATATCATTGCAGATCTCATTCTAAAGCAACATCCAAGTGTGCTTAACAATAATCTCTATGAAAAAATATACATCCATGCAGTCACATATCATAGGAGAAATATCTCAGCCTTAAAAATAGAATATCTCATGCAAATATTTCAAAGAATTCTTGTTGGTAACTCTATGTGAATGAAGCAACTCTCTCATGAATTTATTCAGGTTCTATGCACATCATATATATACAGATCTATGTTCAAAATGGAACATCAATGCTTCAATCAAGAGTCGGATGCCATGGAAAGTTCAACAACATCTTTGATCTTCAAATTGGAGTATCTAAGGATTTTCATTTTCATTACTCAAATTTTTTTTTTCAATAACTTTGCAATATATAATTTCTTTTCCAAATTCTAGAAATTGATTCACCATGCCATGATACATAATTTCGAGCTTCAGAAGCTATTTCCCTCTGATTTAGATCATCAGAAGCTCATCACCTATCAAGAGTAGACCATCGGGATGTAAAACCAAAACCATAATCAAAATAAAAGTTATACTTTGTAACTCATCATCCTGACTTCGTCAGATAACTATCAAATATAGACATATCTGGATCGGGAGCTTGCTTCATGTGATTCTCTAAGCATAATTCCTTTCTAAGCCAACATTACATAAATCAATGTTGTACCGTCACATCAACAGAGTCAGCTTATCAAAGTTTAGAAGTCAGGTCACAACCATTATCAAAGTCATCAACATCACAATAATAATTCTTTCAACCAGGAGACAGGTGGAACTCATATCAAATGTTGCCGTCATTTATTATCATTCCAAAAAGTTTTCATCAACCATGCATTATCAATTTGAACTTTATCAAGTCATTCTCATAATCATAATGCAAGTCATTTCTATCACTAGGTGCAAATGCATACACCAAGGATGAGTCGTGCAGGTTTCAATGTTCATGTTGAATCATAACTATCAATACCTCAAACATTGTGCTAGGAATGAGGAGGCCAATACAAATTCATTTTTTCAAATACCCACATAAGTCATTATGCCCACATAGCATAGACATCTGAGAAAATCAACAATCGTCAAATCAGATCACTAATCATGAGGTCAAATCCAAATTCGCTATCATAAAGAGATCTATAGTCAAAAAATATCTCAATCATGAATTCAAAATCCCAAGTTATTATCAATTATCATGACAAAACACTAAAGACTTATCATCTATATCAATCAACGAAATCATGCAAAACCCTTGTAGCACAAACATAGTGACATATCTATATGCATCTCTCGGTCACTTGCAAACACAATGGAAAACAATTCAATATTTTCCTACTTCTAGATCTTGTTATTTGCAACACATCTATGGAACTGACATCTTCCACATGACCATATGATTTCATGCACAATACTTCATTTTTATGTGATCAACACTTTAGCCCAACAACTTCAGAAATCAAATTACAGTGGTAGAATATGTCAGAGACACCTTGATTCAGAGTTCAGATAGTTTCATAAAGCTTTAGATGATGATGAACAGTAGTCAAACCCCTGGATTCTCCCTTCATGTTAGAATGGGAGCGTCTTTAGCTGCCTGGATACTACCTGGGCCTTAGCATGCGTGCATCCAAGGACAAGATTTCCCAGTTCAGTTCTTGCGTCTGGAGCATAAACCCTAATTTCTGTACAAGCTTCAGATATGAGACTTTGTTGCAGATAAATTATGTCAGATGCACATAAATCATACTTCAACGGTACAAAATGAAAATAGTAATAAGAGTAAGAATCTTGAGAAGATATTCTCCCTTTGATTAGGAATCTAGTTCATTCATCTTCATTCATGTCATCAACCTATCTCTACTAGAGTCAAGCAACAACAGATCTGTTAGATCATAAACATATATCTATCATGGCTATGACATCAATCTTTCATCAAATGTTAGACTCAAAGCAACATATAGATGCAACATCATATCTCAAATATTATGAACACAATAGCACTTTCTATCAAGTCACTTCATCAAGTTAGGACATTCAACTTTATCATATGTTATCAACACATAGCCATAAGTAGTAAGAGATCTAGAATATCAATCTCATAGTTATACCTCTAACATCACACTTATCATGATCAATAGGATCAGGTAAATTCATTCAATAAAACTTTATCGAAACAACGAGAATGTCAATCTCTATTTCCATATGCTTTCATCATGCTTTTCACAAGCATTTTCAACAAAGTCATGTATAGGATTCAATGAGCTATATGAAATCCATCATGAAAATTATCAAGAGTATCATTTACTAGAGTCAAAGTGTTAGCCTTCCTTATAGGATCAAGATGTCCAATGGATGGATGTTAGCCAATCATCAAGTGTATCAATGTATCAATATTAGATCACCTCATAGAATTCAAGAAGATCAAAATGTTCAACACTAGGTGCATCATTTCATCATAGGAAACATAGATCCATGTTGGTTTCATATGCATGTATGAGCCATCATAGACAGAGACATTCTCATCATGTCTTAGGGCTTGCCTAGCCATCAATTTTATTGTTGAAACATACCATGCATACCTTGTGGTATTCAAATACCTATGCACCTTCTCATAGGGTTTTCTCTCCAACACTAAACTCATAGAATCCATTAAACCCTAATAATCAAGTTGCCTAGGGTTTTCTTCAAACCCTATAATTATTTTAGGTCTCCACCATCCTCTTCTTACTTCCATCAAAGGTGTCATCATCGGGGTGATCTCCATGGATTTGCTTCAGCCTAGCTCTGATACCATGTTAATTTTTAATACGGCTACATTGTTATTTGCTTTGATAATTGAATTTATTCATTAATATATTAAGTTCACCCCATATCATCATTAAATTATTCATATCTACACCATTATTCATTAATGAGTAAAATATACCGACGTTAATGCACCCCCATCTTACTAAAATAAACTCTTCTCATAATTCTTTACATGTTTTAATTATAGTTTGCATAATGAGATGAGTAAAAGTAAAATGTCATGTCTAGTGGTCTAATGTGCATTGATTGCAGGTTTTGGGAGAAAATTGTGGCTAATTAGGGTGCAGGAACTCAAAAGAGACAAGCTAGAGAGATTATATGAGATAGGATCTCCCTCCTTAACTCCTCACTCACTCGAAGATACCTCAATCAAATCACACCAGCTCGGAGTTGCAAGTAGCCGAGTCATGAGGATCATTGGCAGCCAAGCTAGTGACAGTTAAGAACCAATTAATCTCAAGATTGGGAGCCAAGCCTCCCTAGATTTAAGGAAGTTGTTGGAAACTTGTATAAATAAAGAGGCCTAGAGCCTCATTAGGATTCAGATTTTTTATGCAAGATAGCTAAGCACTTTTCGAGTTGAAGGATTATGACAAACACTTTTATGTATTTTTTTGATATGTTAATGAAAATGAGCAGCATTCCCTTGATCTAGCACGAAGATGACTAAGAGGTTTGAAGCTCTTGGGTTAGGGCCCAACCCTAGCAATAGAGGTTCCTCTTACTGTATATGTATTCTTAGGTTATCTCATACTTAGTTGTTAAATTGATTTTAGTGTTGTTAGTTTGCAAGTATTGGTAGATTTGATTAGTTTGCTTCCATTTTTGAATAGCTCTAACAATAGCATTATAGAGATAAGAAAATATTAAAAAAAAGTTGATAACAAGTGGATCTTACCTCACTCCCTTCCAGGGACCATGGCTTGAGGAACAATTCCTATTCAGCCCGAAAAAGACAGAATTCTAGTTTCTTATGAAATTTAGGGTTTTTTCTGCTAATTAGGTCATCATCTTTCAATTTTAGAAGATAGGTTGCAATTGACATTTCTGATATCTTAGGTCTTGCATTAGATTTCATGTTGCTTTCATAATGGTTTCAAGCATTCCCATGCATGAACTTGGCAAATAAATGATGCAAATTTTGTTTTCTTCTATTTTAGTAAACCCTTCTTGTTTTGAGATGAATTTATGGATAAATTCCAACAATGATGTATATGTTGAGGGAGTTTATACATTGTAGGAGGACCACATATCATTAGCCTCAGCCTAACCATATCTACCCATGATCTCCAAAAGCCACTAAGTTCTCAATTTGGATTCTTTTTTTACAAGGAAAACTTGCCATGCTTCTTGAGCAAATCCAACCATTGTAAAGTTTTGGTTTGAGTTCTGAGTGAGTGCCTACCACTCCCTTGCCTTATTTCCTCCTTACTCACCTTCTCCAAGCTCCATACCACCTTTCAAACCACTCCCTATGCTTTTGGCCTGTTCCTGTAGGAAAACAGGGGATCCTATAGGTGAACTAGGACATCCTGTAGACATCCTGTAGGAAAACCTGTAGTGGCTTGTTTTGAGCCCGAATTGTGAAAAAAGCATCACTAAAGCTAGGAGTAGACCCCTGCTTGCCTCCCAAGCCATATGAACCATTGCACTCATCTCCCTCCACACCTATCTCACCTGCCATGCAACCAAGAAGGATTAGCATTTACATTTTTACAAAAAGATAAAAATAAAAAGTCTTTATATTCATTCATGCACACAACAGTTAAGTGCTTGTTTAGATCAGACTTCATGCTTAGGCTAGTTAAGACTTCACATGTGTTAAATTAGAGTTCTTTTGCAAGCAAGGTATATTAACAAATAGCTAGATGAGTTATGTGTTTTGTAGGCATTTCTTTCAGTCTTTCATTACTGCAATAAGTAGCATTTCAATTCTCTCAATTAGGGTAAAATTATTCTCTCTCAATTGGTAATCAGACTTCTTCTAATCAATAGAAGGCTGGTTTGAGAAACCCTAGTGGTCTATCACCCCAGCTCAACAGTGACAAAGAGTGGACCCATTACATATATTTGTGTATACAACACTGTCACCTCCAAGTTTGTACGAACCCCGGGTTGATGAAGTAAAGTTGGTAGCTCCAAGAGTTGCAACATCCTTGCTGCAATACTGGTGCTCATCACTTTTTGGTGTCGTTTCCAGGGAGGTTTCTGAGTCAATGTGATTTATACTTTCTTTCTTCCATTTCTTATCTCTTTCATTCTGCTATTTAGTTCCATTCTGCAAAGTAGCTGTAAGTTGCTCTGCTTTCCTTTCCATTTTGCAATTGATTCCATTCAGAATTTAGTTTAAATTCAGTTTGTCTTTTCCATTTTTCAATCAGTCTTAAAGCTTGAAAAACAAAACAAAACTCTCCTTTCATGCCTCGTAGGAATAGGGATAACTTAGGAAAATTTCTACCAAATACCCCCACCACTTCAAACAGCCAACCTTCCCTCTTCTTCGGTGGCTGTGAATTAGAGGACCCCTTAGGCGAACAACTAGATATTTTTGAAGAGCCTATAGGGGAAGAAGAAGAAACCATTCCAACTAACATCATGGCTGAAAATATAAATGAAAGGGGAGATAGAGAAATAATTGAGGGTTATTTTCCCATCAGAGAAACTAATGGGGATGCCAAGATGAAAAACATAAGCCCCTATTATCTTCCTCACTTCCATGGCTTGACCTTAGAAGATCCAAATACTTTTTTGTTTGAATTTGTTGTCATATGCAGAACTTATGATTACACCTATGATGATCAGAAGTTGAAATTATTCCCATCCACTCTCAAGGATGCAGCCCTACGCTGGTTCATGGGTTTACCTAGGGATAGTATCACCACTTGGGCTCAGATGCAACAAGCTTTCAACAACAAGTATAGGGACTACTGCAGGTCCAAAGATACCAAAGAGGAAATTTTTAGAATGACCTTGGGACATGATGAGTCCTTAGAGGATTATGAGGAAAGATTCCAGCTCAACTATAAAAGGGCTAGGTGCACACTTGATCCTGAGTCACTTAAGTTAGTCCTTCTTAGGGGGATCAGGGAAGATCTCCTAGAAACCCTAAACCTGCTATTAGGAGGGGACATCTACTAGCTACCCTATGAGGATATCAAGACTATTTTCAAGAATCATTCTAGGGCAGCTAGAAAAAGGGGTAGGGTCAGTCAAACAGTGGCCAACTCATCCTCTTCCAACACATCTATAAAAAGTGAAATTGGAAACATGTTGGAAGATTTTAAGAGTGAAATGATGCAAACCCTTATCTTGCAGATGGACACTATGCAAATCAAGAGAAGAAGGAAGCACGAGGAAGCAAAGAGAGAATTAGCCATATTCTTCCCTAGATGCACAAAGAGGTACCCTAGGAATGAATGTCCATTGAACCTTATAAAAATATGCTCGGTTTGTGAGGAAAACCACTCCATGGACAAGTGCCCTTCTCTGCCTGGACTAAAAGCTATGTATCAGGGAACTGAAGGGGTGATTGAACAACTCTACTACATAAATCAAAGGAGGCCTCATGGGCCTCGACCATACCAGCAGGGCCTGCAAGGGTCATCCTATTCATATTACAACCCTAATCAAAACACATACATTCCCTCTTGGTGCCCCCCTGCTCATCCCTCCTGGTCTACACCTTCTCCCTGGTCTTTTTCACCTCAATACCATTCCCAGTCGACCAACCAGCCATTTCAGCCATATACTCCTCCACAACCTCAATGGAATGCACCACCCCAGGGGTGGAGGCCCCCATACAACAACACTCCAACTTTATTGCCTTCACCTCCATCTCAACCACAACTTTTACACCTTGCTCCACCTAAACAACCTCAGATGCCTGCCCAACCAAACTCGAACCCAGATAGGAACAACAAGTCTACAGTGGAGAGACATCCTACCCTGCTTATGCTGTGGAAATTCATGAAATCAACCTTAGGTCTGGGAGAGTTCTCCCAGATAACCAACCTCCATCTCCACCTAGGGAGAGTGAGGAGGAAAGAGAGGAAAGTATGCCTAAAGTAAATCCACCACCCTTTCCTGAAAGATTAACCCATCTAGTCTAGCATACCCCAGAAGAGAATGAACTTCTGGGTGAGTTGAAAAATATATGTGTCAAAATCCCACTTCTCCAAGCTATTAAATATGTACCCATTTACAACAAGCTGATTAAAGAGAAGTGTTTCAAACATCTAGGAAGGCGAAAAAGAGACACCCCTACCATTAATGTCATTGGACAACTATCCAACTTAATGTTGGGGCGGGTAATTTGCCCAAAGTATTTAGACCCTGGGAGCCCTGTAGTAGATGTACACATCGATGGCACCATTGTCCCCCATACCTTGATTGATCTTGGGGCTGCCATCAATGTAATGACTAAGGACACTATGCTCAAGTTGAATCTCCAGGGATCATTAAGAAAGACCACGACAGTCTTGCAGCTTGCAGATCGATCCACAGTAGCCCTTGAGGGGATTGTTGAGGATGTGATGGTCTCCATTGATTCCTGGGAATACCCTGCAGACTTCTTAGTTCTCTAGCCTAAGACCAAATTTAATGGTTATCCTCTCATCCTTGGGAGGCCTTGGTTAGCCATTGTCGATGCCTACATAAGCTGCAGGGATAGAAATATGACTATAAAAAATGGGCATCTATCCAAGCAATTGGTCCTGTACCCTCCTACTTAGCCATCTCTAGAAAATGACTTACCTTTATGGCTAGAAGAGGAGGAAGAAGATGAAGTCTACTCCTCCCAAATCTATACCCTAGAAACTGCCATATGAGGAGGGAAGCCCGATGAAGATGATTTGATTAAACACATCCTCCAAAATCAAACTCCCAACACCATGTCTCTGGAGGAAGTAGTGAAGGAAAATAAGGACAACCATTAGATTGATCTATGCTTAGCTGAATCAAACCCTACTCGTGTCAAGACAATATAATTCAACCCTGAAAGAGCATTGAAAATCAACCCCTCTCTCTCCATACACTAAGAAAAAGAGTTATGTAATATGCTAACAGAGCATTTGAATTCTTTTGCTTGGAATTACAAAGAGATAAAGGGAGTGCACCCCTCGATGTGTACTCACCACATTTACATCAAGGAAGGTTGCAAACCAGTCCGACAACCCCAAAGGAGAACGAATCCAGCCCTCAAGGATATAGTCAAAGAAGAGTTGCAGAACCTGTTACATGCAAGATTCATTTACCCTATATCAGACAGTGAGTGGGTGTCTCCTCTAATGTTGGTTCCAAAGAAAAATGGAAAGTGTGTTGGAACTAATACTGAGAGGGGGAGGGTGAATCAATATTATCAGATCAATAATTTAATTTTCAAAACTGATTTGTATATGCTACTTCAGCTCAGTGAACTAGCGTGTATACGCAACTGTACTTAATGAAACTAACGTATATGCATATATATTTTGATTATCCAAATTATCATGTATTGAAGTATATCAGGAATTCATTAGACAGTGTAGTAAAAGCATAATAAAGCATCACACATAAGCAGCACACATGAACACCAAGATATAAGGTGGAAACTCAATGTGGGTGAAAACCCCTGCTGCTGTCATCTTTGTCTTCTTTTAATAATAAGAAAATTATGTTTACAATTTTTGTACTGGTGCAGTCTTATACCAGTACGCAGGCTTCTACCTATAGAAGGCTACAACCTTCTCTCGTTCTCCAGCTTCTACTGGAAGGGAGCTACAACCCCCTAGCTCTTGTACTAGCCGATATGTTTACTAGTATGTAGGTGCCAACCTACAGAAGGCTACGACCTTCTTTCTTCCTTCAGGGACCTCGTTTCATAAATTTTCAGACTAGATCCATCAACAACATCATTCAATCATCAAATATATCTGCATCAACCAATCTCCTTTTGAACCAACCACAACTGAATCAATAAATCACTTTGACAACCCATCAATCTGATCATTCAAAATGCTGTCACCAGAATACAGTGACCAGAACCCAAGGCAGAACCCAAAACACTACAACAACAAACAGAAGCAACTAAAACATATTTTATAAGGTATACGCTACTTCCATGTGTCGAACTTGCGTGTATATGCGCTTTCCTCAAGGCCAACCAACGTATATATCTTCAAATATAAATTTAGAATTCTGCAGCTATTCCAAACTTTAGTTATACCCAGGTCATATCATTCACAGAATAATATATGCGTCAGAATTCAAATCTAGAATATACATGAGAAAAACACCTAATGATAATTCATTTTATGCCTTAAGATCCCGATCTATCATTAGATCTGATCCCTCATCATCAGCTAAGGTTCATCCTTGGTTCAGATCCAACAATGCACCATAACCCAATAACTTGCATACTAGATCTCAAACTTCATTAGATATTCGATACTTGCACACATTGGCCTAATGATCTTCTCCTCCTTTTATAGTTTTAGGCCTTTCTCAATACCATGGACCAAAACCACTTAGGACCAATACCTTGGACCCAGTACCTGGGGTCAATACCTTGGACTAGATACCTTGGACCAATACCATGGATCAAAATACCATGGACCAAATACTTCGAACAAAAAATTTAGTTTCTAAGGTATATGCACTTTTCCTTCTGTGAAAGTGAGTGTGTACGTATACGCGACTTGTATACAATGAACCTGTGTGTATATGAAACTTGGTCAATGTTGAAGCTACGTATACCTCTCTTTCTTCATTCTGTGTAGTCTAATCTACAATTCTTTGCTATTGTCATGTTGTACTGTGATCTTTCATCTGAGTGAGTTTCCTTCTGAACTGATTCTTTGAAGCTGCTCTGCATTTCATCACATCTATAAACACTAGTGTCATGCATTCTATCACATCTGATATCTCTTCTGTAGATTCATCCAGTTGCCATATACAAGTGAGTTGTTCTGCTACAAGTGGGTTTCCATCAAGTACAACACATACATCATAATGCCAACAATCTCCCCCTTTGGACTTGATGGCAACAACAACCACACCAAGTCACTCTCCCCCTTTGACATCAAGGGCAAAGGGTCATGCTTCCTCTGAGTGCATGCTGAATTCTTTGATATACTGAAGTGTACTGATTGAGCTCCCATGATTGAGTTCATGCTCCTCTTGAGCATAAGCAAAGTCTGCAAAAATATGTTCTAAAAGAAGAACATGACTCTATTCATACATCAAAAATGACCTTCCTATCACCAATGACTCATACAGATATCCATCTCCCAACCAAGTGGGGATATACCAAGTGTGACTCATACAACCAACCAAGCGGGGATATACCAATTGTTTATACATGTCAAAACAAGAAATATTACATCATCCATCCCATGCATAATGGGGTTACAAATTAGGTCTTTTCATGACCTTTACAAACAGAGACCAAACATTTTAAACAAGACCATGATAGTCATCAACAACTATCATATGATCTATACTATCAGTAGCATTATCCAGACCATCAATCTGTATATGTCCATTATTAGTTCTAAAAATATCATCAACCCTATTCTCCCCTTGAACCTGTTCTACCTGTTCATTGTCAGATCTGATCATTGCATATGTTAGTAAGAGATATCAAAGCATCATCATCGGACACATATACATCAAGTGATCAACAACTTTATGAGGACCAATATAACAACAGATTGAAACCATCATCAAACAGAGCAGATAATTGGCAAAACCATAACAGACCGCTTTTTTTTCTGAGTCTGGTCCACTGCTTTTCTACAAACCAACATATACACGATTGTGCCCACAGAAACTCATGTATGTACACAACAATGCTTCATGCAACTCGCATATAACCACCTTTCTCTAAAAAATAGGATTTAACAGCAGGATGATGTAGAAACTACTCCCAGCTTTTGTCTGAGATATTCAAATGTCTCTTTAGGCAGTGGTTTAGTGAATATATCAGCAATTTGTTCTTTGGAGGGAACATCCTCCAATTTGACCTTTTGTTCAAGCACTTGTTCACGTAGGAAATGATATTTGATGGGTATGTGCTTGGTTTGGAGTGCATGACTGGATTCTTTGAAATATTGATGGCACTTGTATTATCACATAGAATGGAGATGGGTGGAGTATATGTGATCTGAATATCTTGCAAGGTTTGCATCATTCAAAGTAGTTGTGTGTAGCAAGATGCAGTAGCCACGTATTCTGCTTTAGCTATAGATAATGCAATTGAGCTTTGTTTCTTGTTGAACCAAGACACTAACCTGGAACCCATATAGAATGCACCACCACTAGTGCTTTTTCGGTCATCAACACTTCCTGCCTAATCCGCATATGTATATGCATGAAATGTAAGATTTGTATCTCTAGGATACCATAAACCAAAGTTCTGTGTTCCTTGAAGATATTTGAAAATCCTTTTGACTACCTGAAGTTTTGATTCCTTTCGATTTGCTTGGAATCTTCCAACAATTCCCATTGCATGCATGATTTCCGGTCGGGAACCTGTTAGATAAATCAGACTGCCAATCATGGATCTGTAAGTTCGTTGATGTACTACTGCTGATCCATCATTTGAGCTAAGATTGCATCTTGTCCATTGGGGTACATACTGGTTTAGAATCTTCCATGCCGTATTTTCTTAGGATCTGTTGGAGTTATTTGGTTTGTGAGAGAAAAATACCATCTTTATTTTGTTGAACTTGTAGACCAAGAAAATAGGTAAGCTCACCAAGCAAGGACATCTCAAATTCTTGCTGCATTACTGAAGCAAAATTCTGACTCATGGATTCTTCATTGCTACCAAAAATGATATCATCAACATAAACAACAATTATTAGCAATTTACCAGTGTCAATCTTTGTATATAGATTGCTATCTGCTAACCCCTTTGAAAAACCCTGTTGGTGGAGATATTTGTCAAGACGGTAATATCAGGCCCTTGGAGCCTGTTTTAGACCATAGAGAGCCTTCTGAGTTTGCATACAAGTTTTGCATCATTTCCAAGAATGAATCCTTCTAGTTTTTAAATATAGACTTCTTCTTCTAAGTCTCCAATAAGAAAGGCACATTTTACATCCATTTGGTATACTTTGAATTTCTGAAAAATAGAAAGAGCAAGAAACATTCTTATGGCTTCAAGTCTAGCAACAGGTGCAAAAGTTTCTTCAAAATCTATACCTTCTTGTTGAGCATATCCTTTGCAAACGAGTCTGGCCTTGTTTCTGGTAACTTCTCCATTTTCGTTCAGCTTGTTTTTGAATATCCATTTGGTTCTTATGCTATTCTTATCATGAGGTCTAGGAATTAATTCCCAAGTATTATTATTTTCAATTTTCTCAAGTTCTTCATTCATGGCCTTGACCCAACATTCATCTCTACATGCTTCATTTACATTTTGAGGTTCAGTGGAAGATAATAATGCTAGATAGCTTGAGGCTTCATCAATGGTTCTTCTTGTCTGCACACCTGCCCCTTTTTCCCCTAAAATTTGAGTTTCTAGATGTTTTTTCTGAACATACCTGGGCAGAGTCTTTTCTTTTAGCGTTATCACTTCTTCTGGTGATTCATTAGTTTCTTCTTCAGAATCAGTGTGATTTGATGTGGGAAAATGATCCTCATCTTCTTCATTGTCATAATCTTTGGTTTTTAGATGTTTTGGATTTTTGCATGCTTCATCGACCACAAAATCAATACTTTCAATAATTTTCCTAAATATTTTATTATAACATTTATATCCTTTACTTCAGGAAGAGTAGCCAAGAATAATACCTTCATCTGCTCAGGGTTCAAACTTACCAAGTTTTTCATCAGTCCTTTTGATGTAACATTTGCTTCCAAAAACTCTGAAGTATTTTACAGTAGGAGTCTTACCATACCAAAGTTCATGTGGAGTTTGAGTGTTGTTTACCTGAACATTTTCTTGGTTGAGAATAGTGATGACATCGAATGTCGCTTCACCCCAGAAGGTTGCAGGAGTTCCAGATTCATCTAGCATAGCACGAGCCATTTGTTGAACAGTTCTATTCATCCTTTCTACCACTCCATTTTCTGAGGAGTCTTGTGTTGTAGAACTGCCTTTTTATTCCATGTTGGTCACAAAAGTCAAAGAATTCATCTGAGGTAAATTCCCCTCCTCGATCAGATCTGAGGCATTTGATTTTGCGATCTGATTCATTTTCAACCAAAGCTTTGAAGGCTTTGAACTTTTCAAATGCTTCATCTTATTCTTTAGAAGACCTATCCAACACATCCTGGAAAAATCATTAATAAACAATATAAAGTATTCTTCTCCATGAGGTGACTTTTTCCAGATGGTCCACATAAATTAGTATGAACAAGTTCAAGAGGCTTACTAGCTAATCCTTCCATTTCGATGAAGCGAAATCTGGTTTGCTTACCAAATTGACATGATTTGCATATAGTATTTTCAGGAATGTTGATATCTGGAATATCACGAACAAGCTGGAATCTGCATGCTTTTCTTATTTGAGAAAAGCTTAGATTTCCCAATCTTTTGTGCCATAGCTAGTTTTCATCATTTTTACTTAGATAGCATTGTTGTTGTCCTCCCTTGAGTATGTATAGGTTGTTTGGAGTTCTTGTACCTTCGATCATGGTTTCTCCTGTATCAAGCTCACAAACAACACATCCATTTGATCGAAACACTACTTCAATTCCTTGATCACACATTTGACTCACACTCAATAGGTTATGCTTTAAGCCATCAACATACATAACATTCCCAGCTTTAACTTTTTCTTTCAAGAAAACAGATCCTTTACCTTTTATGACAGCAGGAGTGTATTTTCCAAATGAGACACTCTTTTCCTTTTCTAAGGCATTATATGAGTGTAGTTTTTCTTTGTCACCTGTCATGTGTTTTGAGCATCCACTGTCGATGTATCACTAGTTTTCTTGTCCTTCTGCGTACAGGGCTATACCACATGTTTCTGTTTGCAGTTCTTTCTTTCTCCATATTTTGGGATTTAATGGAGTTTTCTCCTTTTGAGATATTTGCCAAAAGTTACTCCCGCATTCAGATTCTTCATGGCCAAAGTTGTTATAGATTGAGCATTCTATTTCATTTTCAGGAAGAGAAAAGTTATTATAAGAACTTTTCTTGATCCCTGTCACATTCCTTTGATTTCGTGCTTCTCTAGTCAAGATGGTTTTGTAAGAAACACATTGAGTTGCTTTGTGTCCAAAATTATGACATGAGAAACATTGACCATTAAAGAAGTTTCAGTGATTATCGGCTCTACTAACCTGGTGATTGTAGTTTCTATTGATATTTATCTTTGAAGCAAATTGAGTATGATTTACCTGAGGTTGATTGTGGCTTTTGTTCATCCTTGAAGTAAATTGAGCCTGATTTACCTGGTGATCTACTTTATGCCTTTGCTAACGATTGTCAAATTGTTCACTGCTCTTTTCTGCATCAAGATAGCTTTTAGTGGAGGTTGATGGCTTCTGTGATTGAGATGCTTCTTCAGTATATCCAAGACCTGTCTTTATCAGAGGAGAACATTGCACTTTGATAATTTAATTTAAGGTTTCTAATCCTTTAGCAAATCTAAGATTGAGAGCTTTTGTTTTCTCAAGATCCTTTCTTAGACCTACAATTTCACATTCTAGTTTTTCATTGCGTCTTTCTCTTTCAGCAAGTTGGTATGTCAAGGTATCTATAATCATATTCTTTTCTTCTAAACAAATTTTGAGTTTAGATATTTCTTCATAAAGGTCATATTCATCTAAAGCATCCAAAAAATCATCATCTTCATAAGCCATCAGAAGTCTATAGTCATTACTATTTTCATCTTCATCACTATTTGATAAACCATTGCTATCTCCATGAGTATACTATCTCTTTTTACTTACACTTTGTTTTCTATTCCATTTTGCAAATTCCTTCCCTTTATCATATTTATCTTTATGAGGACATTTGGCAGCATAATGACCAACTCTACCACAGGCAAAACATTTGAAAGGTAGTTTACCTTTGAATCTTCCGGAACCCCGTTGAAGCTTCTTGACAAAGTTTACTTCCTCTTCTTCTTCTGAAATATGTCCTGATTCATTGAGTTCTTCTTTTCCTTTTGCTGAAGCTTTAAATGTGGCTTCTCTCATATTTGATGGACCTCCTTTTCTCATCTCAAAGGCAGTTAAGATTCCATGAAGTTGTGTCATAGTAATAGTCTGTAGATACTGCTTTTCTTCTATGGCAGATACTTTTGATTCAAATTTAGCAGACAATGATCTTAAAACTTTTTCAATTAATATAACTTCCTTAATCTCTTCACCCAGATTCTTCATGCAATTAACAACCTCATCTATACATAAGAAGTAACTAGTTATACTTTCATCATTGTGCATCTTGAGAGTTTCATATTGAATTCTGAGAGTTTGCAGTTTAGCACATTTTACTTGAGAGTCTCCTTCGTAGCTTAGAACGATTTTGTCCCATATTTCTTTCACTGATTTGAGTTGCATAACTTTGAAAAACTCTGATTGTGGCAGACTTCCCAATAATGCATTGACAGCCTTGGCATTGGTTTCATTTTGCTTTTTACCTGCCGTATCTGTAGGAATTGCCGATGGAAATGTATATCCTCCTTCCATGATTTCCCAGATATCTGTTCCAAGAGATTGAAGATAGACTGTGGTTCTTACCTTCCAATAAACAAAGTTTCTCCCATCAAAGATTGGCGGTCTAATGGATCCCTTTCCTTCTTGATTACTCATGATGATGGATCTTCCTTCAAGTGATCAAGCTTCTTCTGAAGGACCTGCTCTAATACCAATTCTTGGAACTAATACTGAGAGAGGGGAGGGGGGGGGAATTAGTATTATCAGATCAATAATTTATTTTTCAAAACTGATTTGTATACGCTACTTTAGCTCAGTGAACTAGCATGTATACACGATTGTACTTAATGAAACCAACATCTATGCAGATATATTTTGATTTATCCAAATTATCATGTATTGAAGTATATTAGGAATTCATTAGACAGTGCAGTAAAAGCAGAATAAAGCATCACACATAAGCAACACACATGAACACCAAGATATAAGGTGGAAACACAATGTGGGTGAAAATCACCTGTTGCTATCATCTCTGTCTTCTTTTAATAATAAGAAAATTATGTTTACAATTTTTGTACTGGTGCAGTCTTATACCGGTACACATGCTTCTACCTACAGAAGGCTACAACCTTATCTCATTCTCTAGCTTCTACTGGAAGGGAGCTACAATCCCCTAGCTCTTGTACTAGCCAATACGTTTACTAGTACATAGGTGACGACCTACAGAAAGCTACGACCTTCTTTCTTCCTTCAGGGACCTCGTTTCATAATTTTTCAAACTGGATCCATCAACAACAACATTCAATCATCAAATATATTTGCATCAACCAATCTCCTTTTGAACCACCCACAACTGAATCAATCAATCACTTTGACAACCCATCAATCTGATCATTCAGAATGTTGTCACCAGAGTACAGTAACCAGAAACCAAGCTAGAACCCAAAACACTGCAACAGCAAATAGAAGCTGTTAAGAAATTTACCCGAGAACACAAATTAATTACGGAGAATTACTGAAAGAAAAAAATATAAAAATAACCAGCAACAACAATAAACAAATAAACACAAATGTTTTTTCGGGAAAACCCCAAATCCAGGGAAAAACCTAACCTAATAAGATCTCATTAGCATTAGTCAAAACCATGGCCAATCCGACCAAGTGAACCTTCACCGCTCACCTCTAGGTCTTGCATTACAATGAAGTCCTTCTAGCCTTTTATAATCTCCATTACATATAATACCACGGGCAGAATACCATGGGTGCATAATACCATGTGCCCCAAAACCATCACTGTTTAACCTGGTCAACTTTGACTCTATCCTAAGTCAAGTTTACCTAACAATTCCCCCCTTAAACTTGACTTGGGGTTCCTTGACTAACTCCAGCCAAACTTGCTAAGTGAGACAATCCCGCTCACTCTAGCTCTTACCCCCCTCAGAGTTTTTACCTGGGGTATTGTTAACCTGACATCCACCTATCACCTAGGTCTAACCCAGACTTTACTGGTGATCACCAAGGGGTACACATGCCTTACCAGGTCTTACAGTAGGATGCCCATTTACATGCAATAATTTTGACTTCATTATTATTTTTTTTTTTTTTTTTTTTTTGCTGCTGCGATTTTGATCCATCCTCTCTCAATTTGATTTGCTCAAAAGCTTCTATCAAACTGCTCCAACTATGAGCCCGACAAGAACCTTGTAGATTCTAGCACCGGTGGCCTCACGTAGCAGAAAATGAACAATTTTTGAAGCCGCATGAACAATTTTCTTCTGCTGACCTTGTTTAAATAGCCACATGAATCCCGAACAATTCATTAGCATGTTCCAAACTGGTAAATATCACAAATGCATTGCGATCCCTAGCAGTTATGGCACTATCTTCTGCACATTCTCCTCGAGGTTCTTCTGCGTATGATTGTTCCACCATTATTTTCAGACCCAGATCTATGAAAAGGATGCATTGATCTCATCAGGCACTATAAACCCCTGGCATCAAAGAATCCCTTTGAAGCCAATATCTGGCTCCGATACCAGTTGTTAAGAAATTTACTCGAGAACAAAAATTAATTATGGAGAACCATAAACAAATAAACACAAATGTCTATCCAGGAAAACCCCAAATCCGGGGAAAAACCCAACCTAATAAGATCTCATTAGCATTGGTCAAAACCCTGGCCAATCTAACCAAGTGAGCCTTCACTTCTCACCTCCAGGTCTTGCATTACAATGAAGTCCTTCCAGCCTTTTATAAGCTCCATTACATATAATACCATGGGCAAAATACCATGGGTGCACAACACCATGTGCCCCAAAACCATAACTGTTTAACTTGGTCAACTTTGACTCTATCCTAAGTCAAGTTTACCTAGCAGAAGCAACTAAAACATATTTTATAAGGTATACTCTACTTTCATGTGTCGAACCTATGTGTATACGCACTTTCCTCAAAGCCAACCAGCGTATATATCTACAAATATAAATTCAGAATTCTGCAGCTATTCCAGACTTTAGTTATACTCAGATCATATCATTTATAGAATAATATATGTGTCAGAATTCAGATCTAGAATATACATGAGCAAAAACACCTAATTATAATTCATTTTACGCCTTAATATCCCAATCTATCATTAGATTTGATCCCTCATCATCAGCTAAGGTTCATCCTTGGTTCAGATCCAGCAATGCACCATAACCCAATAACTTGCATACTAGATCTCACACTTCATCAGATATTCGATACTTGCACACATTGGCCTAATGATCTTCTCCTCCTTTTATAGTTTTAGGCCTTTCTCAATACCATGGACCAAAACCACTTAGGACCAATACCTTGGAACCAATACCTAGGGTCAATACCTCGGACCAAATACCTTGGACCAATACCATGGATCAAAATACCATGGACCAAATACTTGGGACCAAAAATTTAGTTTTCCAAGGTATATGCACTTTTCCTTCTTTGAAAGTGCGTGTGTATGTATACACAACTTGTATATAGTGAACCTACGTGTATACACAACTTGGTCAATGGTGAACCTACTTATACCTCTCTTTCTTCATTCTGTGTAGTCTGATATGTAATTCTTTGCTGTTATCATGCTGTACTGTGATCTTTCATCTAAGTGAGTTGCCTTCTGAACTGATTCCTTGAAGTTTCCCTGCATTTCATCACATCTGTAAACACTACTGTCATGCATTCTGTCACATTTGATATCTCTTCTGTAGATTCATCTAGTTACCATATACAAGTGAGTTGTTCTGCTACAAGTGGGTTGCCATCAAGTACAACACATACATCATAATGCGAACAATGTGGAGGATTTGCATCAATTACTGAGAGCTAAACAAAGCCACAAAGAAGGACCATTTTCCTCTACCTTTCATTGCCCAAGTGCTAGATGGTCTGGAAAGAAAGAAGTTCTTGTCTTTCTTGGATGGGTTCAGTTGGTACAATCAAATCTAGATCAACCTAGAGGACCAAGATAAAACAACCTTCAACTGTCCTTGGTTTAATTTCTCTTATAGGGTTCTCCCTTTTGGTCTATGCAATGCCCCTGCCACTTTCCAGAGAGCAGTCCTGAGTATCTTTGCAGAGCTAGTCCATGATGTAGTAGAAATTTATATGGATGACTTCACACCCTATGGGTGTGATTTCTAGGAGGCTCTCTCTAACCTGGGTAAGGTGCTGAACAAATGCATTGAAATGAACTTATCCCTTAGTCCTGAAAAATGTGAGTTCTTGATGACTACAGGGACTGTTCTAGGTCACTCAATATCCCAGGAAGGACTGCAGGTAGACCCAAATAAGATAGCCATCATCAAAAGGGTCCCGACTCCACAAAAATAGAGGGATGTCAGAATATTTTTAGGTTTAGCCGGATACTATAGGAGATTTTATAAAATATTTCAGCAAGTTAGCTTCTCCCTTATTTGGGTTATTGGCCAAAGACTCCGAGTTTTTATGGTAAGAAAGCTTCCAAGAAGCCCTGGACATCCTAAAGGATAAATTGACTACTGCACCTATTCTCCAAGGCCCAAATTGGGCTCTTACTTTCATATTCATGCTGATGCCTCTCATAAAGCTATAGGAGAAACTCGAGGCCAGATATATGACAAGCTACCTTATGCCATTTACTTCATTAGTAGGAATCTATCAAAAGCCGAGTTAAACTACACAGTAACTGAAAAAGAGCTCGTAGCTATTGTGCATTCATTGAATAACTTTAGATATTACATTACTAGTTACCAAACATTTGTACATACTGACCATGCTGCAATTAAATACTTGATGAATAAAACTGATGTAAATGCCTAGATTATTAGATGGTTACTTTTATTGCAACAATTTGATTTAACTATTATTGATAAGCCCGATAAGGAGAATGTAGTTGCAGATTTTTATCAAGATTGACTTTGCTTGCAGGGGACGAAGGAATGGTTTATGATCAGTTACCAGATGAATATTTATTTTCCATCTCAGTTCTCTCTCTGTGGTTTGCTGACATAGAAAACTAGTTGGTATCTTCAAAGTTCCCTCCAAATTTGTCCTCCAAGGAAAATAACAGAATCATAAGAAAAATCGCCCCATTCACTTGGATTGGGGGAAATCTCTTCAATCTGGGTTTGGATCAAATTCTGAGAAGATGTGTCAGGGAGGAGGAAGTCTTCGACATACTTTTGGCCTGCCATGATGGGCCTTGTGGAGGTCACTTTGCAGCCCAAAGAACAAAATTCAAGTTACTACAAGTTGGTTATTATTGGTCCACTCTTCACCAATATGTAAGGAGGTATTCCAGCCATTGTGATCGGTGCCAAAGGATGGGGAAACCTACCCCAAGGGATGAAATGCCTCTGCAACCTCAAGTGACTTCAAAGCCATTTGACAAGTGGGGCATGGATTTCATCGGGCCCATTGACCTCCATCGAAACAGAAGAAATACATCATTGTGTGCACTAACTATTTAACAAAAGGGGTTGAAGCCAAAGCCATCAAAGTAGAAACAGAAGAAAAATTGGTTGAATTCTTAAGGGAGAATGTGTTTTATAAGTTTGGGTACCCTAGAGAGATGGTCACTGATCAAGGCAGTCAATTTACGTCTCACATGATTTAAAATCTGTTAAGCCAGCACAAGATCAAGCATAGAAAATCCACCCCTTCCCATCCACAGGATAATGGGCAAGTGGAAGTAACCAAACGAGCATTGGAAGTCATTCTCACTAAGGTGATTAGTAGTAGCAAAAAGGATTGGGCAACCATATTTGTTGAGGCCACCTGGGCCTACAATACCACATGGAATACCACCACTGGCTTCACTCCTTATGAGCTGGCCTATGGGAAGAAAGCCCTGTTGTCCATTGAATTTGAATACAACACCTTAAGGATGGCAGCACAACTAGATCTAGATATCACAAGGGCACAACAAGAAAGATTGCTCCAGTTGAATGGGTTAGATGAACTTAGGATGCAAGCCCTCCTGCACACAGAAGTGACTCAAGTACAAAGGAAAATATGGCATGACAAGAATATAAAACACAAACAGTTTCAAGAAGGCGATTGGGCCTTGATGTATGATTCTTGGTACAAATATTTCAAAGGCAAGTTAAGGACTAGATGGTTAGGGCCTTATGTAATAGAAAAGTGTCATGATAATGGTATTTTTCAAATAAGAACCATTGATGTAGAGGCTATCCCTTTGCTTGTCATTGGGTACAGATTAAAAATATACAAAAATCCCTTATCAAAGTAGGAATTCATCAATAGCATGAGCAAGACAGCGATGGTGGTCAAGCAAGTCTCAGCTTCCACCCCACCAAGTCCTTGAAGACGAAAAAAACAAAAATAAAAATTAAAGAGACTCAGGTGAAAACCTCCATGAGGCACCTGAGTACAACTGTTGGGTTGAAAACCTCTTGAGGTGGCCCAAGAGTGTTAATATATATATATATATATATATATATATATATATATATATATATATATCTGGGTGAAAACCTCTTTTGAGGCACCTAGGGTAGGAAACTAGGATGAAAACCTCCTTGGAGGTAGACTAGTTGTTTTTCAAAAAAAAAAGAGAAAAAGAGAAAAGATACAAAGATGACAATTCTGTTTTGCAGGTCTGCAAGAGGAAGATAAGCACATCATATAGAGGACAACAGGACCTACAAAAACTATGTTTTACTTCACCCATCTCATATCCTCCATTATCCCCTTAGTCTTCCATCTATACTCCACTCTAGATCATTTCAAACAGTTCTGTGTTTTCTACAGGATTCCCTGTAATACTACAGGGGTTTCTTGTAGGAGTTACAGGAGATATTAAGAACCACAAGAAGAGCAGTTCAATGGCAAGGTGGTGACACCAGCCTGTGTCTGAATGTAAAAAAACAATTTACCTCACCACACCACAACCAATACCTTTCATAACCATGTCGCCCCTGTATCCATCAAAGAAATCAATTTCAAAGAAAATATTACAAAAAAAGAAAGAAAAAATGAAAGAAAAAAAGGAAAGAGGAGGCATACCAAAAGTAACATCCCTCACTTGCCATTCCATAACCCCATTCTCCACTCTTTTCAACACCCCTTCTACTTCAAAGCTAAGGAAAAATGCCAGAGTTTCAGGGAAAGGCAGCTATAGGACATCCTGTAGTAGCCTATTCCACAAAAGAGACCATGGAGACTGCAACCATCTTTAGCACAGGGACTACAAGGATGAGAAATCTCCTCTAGAGATCAGCAGCAACAGGAAGATCAACAGCAACAAGGTCCATCACCTATAGATCATCAAAAGGAACAAGTCATCAGAAGAGGAAATATACAGTTGAAAATACGCAGCTCAAAAAGAATAGCAAATTGACACCACTCTCCAGCATGCATCATCATCGAAGCAATGGACCCAAAGGTATGTCATGTTACCAAAACTCCCTCATAAGTATGATATGATTAAAACTGTAGGAATAATGTAGGAGTTGATTTTATAAGCGAAGGTGGCCAGTTAACTTGGCCACCCTCGGTTAGATAACGAGAAGAAAAGGGTTAGTCCACTACACACATGGCAAGGTCAAATCAAAGGAAAAAGAGGGATGAATCCGAAAATGGTTAAGATACGAAGAATAAGAGTGGGAGATGATTATGGGGCAAGGTGATATGATGAACTGGTAGTGGGACCAATGGTCCAAAAGAAGGTACTCGTACTCGGCCATCCAACACATCATCCATAAATAGAAATAGACACTAAATCCCATACGAAGAAGGTAGAGGCAACTTCGAGGAGTCATTGAACGAAGGGGTTACTCTCGACATTCCTGAAATAACACCTATAGGGAAGAACCAACACCACAATAAGTAGGAAACCTATAGGATACACAGAGATTAGCATACAAAGCTATCATTGGACACTAAAGGAAATCAAATCAAGGGTTGTCATCACGAGAACATAGCAAAGTGAGGTAGGTGCCATACCTTCTATATTTTCCATTTAAAAAGAAGAAATCCTCAATTCGATTAAGAATTCACAGTGCATATAAGGATAGAAGGATTGCATTGAATGTCAATAAAGGTTACACTCCAAAACTTCCTCACCTACCAGAATTCTTGAACTATGTCCACCCAAACCTCAAGAATTACCAAGTAAATATGACAGGAGGTTTCAATAAAAGAGAACCTGCCAACATAGCAAGAATCCACTAGCGTCCTCCTGTTGTGAAATTTTTCACAAGGCATCAATGGATGGGGTTCTTTGAGAAGATGAGAGGATACGATGATGATGTGGCTAGAGAATTTTCCATGTCACTCATACCCCTCACTAGAGCCAGTGCCACTGCTGTAGTGAAGGGTTTGTCAGTAGAAATTACCCCTAAGGTTATAAGAAGGATAACTACACTCCCCCTAGGGTTACAATGGAGAAAAGAGGACAAGACTAACAACACCCTTGCAAAGAAAAGTTTCTTTTTGGAAGGAGAAGAACCAATTGAAGACAAAAATGGGGTTAGAAGGGAGAGCATTCCATACCCTTGGAATGAAGTCAGTTACCACATCATCAAATATATTTTGTGTGAAGGTAGATACAGTGTAGTGTATGGATACCACTTCAGACTCCTCCAAGAACTGAGATTTGGAGAGAACACACCTCCTCATAACAGACTGAGTATACCCTATTTCCTGTTACAATCCATGATAGACATGAGCATCAAGGTACAAGAGGGAAAGCATCAGCAACTAGCCCATCATGGGTTGATCAAACTCATCCTTGAAGATGCTCTACACAACTTAAGAGTTCCTATTGCATGGACAACATTTGCAGGCATGCAAGAAGAAGGAGCAATTCAAGCCATTGAGTATGATAGAAGCCCTACTGCTAGTGAGGGACAAAAAGAAAGAGAGGATGTCAAGGAAGAAGAAACAGAGGAGGAAAATGAATAAGAAATAGAGGAGGAAACAAAAGAATAAACAGATGAGAAGAATGAAGAGACAGAGGAAGAGACAGAAGAGGAGAAAGGATAGAAAGAAGAAGATGAAAAAGGAAGTGAAAAAGAGGATGAAGGATAGAAGGATGAATAGAAGTCTGCAACTTAGAGTAGGGAAGAAGAAGAATAGCCAAGAGTGTATCCAAAACCTATAGAGAAAGAGGTAGAAACTTCTTTAACTGCCCTAAGTACACATGTCAAGTCAAAAGGAAAGAGACAAAGACAAACTCCACTTTACTTCTGGACAAGAAAGAGCACCAAGATTAGATAAGGGAGACCTCAAATCCTTACCAAAACTCCAATTGTCATAGAGGACTCACGAAAACAACAAGAGAATCCCTCTAGGGAGAAAGGAAGGAGAAGGAACATCAAAACAAGCTTCTCCCAAGTCTCCAATCACCTATGTTAGGAGGCATGTCACCAAGTCAGCCTCAACAAAAGGAAAATGTCTCCTACAGGAAGCAGAGACAATCCTACAAGAAACCCTGTCAAACCTATAGGAAACACAAAAAAGAGACCAGGAAGGAATTACTCAAGAAGAAACAGAGTAAGAGGCCCAAGAATTGAAGGAACCTAGCCCATAGTCAAACCTCAGCTCCTACTATAGATTCATTGAAGGAGGTAGGGTGATACCACAAAAGTTTTCCATTTCTTTATTCTTCGAACTTGAAAAAGAGAGGGAAAGGACACACAGGTTGAGGCAAATTGCTAAATCAAAAGGGGTAGAGGATGTAGGCCACATGGAAAAAAAATTGTAGGGGATGGGCAGAGAACTAAGTAGCATGAGAGACAGAGAAGCAATAATCAAATATTAGTTATAGGTTGAGAATACATGGCTAAGGAAGCATCTACAAGAAAAGGAAGGCCAATTGGCAACTATAGCTAGTTTATCCATGGAGGAAATCTAGTGTAGGATGCTAACAAAGTAATATGCCTTATACCTCAAGGAATAATGGCTACAATTCCAGATAAATAGCCTAGCACAAATAGGAACTATGCCTTTCCAATACTACAGACAATTCATTGACCTCTATGATGAAAGCACCCTGTAGGATAGAGAAAAGATATCTGAGTTCTACCTACACAATTTATCTTTGATATATTTAAATGTGTGGGACCCAAATCCAAAGCTAGGGGATTTACAAGTAATGGCCTTGGAATCTTGGATGAATCATGAGGAGGCGAGAGCTATAGAAATTAAAAATGTATTGGCAAAAGAAGAAGCATAACCCCTTATTATTAGAGCAGAACAGTCTAACCCAATGGCTATCATCAACACTCACAACCTCATTGCAAATGATCCCAAGCTTGAACCAAGGTACCTTGCTGTACAAGAAAATTCAGTCACACACTTTGAAGACATGCTAAGATTGCTAGGAGATGACAGCTAGCAAGCCTGCCAAAGGAGATGGAACACCTTACCTTACAGCCTAAAAATCAGAGAATATCATTCTCCTGACAGAATGAGGGAAGCACTAAATAGAACCCCAATGTATAAGAAATCATTACAAAGACTCAAAGTAAATTGGATTGTCTTGAAGCTTAGTCCAACATTACTTTTAGGTATGTTGGAAGGAAGAAAAGAAGAAGAAGGAAAGCAGTGGGAGGAGATAAAGAAGAATGCAAGGATTTATTCACGAGGAAGAGACTATAGTAGAAGCATGGAATGTCAGCGAAGCCACCAAAGCAATGAAGGACATGGCCATAGATTGAGTTTTTTAGAGGATGAGAAACACTTTCAGTAGGGGATGATGATGAGGCTCATCAATGAGTAAAATATATGGATCTTAATGCACCCCCATATTACTAAAAGCAACTCTTCTCATAATTCTTTACATGTTTTAATTATATTTTTCTTAATGAGATGAGTAAAAGTAAGATGTCATGTCTAGTGGTCTAATGTGCATTGATTGCAGGTTTTGGGAGAAAATTGTGGCTAATTAGGGTGTAGGAAATTGAATGAGACAAGCATGAGAGATTATAGGAGATAGGTTCGCCCTCTTAAACTCCTCACTCACTCGAAGATCCCTTAATCAAATCACACCAGCTTGGAGTTGCAAGCAACTGAGTCATGCAGATCATTGGCAACCAAGTTAGTGGCATTTAAGAACCAATTAATCTCAAGATTGGGAGCCAAGCCTCCATAGATTTAAGGAAGTTGTTCTCAACTTCACTTTTATAAACAAAGAGGCCTAGAGCCTCATTAGCATTCAGATTTTTTATAGGATAGCTAAGCAATTTTCGAGTTGAAGGATTGGGACAAACACTTTTGTGTATTTTCTTATGTGTTAATGAAAATGAGCAACATTCCCTTGATCTAGAACTAAGCTGACTCACAGGGTTGAAGCTCTTGGGTTAGGGCCCAACCCTAGCAGCAAAGATTCCTCTTATTGTATATGTATGCTTAGGTTATCTCATAGTTAGTTGTTAAACTGATTTTGGTGTTGTTAGTTTGCAAGTATTGGTAGATTTGATTAGTTTGCTTCCATTTGTGAATAGCTCTAAAAATAGCATTATAGATATAAGAAAATATTCAAAAAAGGTTGATAACAAGTGGATCTTACCTCATTCCTCCCTTCTTGGGACCATGGCTTGAGGAACAATTCCCATTCAGCCCAAAAAAAGACAGAATTCTGGTTTCTTATGAAATTTAGGGTTTTTATGCTAATTAGGTCATCATCTTTCAGTTTTAGAAGATAGGTTGAAATTGACATTTCTGATATATTAGGTCTTGCATTAGATTTCATGTTTCTTTCATAATGGTTTCAAGCATTCCCATGCATGAACTTGGAAAATAAATGATGCAAATTCTATTTTCTTCTATTTTAGTAAACCCTTCTTGTTTTGAGATGAATTTATGGATAAATGCCAACAATGATGTATATGTTGCAGGAGTTTCTACATTGTAGGAAGACCTCATATCATCAGCCTTAGCCTAACCATATCCACCCATGATCACCAAAATCCACTAAGTTCTCAATTTGGATTCTCGTTTTACAAGGAAAACTTGCCATGCTTCTTGAGCAAATCCAACCATCATAAAGCTTTGGTTTGAGTTCTGAGTGAGTGCCTACCACTCCCTTGCCTTATTTCCTCCTTAATCACCTTCTCCAAGCTCCATACCACCTTTCAAACCACTCCCTATGCTTTCAGCCTGTTCCTGTAGGAAAACAGGGGATCTTGTAGGTGAACTAGGACATCCTGTAGACATCTTGTAGGAAAACCTATAGTGGCCTGTTTTGAGCCCGAATTGTGAAAAAAACATCACTAAAGCTAGGAGTAGACCCTTGCTTGCCTCCCAAGCCATATGAACCATTACATTCATCTCCCTCCACACCTATCTCACCTGCCATGTAACCAAGAAGGATTAGCATTTACATTTTTACAAAAAGATAAAAAGAATAAGTCTTTATATTCATTCATGCACATAGCAATTAAGTACTTGTTTAGATCAGACATCATGCTTAGGCTAGTTAAGACTTCACATGTGTTAAATTAGAGTTCTTTTGCAAGTAAGGTATATTAACAAATAGTTAGATGAGTTATGTGTCTCGTAGGCATTTCTTTTAGTCTTTCATTACTGCAGTAAGTAGCATTGCAATTCTATGAATTAGGGTAATATTATCCTCTCTCAATTGGTAATAAGACTTTTTCTAATCAATAGAAGTATATTTTGAGAAACCCTAATGGTCTATCGCCCTAGCTTAGTAGTGACAAAGAGTGGATCCATTACATCTATTTGTGTATACAACACTGTCACCTCCAAGTTTGTACAAACCCCGGGTTGATGAAGTAAAGTTGGTAGCTCCAAGAGTTGTATCATCCTTGCTTCAATATTGGTGCTCATCAGTCAACATATGCAATTATATAGAAATAATGAAATCATCATCATCAATGCAGTGAAACATAATGGAACAATTGAATAAAATCATGCACACACATAGAGACACCAGGATTGGTGTGAGACAAAGGAAAAACCCATTATGGGGAAAACCCTTGCAAATATTCTTCTTCTTAGATCCTCATCAAATGATTCAGAAAAACAGAGTACAATGATCCATAACTGTATCTCTGCAACAAAAAAACTATGATATCCATGAAACTGATCCAATCATGCTTATAATCAAAACCCTCATTTTGATGGTTGTAATGTGTTATCACTGACTGTAATCAATTATTGGATATTGTTGAACACTTTTGTCACTAAGAGGAATATTTTGAATACTGAAATCTCATATTTGAGTCTCAGACACAGGGAGGAGTTGTGCAAGTGTCTATAGCAGTCCTGAAAGCTCTTTGCAAAATTGGAAGACTACATCCGGAACAGATCTGGACACTCCCATGTGAACTGGATGAGGGTGTCCAGGGTCAAACATACTCAGATCTACCTCAAAGCCTGGATCTTCTCATAAGGCTTCTGTGTGAGAATTTATGGAAGCCTGGATTTTTTGAGGACCATAATGTGCGTGCGTCCGAGGACCAAACTAAGTAACGGAAACCGTAGCCTCCCGGAAGCTCCCATAACACTCTATGCCAATGTCCAAGGTTCGCTAGACATTGTCAGGACCACTACCTGCCAACTTCTATGGAATAAAATGCCCACTTTTGTTCCAGCATCCAGGAATCATAAAACCCTAGATTAGTGTGAGGTTCGACCCTGTGATTTCAGACCCTTGCGTGAACTTCTTCTGATAGACCTGTGAAAACCAAGACAAAAGAGAAGAATAGAAGATGGCTTGATCATTGCGTCCAAATGAGCTTGAGGTCTCTTTTATTTATAGGCTTTCATGAGGGTCTACTTGGGGTTGAGGCCGACCTATCCAATTTAACATGCGCTTAGGGCTGACCTAACCCAATATACATGAGTGAATAAATAAATTCAAAAATCAACTTTCGCTTGTCAAAATAAGGTGATATGTAAGTTAATTTTAGTCCTCTCGAAAAGAGGAATCTAATGCAATCATCATCTCATTCATTGAGCTATCCAAGGTGTAATTTGACTTCAATTGTACACACCTCTAGGCTTTTCCATGTATCCCGTCATTCACTAGTCAAGGATTCCTAGGCCCACCAAGGCACACAAAATCCAACTTTATCGCAATCCCGCCATCTCTAGTCCAGGGATTTGTAGACATTATTTTCTTCCTTTCAAATATCACCTCACTTAGTTTCAAAACCATCTGAAAATCCAAATCAACCAATTACAAGAAAACCAATCACACCATGGTTATCTAGAAATGTAAAGGCAAGGTTGAAGAACATTGTTACACCTAGAAAAACCCATTCCAATTATAGCAAGAGAACCAAATACACACATGCATGTATCATGCATGCCAAATCTAGCAAGGAAATCATACATGCAAATCAATACCTGCAAATAATCTCATTGTAGCTGCTCTCTTCCTTTACTTGATCTTTTCTTTCCTTTGCCTTCTCATTCCTTCCTTTGCTTTCCTTGATCCAATGCTAGAGTGCTCGAAGGAAAATCTTAGTGTCCAAGAGTGAGAGAGAGAGAGAATAGAGAGAGATCCAAAAACTAAACTGACAAAAAGGTACCAAGTGATCCTCAGAAGCCTTTTCATAATGAGGCCTCTATTTTCTTCATTTTTCCATTATTTTTCTTCATTTTCCTCCTCACATGAAACATGTGACCTTTCACCTTCCTTTTCTCCTAATTTCCATTATCTTCATAAAAAAAGGCCAATTAATGTCTCATGCCTTTCCAAATCCTTTTCTTTTTCCTTTACCAATTTCCTTAGCCATAATAAACCAAATTAACACCCACACTAGGATGTTTTGCCCAACACTTAGCTTGGAATATGTGTTGCATGACCTTGGTTATTATTTTGTCTTTATTAACTTTATTACATGTAATTTTGACTAGGGTTGTTACAAAACCCTCTCCCTTGGGGGAACACCATCCTCGGTGTTCAATAATACCTACAACCAATAAGACTATTGAGAAGCAACACATATCGCCCATCGAGCTTTATAACTTAGCTCGTTAAATTATTTACAATGATCAACTTGTTGAGAAGAAAACCAACATGAAAACATGACAATCATGATGACCTGACACCCATATGCTTATTGGAGATTTATAACATAGTCCATGGCGATATTTACATCCATATAGATATGTACATATACCAAAAACATCACACCAAAACATATACCAAAAACATTTGTTCAACCAGCGAATAGAGAAGGATACATAGCATGCATCTGATCTTCCATCTCCCATGTAGCCTCATCGGGCCCAAAGTGCTTCCACTGCATTTTAACCTGCTCTATTTCTCGATTCCAAAGCATGAGAATATTTTTCTGCAATATACACTGACGTTCTGGCTGTAATTCTCCATCTAGCTCCACCAAAAATATAGACCAGTCAATCACATGATCATCATATTTAACATACTTCTTAAGAAATGACACACTAAAAACATCATGGACTTTCACTGCAGAGGCATTGCAAGTTGATAGGCTATTGGTCCAATCCTTTCAAGAACATCGAAAGGTCCACAAAACTGAGGTGCCATCTTGGTACATGATCTAATCCTCAAGGAGCTCTTCTTGGGTTTGATGTGAAAATACACCTGTTCCCCAACCTGAAACTCCTAAACCACATGTTTTGATATGCTTAACTTTTCTGCCTATCCTATGCTACCTTTAGATTTTTCTTGATAACCTGCATTTCCTGTTCCATCTCTACAAACATGTTTGGTCCTATCAATACTCTGTTCACTGGATCACTCCAACTGATGGGAGTATTACAACTCCACCCTTATAGTGCCTCAAATGGACTCATCCTTAGTGGCTCTTGATACCCATTGTGATAAGAAAACAAAATCCAATGGAAGGTACTCCTCCCATATCCTCTGTTGATGCATCACATACATCCTCAACATGTCCTCCAATATCCTGTTGACCCTCTTTGTGTGTCCATATGTAGATGGATGATAAGCTGTGTTGAAGGCCAACTCTATCCCCAAACCTACAAACAACTCCATCCAAAACTTGGAAGTGAATTTAGCATCCTTGTCTGACACAATATTCCTTGGAACACCATGCATCCTCCCCACATGTTTGATGAATACTTGTTCCACATCACTAGCTGAATAAGTAGACTCTACTAGAATGAAGTGTGCTATGTTTGTCAACCTTTCAACCACAAACATGATGGAATCATGTTGTCTAGATGTCCTCATAAAACCTGTGATGAAATCCATGGAAATGACCTCCCACTTCCACTCTAGAATCAGAATCGGTTGTAGTATTCCACTTGGATGCTTAGATTCATCTTTCACCTATTGAAAGTCCAAACATCTAGCCACAAACTCTAACTTCCTTCTTCAGATTCGGCCAATGATAAAACTTCTTCACTGTTGTCAATGTCTTATGGTATCCTGGGTGACCTGAATATGGTTTTGCATGAAAGTCTCACAATATATTCTTCATGATCTCACTGTCATTCAGAACATATATCCTATCCCTAATTCTGACCAAACCATATATTGTAAGACGATGATCCACATCCTAACCACCTATACCCTATTTAACATGTTCGTAAGCTCCATGTACCTTCCATCTCGTTGTCGTGCCTGTAAAATCCAATAATGTCAATTTGTCCCATAAGAACTCATAGTTGCTATGCGATTCACCAGTACTCTCCTTACCCATGATGTACCTGATCTCAAAGTCAAACTCACTAAGCGTGGCCAACCATCTAGCTTGTCTAGCATTCAGATTTAGTTGGTCAAACAAGCATCTCAATCAACTGTGATCACTCATCAATACAAACCTCTTGCCACAAAGATAGTGTCTCCACATATTCAATGCATGGATGATTCCTGCCAACTCAATCTCATGTGTCAGATAATTCTACTTATGCTGATTTAGTTTCCATGACTCATAGCATACTACATGCCCTTCCTACATAAGGAATCCACTAAGTCCTCTCTTGCAAGCATTTGTGCACACCACACATTATATGTATGGATTTTCAATCTTTAACACTAGAGCATTTGTCAACAGATGCTTCAACTATTCAAAACTAGATACACATTTGTTTCCAGGAAAACTAGTGTCTTTTCAGATCTACTAGTCCGACTAAGACAGGTAGCTATCTTAGAAACAAACAATTCAAAGTAACTTGTGTTTTCCTTTATGAGAGATAGATGAGAGAGAAGTAGAGAGCACCAACCTTAGTCTTTCGCTTGTCTCCTTGCTTGTTTCCTCTCTCCTTTGATAGAGCTTCGCCACTCCTTTCTCACTTGTCCCACTTCAAAGAACACCTGTAGAGTCAAAGCAGAAAAATACCATCAAATCATAGAGATCTATAACCATAAACTATGTAGAATCAGATGTACATTAACCATACAAATGCGTACACAAATACAAGATTCAGAAATATACAAGTATATGGAGGAAAACTCAAATAGCTTTATTGATAGAAGTAGTAGAAGTGAGGATTACAACCCAACTGTCTGAGCTAGCGCCATCCTCCCAGCATGAAAGCCCTCTTCACCTCATGAAAAGCTAGATCACCCAACAATACAGTGCTTCATAGAGAAACCAACAACACTTCCTTACAAAATACAAAATTCCAGCCTCTGGATCTCTAGGATGAGGGATCCATATACAGATATTTGCAGGGGGGTGAGTCAGCTTCTGGGGTTTTTATTAGTGTCATTTCACTAATATTTCTTGGTTCCATTTGGAGATTTTATGATCTCTTACTCATCCTTGGGCGAATTCAAAGAGGCAAGTGTCATATGAGAAGTTTCTAGAAGATTCTCTGAGTTTCCACCTAGCAACTACCTCTGCCATTTGTCTGCTCTCACTCATCGCACCCTACAGAAGGGATTTTCAGTATGCATCGCACCCTTTGTGTGTAACAAGTGAGATGCATCGCATCCTCAGCATGGAGCAGTCTGTATGGTCCAGTTTTGGACCAGTTCTGAGCAGTTTTTCAGGGAGAACTTCTGGGAAATGATGTAATCAGTTGACCTTGATCCTTTAGGGTATGAAACAACACTTTCATGGGTTTAGAAGCCCTTGGTTTATGGACATATGTGATTGGGTTTGCAGTGCCCAAATATGTCTATAACAGTTGCCCCCTAAAGCATGAGGTCGTAAATCTTCTGATGTCGGGTGAAATGCTTTATCATGAGCATCCGAGGTTTTTCGAACTAGAAGGTGACCTTTAATAAGATACAATACAATACATTATCTTCATAATATTTTCATGATCTAGCTGAGGCTAGCATTCCCATGCTCAGCTTTATAAATTCATTTTCATGTACATAGGACAGACAATCATCTGCTGTTACACTCTGGTGATTCTAGTAGATCCATCATCCTTAGCTTGGATGATCATCTATGCAGCTATGGAGTGCATTTGATGTCTTTATTTTCCTGAATATATCACAACCCAGATGGATGAAACTAGATCTGGGGTCTTCAAACTCATTCAATCTTCGCCCAAAGTACAAGTCGATCCATGTGAAAAGATGTTCTGGTGTCGAACATGGAAAGACATCGCCTGATTACTAGCCAATGATGTAAGTTGTTAACAGGAGCGAGAGGAATCACCGATAATGATAATGACCCTCAAGGTATTGCAGTAAAATTCACGTGGTGTGAATACATGAGTTGATGTCGAACACCACGCAAAATCTTTCGGTCGAAGGCCATTGATGTAAACCTGTCGCCGAAAGTGAGAAACTTGCCATTGAGGCATGCAAGCTTCAAAGTACTGAAAGGGTTGTTCCTAAGTCAACTTCTTGAACAATGAGCTGATGGAAACAAGAAGTGACCCATCGTAGGAGGGGCTTAATGAATCCCACATCTACGACAAGAAATGGAGCAAATGATTTTGTGGAGGTGAAAATGATCTGATGATACACAGTTCAGGGTGGTGGTCATGAAAAATGGAGCATGAAGGTATTGCAGCGGATGAGGCGTTAGCTAGGTTGGTGAATTCTCTGAGTGACTTCTCTTGAACATATTGGCGACACTGAAATGGATTGGTAGCGTTAACCCCAAAAATGGATGGTACGGAGGACCAATGGTGATATGACCGGTGAACGGAATAACCCAACCCGACTCAATCATGGTGACGGAGTGAAAGTGTCATGTTCAAGAGCGACCTGCTACCAATGAAGTTCTTCAAGTTTTCTTCCCTTTTTCCCCAGTAATTGCTGACCAGTACCTCTTTATTGTTTTCAAGCTTGAGGAGGATAACATATGCTTGTTCTATAATTTTCCCTTCGGGAAAACCTGTCGCTATGTTTTAGCGAGCCTAGGGACAGTGAAACTCGCTCTTGTCCGTATGGACAAGTTTGTCGCTATTGTTTAAATGAGTTTAATGATAAAGATAACTTGGTCCTTTTTAGTTTTAGAGAGTCTAAAAAGAGATAGAAAGGAAACTCCAATAGTCCTTTTTCGTAGTATAATCCCTTAATTCCAAAAAAAGTATAAAATAATACGAAAGGGATGACTTTTCCAATCACTTTAGTGAGATGAAAAAGACAAGAGCTCGATCTTTTTGTGTAATGATCCCTTAGGTCCAAAAATATTAAAATATAGAGGAGGGATGGCACTTCCAATCACTTTAATGAGCTGGAGAGGCCAATTGCTCTTCAATCTTTTCATATTTTACGAGTCTAAAAAGAGCTTTAAAAGAGACTCGTTTTTTAGGAACAAGTGATGTTTTCGGGTAGCAACTGGTTCCAGGTAAGTTTGGAACTTTTCAATCATGGTATTGTAAAGACAGTGGCTAATATAATCACTCATCGCAGTTGTCCTCAAAAGGGTAAACAATCAAGTGGAGGCGTATCATCAGCTAAAAGAGTGGAGGTGACAGTAAGAACACAACCAAGGCTCAAAAGTTGATAGCGATGCAATCACAAAGGTTATTTACCGAGGGTGGATTCATTTTTTAATGAGCTTGAATCTTTTGGAAACTATGCTCAGAGCTAGGTTTATTTTTTAACGAGTTTGAACTTTTCCGAAACATTGCTCGTTCTAGTTGTCTTTAAGGATGTCTCTCATTAGTAGGTTCATTTTTTAATGAGCTTGCCCCATGTGAAACTTTGCTCATGAGCCTTTTGTATGAAAGCTAGGAACAACTAACTACTGTCCTAAGAGTTAATGAACTACTAAGGTTAGGTAGGATAGTTTTGTACAAAACATTTCCTTTACTTTGCCGGTGTCGTCAGCCCTTGCAAAGGTGAATGGTGGATTAGACCAATCACCTAACTTAAGCAGTTGAAGTTAGTAAAAACTACGAGGTTAGAGTTATGCTGTTCGCTTTTCACTTGCGTAAAAAAGGTTTGCATGCCCCCAGGTATAAAGAAAAGTAGAGTTTCCAGGTTACCATACGGAAGTCCTTACATTAAAGCAAGATTTTTTTGTCCATCTTGTAGACAAAGCACTTCCTTGGCTCTGTCCATCGAAATAGACAAAGGTGAAAGGCGTGGATCCACTTCCAATCACATAACCTTCGATAAGGAAATATTTTTCCAGACTGATCCCATATCCTAAATGGACGGGTCTGTAAAACTGGTCATATATCCTACGAGGAAACCTATCTTTTATTTGGGGTTTTCCTGCCGAAGCAGACCAGGGTGCATGCCCCCTGGGTTTTGTCACATTCATCGAATCACTCGCGGTCATCAAGTGGACGGACTGGAGGTTGATGAGACATTCCTTGTGTAAAGAGACCATTTAGGGATGGAATTTGACTAGTAGCCATGTTTGAACCGGGGAATGAAAGCTAGTCAATAAGTTGGACCATTCTGCCTTCATACGGGAAACACATCACCCGGAAGAGTGAGGAAACAATAGATCCCATGCTGTAAATATAGTCATGCCAAAGGAGTAGATTGTAATCTAGTGGCCCTTGGACTACCATCACATTCAGATGAATGGTTTTCCTTCTCAAAGTTATAGGTAAATTTGGAAGGATCCCTAACAGTTGACTGGTTCCTTTATTGAAGCCTGACAAATTTCGAATCTCAGGCAGAAGCGATGGCGAACCAAGTGCTTTCCAAGTAGTTGAGGAAAGGATACTCATGGAAGCCCCTTCATCTATGATAGTGCCATCCATGATCATTCTGTAAGCTTGTACTATGATTCGGAATGGCACATTAGATGGTAGGCGGGGTCTTGCTAGTAGATTCAAATCAAAGGAAATGACTAGATTTCTTGGAGGAGGGACTAAATAAATGAACGAATGAATCTCTTGAAATGGGGAACTTCCTTCCTAAGGTAAATGAACGGGTAGATTTCCCCCAGGTTCATCAAACTCTGTGTTAACAAAAAGAATTTGAACGGTATCGTTCTTATTCTCTTTGGAGACTGTATCATCTAAAGGTGGACCTTTTGAAGACAATACTAGGTCGACTGCCGTCTCGACCTATTGACTTTTGTCTGGTGTGGACTCAAGAGGGTTTATCTTCAATGATAGGTGTTTCGATTGACAACAAAGATGTGTCAGTCAGATTTTCAACTAGCGATGGACTTGGCAAGAGTTTCTTGTATCCAGGAGGAAGTCGCTACAGTGAAGCAAGACGGTTATCCAAGACTCTTTTAGCTTCGTCTAGGAAGGGACAACGGTGGAGGGCATGATCGCCGTCACACAGCCTACAAGGAAATTTAGATCTTCCTTTTTGTCCATTTACTTCATTTTCACTAGTTGATGGTGTACTATCAACATGATCGATAGAGGTTGAAGACACCAAATTGTTCAAGTGGGGAGACCAGTCTCTCAATATCCACAAGATGCAAGGACAATCGCGATGATAGTGGTCTCCTTTGCAAATGACACATGGAGATTTGGGTTTGGATGGTGTAGTGTGTGGATTTTCGCCAGACAATGCATGGTTGCCCCATTTCCTCGTTGGCTTCTTCTTCTTCTTCTCCTTCCCTTTCTTCTTCTTCTCAGTTACTTGGTTTTTAGTGTTAATAGTTTCACCAAGCGAAGAGGAAGAAGGAGAGGGAGAAACAAATGAAATGGAAGGTGGGGGAGCATCTTCAGTATCATCTGGTTGCTGATTTGATTGTTGAGGAATCACAATGTTTTGAACGACAGAGGTCGAGAATAGCCAAACTGGCAGGCCAATTGTCAATCCTGGAAGGGACAATGTAGCCATATAAGGGGCACCAATATCTCCCCAAGAAGAGAAAGGACTAGGATTTCCCCCAAGGGAAAATCCTTGATTGGTAGACTCCATTTTCTCAACCTAAGACCAATGAGGGAATAGTGATGTTATTCCAAATAAAATAAAATTTATGACGCTTTGACACAACTTGCTTTTTCAATTTTTAAGATTCGAGAAAAAGCTAAAGATGAATCTAGTCGCCTTCGATTTTTAATGAGCCTGAAGTGACATGTGCTCAGATGGACCTTTTCTTTTAAGGAGTCGAAAAGGAATGAAAGTGACTACTCTGGAAATCTAGACAGAGGTGTTACACTAAAATTTGTCACCATGACTATTTGCAGTCAGTATGGCTCCATCAATAACCATACTGTCATCCTTGGCAAGTCTTATACCTCTGCTCCTCATGTCAAACTCCAAAAAAGAGTGAAAGCCTTTAAAAAATCAATATAACTCTGGTTATGCACTTTCTCTTACTCTTACCTACGGGTCCGCACCTCAAGTACATAATACCTGTGTACTTGTACGCTCTGTCTGTAAAGGGGTGGGTGCATACCCCTGTAAAAGTCAAAAGGCGCAAGTTTTACTTCAAAAAACTTACTTGCGGTCGATTCTAGAGAATTCTAGAAGATGGTTTGATGTGGATTGAGCGCCTCCAGATGGTTCATGCATCCCAATGAAAGAGGAACTTATCCCATGAAGAGGGGAGCTATCCCTTTGAAAGAGGGGCTTATCCCATTGATGGTGGACCTGTTTAACTTCCTCCAAAGCATTATAAATACAGGCATTGGGCCAGAGGGAGGGGAGGTTGAAAGCTGAACATTCCTAAGGGTAGATGCTGCTGAAATTAGGACTCCCTTATAGAGCTTGAGAGGAGAGATCACATTCCTTTCTTAGCTTCATTTGGAAGTGGGTGAGCTGATCAAAGTAGAGGAGAACTCTTGCTGGACCCTGGGAGGGACCTGCACAACACCAAGGCACTGGTTGTAAGGTTTCTTTTGTTTCCAATTAATACAATTAAGTTCATTTTTCTCAACAAGTTGTTATATATAATTTGTTTCATAAACTCCTTGGTCTTTATGATGAATATGTTTTATTATATGAGTTATTCAGGTGCTATGTAATCGTTTGCTTGTTTGTGTATGCAGGCTTCAAGGAGAGGAGCTCATCTGGATCCAAGAGGCTTGGCCCCTACAAACAGCGTTGGACTAAAGGTATGCCTTAAACACCTGGTTGCTCTTATTTTAAATGCATATTTAGGGAAAGATAGCGCTTGATTGTTTTGTTTGTCACTAGAAACGCTTTAGTTTCTAGGGAGGTCGGTTTTGTCCGCAAAATTGACTCTTTCCGCATGACAAAATGGCGACCATACTGGGGAATCCATGGATTTGATTGATTTCTCTTGTGATTGATACTTTGATTTGAGAAACGTTGATTTCTTTCTGGTTTTTGACTGATTGACTGTGAATTTGGGTATAATAGCTTAGGATTGAGTTAGTTTTTTATTTTTCTTGTTTTTGAGAGAAGTACGCACCCTCTGAGTTAAGCACAGTGCGTACCTGTACGCACTTCTGCTTTGCGCACAGAGCGGGGCCGCACCTGTGCAAACGGGCTGCCTGCGTACCCTGTCAAAAGTTTAGAAAATTTCAATTTTTTCCTTTTTTACCTATTAGATCTTGTTTATAGCTTATTTATTGCTGCCCAGATCCACTGGTTACCTGTCAGAAGTTTTCATCTAGGCTTGTTTCATTAGCATCAAGGGTTTTAGTGAAGTTCATAGAAATTCTAGCCCTAGGTTTGATTTTTGTATTGGTCTTGTAGTGACTCTGGATTTCGAAGTTGTAAAAACATTGGATATCCCTGGTCTTTTCAGTCTTCTTAGGAGTTAGACCATTCGTAAAATCCACCTTTGTTTGAGAAACCTACCGTTGTGTTGTCTCTTTGCGGAATTTCGAGAAGGCTTGTTTGTTAAGCTGTGAATTTCATTCTTAAGAAAAAGAACAAGAGTCTTTTATTTTTGTTTTTGACTAATTTATGATTCTGCATGAATTAGTCCTTGGTTGAATTGTAACTGAGTAAAACAACCTGGAATTATATTTTGTAGGCTTTTACCTCATTAAATTTGCTTTTAGGTAAATTTCTCTTAGATTTTCATAGATCTTAAAATTGATTTTTGTTAAGTAGTTTTACATGCTTTGTTAAAATAGGAAAAATACATAATCTCTTTTGAAGAAAGTTTGTTTTAGTAGCGTTTGAAGCCTTTGAAAAAGAGAAAGGAAGTTTTCGTGAAATAATTAGTGGTCTTGTGTTGTGTGCTTTGGAAAAGATAAAGAGATTGTTTCTTTGATTTTCATTGCCAAGAAAGTTGTCTTTATAAACTTTGCATTCTCCAACTCTCTTAGCTAGGGAATTCATTGAAAAGGAAAGATTGTTTTTTCATCCTAGGTGCATCTTTTTAGTGGATTTGAGTCGAGTCTACACATCATAAGTTTCATCTCCGCTACCTTTTGTCCTAAAGAAAAGCCATAAAAAATAACGCTTAAAGTAAAATTAACTTAGTAACTTTTTATTTACTAGGGCTCTGATACACCAACATAGATCAGGCTAGTGTCTTGGAGTAGGAGAGTAATTAACTCTCCAAGACAGTAAAAACAAACAAGTAGCTTATCTTACGGTAGGATAAATCCAATTGTTACATTTATGCTATGGGAAAGCTCCTCTTAAAGGAGAAGAGCGAGATCGTGTCCAAACCAGTGAGGGAATCAATCCTCCTTCATTGGGAATGACGCCAGATATGCACGTACTACAAACGGTAAACCTTGGATTAACCACTATCGAGGAGCCTGGGGTCACTTGTCGGTAAACCTTGGATTATTGTCAAGGAGCCGGCAAGGGGATTGAGCTTGTTACTCTGCCCTTGCGTGCGTATCAGATCGTAGACTGTTCCCCAGGTATATTTGTTGCTGTTTGTGACCTTAGTGACTATTATCTTTAGGATTCTTCCTAAGGTGACGGTGGAGGGAAGATCCCACTGTACCTGGAGCAGACGTCGGCTAGACTCACTTGGATTTTCTGGGGGGTTCACTTCACTCGAGACGGTTAAAGTGGAGGAACTTGGTCCAGTCTATTCATTAAGCAGGTTGCCGGGGTAACTGTTCCACCCGCCATTTCTGTACTGAATTCTGCGATGTTGGATTTCATCACCAACTAGTGTTTTCGGTCCGGAAAGTTACTGTTTGTGTGTGGTTTGACACCCTAGATTCTTTAGGCGTGTGATTCGAATTTGTTTGGTTCTTTAGAGACTTTAGGCGGTTTGCTTTGAGATTTTACTTTGTTTGCGTGTGCAGTAGTTAAAAGTTTTTAGCTGTGGCTGAATTACCAAGACAGTCCCATAGACTTCGGGGCCAGTCTCCTGAGGTTGTAACCGTGGCTGATTTGTTGAGGAAGTCCCGTAGACTTCGGGGCCAACCTCCTGAAGAAGTCCCGGGCCATTACGAAGGTTTGAAAGTCCTCGTAACTCCTAGTGGCAGTAAAGTAGGGTCACCTGAAGAAGGAGAGTCTTCATTGGTTGTTCATCCTGATTACCAAACTCTAGAAACAGGTTATAATCCTGAAGCTATTTCGGTTTCCGAACTTGCTGGTAGCTTTTCATCTACTAGTGATATAGGCGAAGAACCTGAGATATCTGAACCTGTTACTCCAACATCGGGGTTTGTCTCTCCAACTTCTAGTACTTCTAATTCACCTAGGGTAGAAAGAGTAATCACCGAAAATCTTCCTTCTGGTTTGATAGCTATTGAAGAACTTGCTCCGGAAGAAGAAATAGGCATCCCTATCCCTGAAAATCAACCTACTATTGATCTAAGGGAGCGTGAATCAATTTTTTACAGTCCACCTAGAAGTACTACTTGGTATCTTTCTTTAACTAATTATTTGGACAACTCAGTGTTAAGTTTTTCACCACCTCGAGCTCCTTATCCACCTAGGGGTTTTTATACTCCCGTAAATATGTCAGGTCAGTCGTCCATGTTTACTCAATCGCCTGAATCTTTTTTGTATGGCGGTCCTTCTGTTCCCTCTGGGTATCAGTCACTTTCTGGTACTTTTTTGGGAGCATCTCCTCAACCCATTGAACAAAGGTTATTCACTGGAAGCAATGGTGCAAAGCCGTTGAGCGTAGAAGACATTCTTATGATGTCAGGTTCTATTCCCAATTCTCAACCTCAAGGTGGCCAGTTACCGCCTGGGGGGCAGCCTCAATTAACACTTGGGGGGCAACCTCAAGGTACACAATTTGCATCTGGGGGGCAACCTCAAGGACAGTACGTGCCTACGGTACATTACATTCCTCAAGGTCAACCCCAGACTCAATATGTACCCCAAGGTCAACCCCAGTATCAATTTATACCTCAAGGTCAACCCCAGTATCAGTACATGCCTCAAGGGTATCTACCCCAAGGTCAGTACTCGAACCAAGGTTTCCAACCACCCCAAGGTCAATCTTATGTTCAAGGAACGGGAAATGTCCCTTTCAATTATCAATCCTACCCTCAACCCGGTTTTGGATCTCAATATTCTCAACCTGTTATGGGTCAGTACCCCGGAATAAATATAGTGTGGGATCCATCACAAACTCAACAGGTGTTGCAGCCAAATGTACAGTTGTCATCTCAAACTAGACAACCCTTAGTTTCTAGTTCACCCCAGCAACCAGTCAAGTCTAATATTCAAACTTCTGTACCTTCGGTAGTTTCTCAGTCTGGGCCTACTGCGCCTAGTACTCCATCTCAAACGACTGCTGCAACTGCCACAACATCTGTTCCATCTACCCCACCTACTTCTGGAGTATCGATAGCTCCGGTTTCTACTGTCCCTGTATCTACTCCTTAGACATCTTTACCATCATCTGGATCCACGATTCAAACTACGGTTCAGATGCCTGTAGGACAACCTAGTTTAAGTACGGTTGTCACAAGTCAACCACAATTCACTTATCAACTGTACCAGGGACAGTACCAATTCGGTCCTGCTGTCCAGCAGCTAGTTTATCAGTATCAACCGTATCCTGGGTACACTTATCAACAACCACAACAACCCCAGTACGGTCCGGTTAATCCTGGTTTCCAGGAGGATACAATATCCCGAATGCGATTCCTATTCCTAGTTATCCTGGATATCCTCCTCCTGGGGCTGGTCTCATGACCTAGAGTTTTAGGGATCCTAATCGGCAGCTACCATTTATTGCAACTTTGGACTTACCAAACTTGTCGCGCCTAACGAACGATCCAATTAATTATCTTCCTTTTTGGCCGCCAATGCCGAATAAGTTGCCCAGTGACATTCCCAAGTTTGAAGGTAAATCTGGAGAGGACCCGTCGAACTATGTGATGACTTACCACCTTTGGTGTGCCTCTAATTCCATCTCGAATGATTCGATCCGCTTACGTCTTTTCCAGCGCACTCTCATTGGTCTCGCGGCCAAGTGGTATATTGAGTTACCACGAGCCTCTTTTTATAATTTTAGCTAGTTAGCTACCTCGTTTTTAACTCATTTTCAGTTGCCGGTCAGATATGATAATGGCATGGAGTTACTAACTTCATTAAAGCAATCGACGTCCACTTATATTTCCGATCATATTCATGAATGGAGACGCCGAAGGCGATTAGTGAAAGTTTTTATCCCGGACCAGATCTTAGCTGAATGGTTTGTTAAATCATTGTTACCGAAGATTACTGAAGACGTAGCTAAGGCCGGAGTAGTTACTGAGGAGCAAGTGATTGCTCAAGCACAGTACCTTGACTTATTTTATACTCAGTCAGGTACGTTACACGAAAAGACCCCCGATCTTCCTAAGTCAAATCAAATCGCTGCTGCTCCGTCAGGGTCTCATGCTGCTGATGGCATGATTGGTACGGTGAACACTAAAAGCAAGAAGAAATCCTCCAAGAATTCTTCTCCTATCATAACCTTGCCTGATTCCCCGACGGGCGATTCTTCCGCTGAACTCTCCGCCGATATTCATGCTGTAGAGTCATCTACAACTAAATCAAAATCCGGTGGAAAGAAGAAAGGGAAGAAGAAAAATAAAGCAGACAAAACTCCAAAGGAGAAAACTGAAAAATCGGAAACCAATGACGAAAAACGCAAACCTCGATATCCTTGTCTTATTTGTGAAGAGGAACATTTTACAAGAGACTGCCCTCATCGAGCAGAGGTTGCGAAGATCGTCAAAGGTTCCCAAACTCCTGCTGTTTTGAAGGATCCATTTCCAAAAGATAGCAAGATGATAGGTTCTTCCTCGAGTGCCAATGAAGAACCCATATTGATGATGTCCCATGTAAGGATTGCGACTCGATCGCAAGATTATGGTAGTAAAAGTCCTGTTGATGGCAAAGAAGCAGAATCTTCTCATTCTAATCCATCAACCTCAGCTCCCGGTTCCGATCCACTACAGATCGAGAAGCCTAACCCAGACTTAGTAATCAAACCGCCCGCCAAGGGTATACTTCGAAATTCTGCTTTCAATCCACATGCGAGAGCGGCCCAGAATTATAACATTGTTGAGGATTTAGCTGTTTCACCCTCAGCAATGTCGGCTTTGGAAGTGCTGCAATCATGCCCAGCACAGCGAAAATTACTTTTGTCGGCTATAGGAGCTGTTGATGTTCAGGACCCGAACCTAATAATATTTGATCTAGAAAATAGTACACCGCGTTTGCCTCATCAAATGGCTTTCCAGATCCCAGTGATAGTAAAAAACAGGCCTATTCATCGGACTGTAATTGATGAGGGAGCTTCAACGTGTATTATGTTGATACAATGTTGGAGATCGCTTGGTTCTCCTTCACTAAATCAATCCCCGACAATTCTTAAGGCCTTTGATGGCCGTGGGTTTCATCCTTTTGGCATTCTACATAATTTGCCTATAGGGGTTGAAGGAAAAACCGTTAGTCTAGATGTGGAGGTGGTTGATACCCCTCTAGACTACAACCTTCTCTTGGGTCGAAGTTGGTCTTACGCTATGACAGCGGTCGTTTCATCGGTCTTCTGAGTAATAAAGTTCCCACATAATGGAAAGATTGTAACAATAGACCAGCTAGCTTACTTTTCATCCGACCCAGCCTCTTCAGAGAGTATTCAGCATGTCGGTAAAACGACTATCCCATATAAGGATGTTGGAGTAGGATTAGTTAAAGATGTCGGTTTACTGGGAACTTTTCCTTTTCCTCCACTCAACACATCATCTTCATTTGCAACTATTCATATGATTACATCAGACACTATTTTTTATGACGATCCTTGGATCGTTCCTTCTGAATCTGAAATAGACTCATTTGGTAATTTTATGCTGTTGAGTCCATATGAAATTGCCTATGAAGCTGTGCAGTCTTTTACCGACCCGTGTTCAACCAAAATCGACCAAATGAATGTGGTCCGTGAGGAATCACTTTTCACATCAACCTCGGAGTTAATAGCGTTTCCCAAAGTTGTTTCATCTGACGAGCAACTTCGTGAAGTCCTGTGTATAGATGATTTACCATGGGACGATCTCCATCATAGATCTTCGTTTTTACCCAAGGATGATCGTTTTGAACATGATTTCTCAACAATTTTTACAGCTGAATATGTCAAGGAAGCTCAGAATCCCATGAAACATCCTGATTCAGAGCTGAATTTGGGAAACATCTCTCGAACTATTCCCATTGACATTTCGGTTAAGCCTGGAATTATTGAAAACATTCATATAGGTGCCTCGTGTACAGATGACGAAATTCAGACATACAAGGCCCTATTTCAAGAATTCCGCGACGTGTTTTCCTGGTCCTATGAGGAAATGCTAGGAATTGATCCCGCGATTGTTGTTCATGAGATCAAAACTTACCCGGATGCTAAACCCGTCCGGCAATGTTTGCGTCAGATTCACCCACGAAAAGCTGCTGCAATTAAAGCAGAAGTTGAAAAACTATTGAAAGCAGGTTTCATTTATCTGATCCCGTTAACGGATTGGGTATCGAATATTGTTCCGGTTAACAAAAAACAGGGAACAATAAGAATATGCATCGATTATAGGGACATTAATCGAGCTTGTCCAAAGGACAACTACCCAACTCCCTATATCGATCAAATCATTGATGATTGTGCCGGCAGCGAAATATTTTCCTTTATGGACGGTTTTTCCGGATACAATCAAATCAATATTCTACCTGCCGAACAACCAAAAACGGCTTTCATTTGTCCATGGGGGACATTTGCTTATTGCAAATTGCCTTTTGGGCTAAAGAATGCCGGAGCAACTTTTCAAAGGGAAATGTCTTATGTGTTTCATGACATCAAACACATTGTGCAACCGTATCTCGATGATTTGCCTGCTCATTCATTACATCGAGCTGACCACCTTGTCCATTTACGAGCAATCTTCATGAGGTGTAGGCATTATCGTATTCGGTTGAACCCACACAAATGTGTCTTCTGTATAGAAATGGGTCGATTACTGGGATTTGTAGTTTCGAAAGCCGGCATTCGCGTCGATCCCTCGAAGGTAGAAGCTATCATCAAATTGCCTCCTCCTTCGAGTCTTCGCCAACTCCAAAGTTTGCAGGGGAAATCAAACTTTTTACGACGATTCATTCCTAACTACGCCGAGGTTACAAAGGGTTTTACACGGTTGTTGAAATAGAACGCTCAATTCTCTTGGGATGAGATAGCTCAGAAATCTTTTGATGCACTCAAACACGCGTTGACCCATGCACCGTTGTTGCATCCTCCCAACTACAACCAGGATTACTTTTTGTATCTCGCTGCCTCCCATTCCACCATTGGGATGGTCTTAGTTCAGGAAGATGAATTTGGAACGGAACATGTGATATATTACCTTAGTCGGACGTTAAATCCAACTGAGCCAAAATACTCACATGTGGAGAAATTGGCATTGGCAGCCGTTCAAGCTGTCCAACGTTTTCGTCACTACATTTTACTTCGTAAAACTACAGTCATTTCGGATTGCAACCCTATGATCTACATTTTGACCAAACAATTGCTAGGGGGCAAGTACTCTAAATGGATTGTTATCCTGCAGGAGTTCGACTTGGAGTTTGAGAAATCTAAGTCTAAGAAATCTTTAGTTTTTGCAGAGTTAATCTGTGACTTCCCGCGTGCTGACACGGAAACTGTGGCAGAGGAGCCCATTGCAGACGAATCTTTGTTTCTAATCAGCACTTTAGATCCATGGTATGGGGATATCATCGTCTATCTCCAAACCCAATCTTTTCAGCCCGAAGTTTCAAAGTTGGAACGTCGGAAAATTCGTTTCCAGTCCCAACAATACAAAATTATTGGAGATACTCTTTATCGCCGTGGGGCGGACTCTATTTTTCGACGTTGCTTAACTCACGAAGAGGCTGAAAGGGTTCTAAATGACTGTCACTCTGGAGCGTGTGGCGGTCATATGTCTGGGTATGCCACAGCCCAGAAGATATTGTGTGCTGGCTACTTCTGGCCATCCTTGTTTAAGGATTGTATTACTGCGGTCCGAAAATGCCACAACTGTCAAGTGTTTGATCGAAAGATGCACACTCCACCTACTCCTCTCCACCCTATAATTGCCGTTGGTCCTTTTTCCAAATGGGGTATCGATTTTATTACATGTAACCCTCACTTGGTCGGGGGGCATGCGTATATCATCCTTGCGGTAGATTATTTTACTAAGTGGGCCGAGGCGATGCCTACATTCGAGGCAGACGGCAAGACAACTGCAATTTTCGTGTTCAATCATATAATTGCTAGGTTTGGTGTCCCACAAGCGATAATCACTGACCATGGGCGCCATTTTCGAAACGTTATGATGACAGAACTTACAGGCCAGCTTGGTTTGCATCACGATAGTTCAACTCCTTATTATCCACAAGCAAATGGTCTAGTTGAGTCTATCAACAAAGTTTTAGTTATCATGATCCGACGAATCATTGGTATTCATCGGTCGAATTGGCACAACATGTTATTTTCAGCGCTTTGGGCGTACCGAACCTCAGTGAAAACATCAACAGGGTTCACTCCTTTCCAACTAGTTTATGGTTTGGAAGCTGTGCTACCCATTGAATGCGAAATCCTGTCACTGCAAATGGTCATCGAGTTACTTCCAGCTACTTCCGAAGAGGAAAAGCGTTTATTATACTTAGCTCAATTAGATGAGAATCGACGTGATGCTGCATTGGCGATCGAGACTCACGCAAAACATATGAAAGCTCAGTATGATCGAAATGTGACCCCTCGAAATTTTTCGGAAGGAGACCTAGTGTTATTATATGATCAAGCTAATGATAAATTAGGTGCTGGAAAATTCGTTCCTATGTGGCATGGTCCCTATATTGTCAAGCAAAAGCTAGCAAAAGGGGCCTATGAGTTGGTAGACTTTGACGGGGACTCTTTAGGTAAACCCAGAAATGGTCTTTACTTGAAGAGGTATTATGCTTAAAAGAATGGGTATGGAGATTTTTAGTTAGGTTAGTTTTTCTTTCTAGCTGGTGTGTTTGTTAGTTTAAAAAGTGTGCTTAGCTTAGAGAGTGTGTTTTCCGTCATTATTCTGGCTTATCTTGGTTTTACTCTTGATATTGCAGATATCGATGCCTCTCCAAACATACATTGGTTTCGCTGATGGTGCTTGTCGTAGTACACGGAATATCTCTTCCGCAGCTTGGGTTATCTATTCGCCCTCTGACGAGTTAGTATCTATGCATGGGGTGAGCCTCGGTCAAACAACAAACAACATTGCCGAGTATAGTGCAGTGATTGAGTTATTATCTGAATCTATTTCATTTGGGATTCGGAGTTTGATAGTGAGGTTAGATTCTGAACTCGTTGTATTACAGCTTAATAGAGTATATGCCATTAGAAATCCAGTGTTATTAAGATTATTTTTGAGAGTGCGTCTCTTGGAACGTGAGTTTGATTACATTGAATATCAGCATATTCCAAGGTCTTTAAATACATTAGCAGATGCAATTGCTTCTCGAATGTTAAATAGACATTTGCAATAATCATACATGTAAATTTAAAACCATTCCATAACATGATTTACAAGATAAGCCGGTAATAATGATATATATATATATAGGAGTGTGTCAAAAAATACATCGTCTTCGATCATAGGTTGAAAAACACCTTATGATCGGCAAAAATGATAAGTACAAAAAACCAAAATGTCACATGTGTCTACAAAACGACCATCCAATCACTGGTGATGATCTCTATATGACACCACTGCACGGGCCACCCTACACAAGAACCTCCTAAAAGGTCCTGGGACCCCGACTACATAGCGCTGAAGCCTGATTGGAATATCATCTATGGTAGTCTCCGGTATGTCTGCTGTAAGACGCTCTAGGTCACTTTCCAACTCAGCCAAAGTCTCTGTGGCCTCGTCCTGTGGGGCCGGTGCCGCTGCAGCTGGTAGTCTCCTCTCGTAAGGCTGGAGATTGGCTGGACGTCGTGGGCCTACATCTGCATTTTGAAAATTATTACTATCAGTTTTGAGACGATATAAAAACAAACAAAAATAATAGATAGTTTAAAAAACTTGTGAAAAATGAAGTTACCTGTATCATCCCATTGTTCTCCCGGTGGAAGAACCATGTCCGGATCTCCACGAAAATCAACTCCGGCATAAGGAAAATCCTGTATAGAAAAGACCTGGTCTTCTAACCAGCGAAAGTACTCCGGAGTAAATCGGACAACCTCCGTCCCCTCATCAGGATGACGGGCCATAACCGCAACCCATCGCATCAATTTGGGCTCTTGAGGAAGCCCAACCTCAACAGTGAGCTGCTGTGGGATCAGCATCGAAACCCTCTCTAAGCCAAAACTCACAACTAAAGCCCCATAACCAAAGGTCTTTAGCTCTCCGTTTTTGGCTCTAGTCAGTTGGCCTTTTACATTGGCCAACACAGCATCACACCAGTTGAAAATGGTACTAAGTTGCACGAAACGGGGAAACGGGTACGAGTTTTCGAAACGGGAAGCGATACGAAACGCGACCTCCCCAAATTTTGGAAACGGGGAAACGTGAATATATATATATATATATATATATATATATATATATATATAGAAAATATTTAAATATATATATGTGTGTGTGTGTGTGTGTGTGTGCAATCATAAAGCATAAATGATACATTATAATTTATTACACTTAAACATTAAGATTTAATTTACATCACATTTACTCATGAATGATCACATAATGAAAATAAAAATATCGGAATATCCAAAAGCAACCTTTTTATTAGATATCCAAATCTCAAAATCAGCCTTTATTTATATTAATATATGAGGCTGCAAGTACAATAAAGACTATAAGGCTGCAAGAGAGAGATCCAAATCAGGATTTTCTGCATCCACATCCCATTCTTTAGAAGGACCACTGTTGTATTGGGAGTCTCCTCCTACATAGTCGAACACCTTAGTGCTCTTGATTAAATACACGTTTCATACCCTAGTACCCTACATGATTTTGATTATTGGGAGTTTCCCCTGCATAGAGGGCTTGGTTCTCTTGATTAAATAGAAGTTCCATACCCTAATACATGATAAAATCCAATGGAAACATTGCAACCCCCTCAATCCTGAAATCCTGAAAAACAAATAAGTCTGCTGGATTTTGAGTGAGATCTAAAATTCTACTTTCTCCATATGAAATCCAATGAGGGTGAAACCACTCTCAAACATCCTGAGTCATTTCATGGTAATGTTAAAAATTTAAGTAAAAGGATGAAAATGAAAAATAAAGGAGAATATCACTTTTACTTTAAGAATTTAACATTACCATGAACTGCATGTCAACACTAGGGCAAAAATTCACTTTTATAACTTTAGACACACATCTAGAAAATTAAAAAACAAATTTGAATAAAAACAAAAATTAAAAAAAAAAAACACAATTCAATTGGGAAACGCGCGCTGTACGGCCTGGAAACGCGTTTCCGGCCGTATGGCCGGAAACGCGTTTCGTTTCGTTTCCCGGGAGGAAACGACCCCTAGGGCCACGTTTCCTGCAACTTAGAAATGGTACCTCGATAGCAATCAATTGCCATCCGCATCTGGGATCCAGTGGCAATGTGTAAAGCGGCAGCCCCACAAAGTCTGGTAACTGTAAAGGCAATCACCATAAGTTTAGGACGGGATATAGTTTTGATCTCTATCCCCTTCTCCTGAGACTCAGAGTTACACCACTCTAGTCAGATACTAGCGATACACTGGCCACCTGGCCTAGTCCCGAACAGAGTCAAGTGTTCGCCTCTCTTGGGCAAACCAGTGAGAAAGTAGATATCTGCCAGCTCCATCTCAAGCTGGTGCCCTCCAATATAAAAACACTGGTCCTGAACGTTCCATCTTTCTACCAGCCACTCTAGAAAGCTCACTTGGGCCCTCATGCCAGGTATGGCCCAGTATTTATAAAGGCCGCATGCCTTCAAAGCATCAATTGACGGTTGATGATTAATGGCATCCAAATCAACATCTTCGTGCTCTCTCTCACGCCAATCGAGCATGGTGAACAATCTACATGCCAAAAAACATCCATTAGATTCCATAAAATCAAAAAAAATTGGTCCATTTTGGAGAATTTAGGGTTTAAAAACTCGTTGTGCGGGGTATGCACCCCGCCTTTAGGAACAGAGCGTGGGTACGCAGGGTCCCTGAAGGCAAGGTGCGTACCCCTGACATTTTTCCAACTGAGAAAATGTCGGGGTACGCGGGTCCCTAGTGTGGTGCCTGCGTACCCCGAGAGGGGGTTTTTGAAACCACAAAACCTCCCAAAAATGAAATCTGGGGCCTAAGAAAGAATTCTAAATGGATGAAATTGAAGAGGAGGATGTTGTAAATTACCTGGAAGAGACGGCGTTCAGTTTCGACGGTCGGATTCTCCGCAATGTCCAGAGGAAGTTTCTTGCCAAAAGCCCTTTTTCTCTCCTCAAATAATAAAATGGTAAAAATGAATTGGTAAAAGCCTTTTTTATAGGTTTTTGGGTAAATAAATGGTAAATTTGTTTATTTTTCACCATGAAAAGGTATTTTTCAAAGTATTTTATCTATCTTCAACAGGTATGAGTAATGTGTTAGTTTTTGTGCAGGATTAAGGATTTTCAGGGAAAATTGTCATTTTTTACAAACAAAAACATCAGAGTCATCTTTAAGCTCTTTTCTGACTCCTAAAATGTGAAAAGATTGCCGAGTTTTCTTTTTAGCTCGTTAAAATGGAATTAAAAAGACGGTCCTCTTACAACCCTTTTCTGACCGTAAAAACATGAAAAGATTGTCAGATTTTTGTCGTTTCAAATTCGATATTGGAAATAAAACGACGTGTCCTTGATAGCTTTCTACTTTTCAGATCAAAGACACTAATCATGAAAGTACTCCTTGGTCGTAAAGATCAAGCAGTTCTCTCAAGTATTATTTTATACTTTTTCGGGCTTGGGAGACACAAATTTACGAAAAAGGTCAACCCTGGAGTCTTCTTAAGTTTTTCAGACTCTCTAAAATTGAAAAACGCCGAGTTTCTCCTATACTGGACTCGTTAAAATTTCACAGTAAAGGACCTATTCGATTACAAACAGGAACGGACCACTCCTTCTTAGGGTTCAAATCTAAACTAAGTTGGACTCATCCGAAGTATGAGCTTATAATCAAGCAAATGTTATCCTCCTCAAGCTTGTAAAAAATAAAGAGGTACTTGCCAGAAATGGTGGGGGAAAAGAGAGGAAAATGAGCCTATTTGTTATACTGTCTCGGAAAAACCTTATCACCACTCTTGAACACGACACTTTTCATTCATCTGGATTGGGAAATCCTTTGCCTAATAGTTGATCAAACCACATTGAAAGTCTTCAGCCGGTTTCCGGGTATTAACTTTGGGACAATTGTCACCAAACCATCTGCAGTGTCGTTATGTGTTCAAGAGGAGTCTTGCAAATAAACCATTCATCTGCAAAATACCTGTCATCCATCTTGACCATCCCTGAGTCAGTCCTTACAGCTACATTTCTTCAACTTGATCTATGATTTCGTGTTGTGAGCTTGCCTACGTCGGATCGCTTTCTATCGACATCAGCACATTATCTAGAAAGATGATCTAGGAATCATCAATACCTTGAAATCTGCATGCCTCAATGGCAGGTTTCTCGCCTTTGACGACAGGTTACATCAATGACCTTCGATCAAGGGATTTTGTGACATGTTCGACATCAACACATTCATTCACATCTCATGGATTGTACTGGGTACTTTGAGAACCATTGACATCACTGGTGGTCTCTCTCACACTTGTTAACAGTTCACATCATTGACTGGTAATCAAGTGGTTTCTACCATGTTCGACATCAACTCATTTATTCGCATGGATAGAATCGTACTATTTTGGGAAGCAGAAATGAAGACCCTGGATCTACTTTCCGCCATCCAGGCTGCGAGGAGTTTTGTATTCATTATATAGTAGACTAATTATAAACAGATGGTTGCATCCATACTGTGTCTACATGTGTCTATGATTATGATGTACTGCGAAATCATTCCTATATCAGAGTAGTAGTTAGTTTGTTAGTTAATTTTTTGATCTGAGTATGGGAATGCCTACCTCAGCGATGATATGATCTCATATATGTATTTTGTGTTGAATATTTGCAGGTTCCGACTGGGCTCTCCACAAGATAATCCTCAAAATGATAAAGTGCTTCACCCTTCCTAGATGATATAAAACCCTAATCTACTACAGACCTCACACTTTAGGGGGCAATCTATTACACTAAAATTTGTCACCATGACTATTTGCAGTCAGTGTGGCTCCATCAATAACTATACTGTCCTCCTTGGCAAGTCTTATACCTCTGCTCCTCATGTCAAACTCCAAAAAAGAGAGAAAGCCTTTAAAAAATCAATATAACTCTGGTTACGCACTTTCTCTTACTCTTACCTGCGGGCCCGCACCTCAAGTACATAATACCTGCGTACTTGTACGCTCTGTCTGTAAAGGGGTGGGTGCATACCCCTGTAAAAGTCAAAAGGCGCAAGTTTTACTTCAAAAAACTTACTTGCGGTCGATTCTAGAGCATTCTAGAAGATGGTTTGACGTGGATTGAGCACCTCCAGATGGTTCATGCATCCCAATGAAAGAGGAACTTATCCCATGAAGAGGGGAGCTATCCCTTTGAAAGAGGGGCTTATCCCATTGATGGTGGACCTGTTTAACTTCCTCCAAAGCATTATAAATACAGGCATTGGGCCAGAGGGAGGGGAGGTTGAAAGCTAAACATTCCTAAGGGTAGATGTTGCTGAAATTAGGACTCCCTTATAGAGCTTGAGAGGAGAGATCACATTCCTTTCTTAGCTTCATTTGGAAGTGGGTGAGCTGATCAAAGTAGAGGAGAACTCTTGTTGGACCCTGGGAGGGACCTGCACAACACCAAGGCACTGGTTGTAAGGTTTCTTTTGTTTCCAATTAATACAATTAAGTTCATTTTTCTCAACAAGTTGTTATATATAATTTGTTTCATAAACTCCTTGGTCTTTATGATGAATATGTTTTATTATATGAGTTATTCAGGTGCTATGTAATCGTTTGCTTGTTTGTGTATGCAGGCTTCAAGGAGACGAGCTCCTCTGGATCCAAGAGGCTTGGCCCCTACAAACAGCGTTGGACTAAAGGTATGCCTTAAACACCTGGTTCCTCTTATTTTAAATGCATATTTAGGGAAAGATAGCGCTTGATTGTTTTGTTTGTCACTAGAAACGCTTTAGTTTCTAGGGAGGTCGATTTTGTCCGCAAAATTGACTCTTTCCGCATGACAAGAGGGATTACCAAACCAATCACAAAATTGCAATATACACCTCGGTGGTAAATTATAGAGAAATTACCGAGGAATTTACATACGACAATCAATCTTCCCGAATGCTGCGTTTAGTGCATTGCGATCGATAGGGTGGCAGACACGGCTTCCTAAGAATAAAGGATATCAGCCTATTGTGGTCTCCCAATATATACTCGATGATACATGGGAGCACAAGTTTGTACTGGCACTTACCGTATCAAAGAGGAGGAATCAACCAACCTACGATGAAAATGATAGTTATCAGGTTTTACGATGCTGGAATACGTCTCTAGCCTAGACTTCTAGATGTTGTGCGTTAGGTTCCAAAGCGTGTTTATGTTCATTAAGGTTTATTTTAGAGTTGATATTTCTTAAGAAGTTTTCCTTTCAAGGTTCACCGCGTGATGTAGATGTACAATTCCTAAATATGCAATCTAAGGTGATAAACAGTCATTTATTTTCTTTTAGCAATGAAAATCCTAGCTACTAAGGAAAGAAGAGTAAAATTCTTTCAACATAGAGTAGAGAGCACACACTAAATGCACTTTTCCTAAATCAATTTCCACATGTAGTCTAAATGAAAATGCACATGCATGTATTTTTTTTTCCACTTTCTTAATGTGAGAATGACAAAAAGAAAACTAAGTACAGATCTGAATTACTTTTCCTCAAAGCGATACTTTAGCAATTTCTTTTCAAAAAAAAAAGGAAGACTAAGACGACACTTTCACTTTTGAATGGAAAACTATTTTTGACACTTCAAAGAATTGATAATTCAAATCAAATACAATGGAAAAAGTGTAATCGACTATCTAAAAGAGGAAGACTTTACGACACTCTTTTCTTTACTGAAAATGATAGTTGCGACACTTTCAAATCAAAAGACGACAGTTCGATTAAGCTACTTTTTGCAAAGGAGGACTATAAATGATGAAAAATACATAAAAAACATTCACAATTCCTTATCAATGGAGGTTGAATAATGTAAAGGAAGAGAGTTTCAACAGTGATATACTGATCATAGGCTGCAAAACTACTAAATAGAGCTAAAAATAAAGAAGAAAAAACGAAAATCTGGAGAGAGGAACAGTCTCACTCAATCATCACACCTGTCCTTAAGGGAAACAGGGATGCATATCACCTGCAGCACATGGGAGGTGCGATGCATCCAGACTGCCAATGAGAGACAGTGCGATGGTCTAGGGATGAGACTAAGCTTGGTTTTCACCCACAGTTTGCAGCTAAGTTCAGGGATTTAGGTTGAGCTTATGATAGGCAATAAACACAAAGTATAAGGGCTAATCTAATGAGGTTATTGAGCTACCACCAGGGCTCTTAGGATGTTTGCAAGTCAGATGTTCAGTTCATAAACCAAACCAGAGATTGACTAAAGCGGCGTTGATCTACTTTGCAGTTGCATAGCAAAAGCAGTTCGAAGGCTAGCTGGCTTAACTTTAGGCTCTATCTGTAGTTTATAAAGCAAATGATAGTAATAAAAAAACAAACTATTCACTCCCCAACAGAGTCGCCATTTTGTTTTCGGGAAAACTAGTGTCTATTCAGATCTGCTAGTCCCACTAAGATGGGTAGCTATCTTAGAAACAAACAATTCAAAGTAACTTGTGTTTTCCTTTATGAGAGATATATGAGAAAGAGGCAGAGAGCACCAACCTTAGTCTTTCACTTGGCTCCTTGCTTGTTTCCTCTCTCCTTTGATAGAGCTTCGCCACTCCTTTCTCACTTGTCCCTCTTCAAAGAAAACCTATAGAGTCAAAGCAGTAAAATACCATCAAGCATAGAGATCTATAACCATAAACAATGTAGAATTAGATGTACATTAACCATACAAATGCATACACAAATACAAGATTCAGAAATATACAAGTATATGGAGGAAAACTTAAATAGCTTTATCGATAGAAGTAGTAGAAGAGAGGATTACAACCCAACTGTCTGATCCAGCACCATCCTCCCAGCATGAAAGCCCTCTTCACCTCATGAAAAGCTGGATCACCCAACAATACACTGCTTCACAGAGAAACCAACAACACTTCCCTACAAAATACAAAATTCCAGCCTCTGGATCTCTAGAATGATGGATCCATATATAGATATTTGCAGGGGGGTGAGTTAGCTTCCGGGGTTTTGATTAGTGTCATTTCACTGATAGTTCTTGGTTCCACTTGGAGATTTTATGATCTCTTACTCATCCCTAGGCGAATTCATACAGGCAAGTGTCATATGAGCAGTTTCTAGATGATTCTCTGAGTTTCCACCTAACAAACTACCTCTGCCATTTGTCTACTCTCTCTCATCGCACCCTACAGAAGGGCTTTTTAGTATGCATCACACCCTCAACATGGAGCAGTCTGTATGGTCCCGTTTTGACCAGTTCTGAGCAGTTTTTCAGGGAGAACTTCTAGGAAATGATGTAATCAGTTGACCTTGATCCTTTAGGGTATGAAACAACACTTTTAGGGGTTTAGAATCCCTTAGTTTATGGGCATATGTGATTGGGGTTGCAGTTCCCAAATATGTCTATAACAACATTCATTTGTCCATTCAAATTTATTACCTTGCCTCTATAGTGACATAATAAGATATGTAATGTGAGAGAAGTTCTTGATGAACCTCCTATGAGTGACAAAGGAACATGATGATGGAAAAATTTTCCCAGATCCTTCGGAGGATGCCCACATGCGATGCATCTTCATCCGACAACCACTCTGGAGGTGCTACTGCATTTAGGGTACAAGTCAACTTTGACATTCCCATATTTGAAGGCCAGATAGTTGCAGATGTCATAGATAAATGGTTAAATTTGTTGGAAGGATCTTTTTTAGTTCATGATTTTTCCAATAGGGAAAATATTACTTTTACACTCCTCAAAGTTGCCCCCCACGTCAAGGACTGGTAGGAAACCTACTGTGAGTAGAGGGAGGAGATGGAACCCTCACTGTTTTTAGCCGCACCCACTTGGCAATTTTTCTAAGACACCATCAAGGAACAATATTACCCTTTCAAGAGCTATGATGACAAGTACATATAATGGAATACGTTGTGCACTAAAGGTATCAAGATGTGCATGAGGTGAAGAATCGTTTCCACACCCTGCACACAAATTTGGGTATCAAATATTCCTACAAATATTTTGTGCCCAAGTACTATGGTTATTTGCACAAATATATTCAAGAGGAAATGGAGTTCCTGTACATATCCTCACTTGGTACAACATACCGATATCCTTCCAAGATTGAGCACAAGTTCAAGCAGAGGAAGTGAGACTTTGGATCTGTGAACCCAAAATAGAGAAAAGTTGCTCCCAAGCCATAGAGCAAAGGGAAAATTCAAGCTACGAGCCCCCAGGACAACACATCGAAACTGAAAGCCAAGAATAATGGGAAGGAAAAAAAGGACATTAGAAAGTGGTGTGAGTTCCATAAAACTCCCTCTCACAACATGAACGAATGTTGTGCAAAGTAGGTGCTGCTGGTCGAGCTAAAAGACTCAGAGATGGATACATTCTCTAATTTTGAGCCGGAACATGACAAGCGAGCTGAAAAGGGAAATTATATCATTGATGCAAAACCCACTGCGATGGTAGCCACCACCAAGATCCAAAAGGAAGAACCCGAGGATCCAGAGGAGGGGAGGCACCTCTTCCACTCACAGATGTGGGTAAAGGGTTTATCGGTATAATTCATCATTAACAGTGGAATTCAAAAGAACTTGATCTTAGCTGAGGTCATTAAGAGAATGAAGTTTCCAACAATGTTGCACTCATAATCATACACTATTGGATCTCCCCACCAAGGGTGAGATCTTTGTGTCAGCCAATAGTGCCAGCAGACTTATAGCATCAATCCATATGCAAATGAGGTATTGTCTGATGTTTCCTCTCTGGAAGTCTGTGATGTTTTATTGTTCATCCAAACATATGGAAGTGTCATTTTGTATATGAATCCATATATCATTATGTTATTATTACTTTCGTTCAGAAATTGTACAGGATACCAGAGGTAGCATCACCTACTGTTACAAGTCTATTTGGGCACATCACTCCTGAAGATCTGATCAGTACAAATAGGGCTCATCAAACCCTAATTTTAGTTGCTACATGCCCTAGACAAGTCATCATATTGAATGTTTTCATCCATGAAAGTTTCCTAGTTTGAAACCCTGCTGAAATGCCTCTTTGGGACACCAACACAACCTTGGTAAGGGGAAACTACTTTACATAGACAGTAGGCCCATTCAGACCTGCGTTGCAGAGCACTTAGGCCCACTTAAGGCTATGCTGGGCGAGGATCAGTGAAATTGTTGTAGGATTCTATGAATATTCCTTGATTCTACAGCATTCTAGAAGGATGCCCAGCTCTTATCTCATCCTATGAGCTCGTTTTTGGATAGGCTATGGATCATTCAACCCTCTATCCTCTCATCCCTTTCTCCATGGAAACTAACTATCCAATTATGGAAAACCATTCAATGCCCAATTTATGACAAAACCACTTGCATTTCCCTATAAATTGACCACTCATCATAGTGATCAGGAGGCTAGAACTTGGATATTATAGAGAAATACTATTGGTTTGAGACTTGAAATCATTGTCAAGTAATGTTATGCTATTGGATTGATGTGCTATTAGTGTGATGAGGGTTTGGACTAAGCTGGATGAGTGACACAGGATCGAACCACATTGGGTGTAACTTCTCCTTCTATCAATCAATAAAGTTTTTTTTTCATTTTCCAATACTTTTGTCTATACCTATGACAAATGTATGTTCAAATGTTGTCGATTCCATTTGTTTACAATAGATAGATCATATGATTTGATTGTTGTCATATTCTGTTTATGTTGGCAGGTACCAATTAAGCGAATTCAGTTTGAGCGGGAGCGACACGAGCAATTCAAAGGAGATCAAAGGAAGCAAAGGATCATAAGTAGGTTCCTTTATCTTATTTGTCTATTGTAGGAAAAGGTTAAACATCTTTACTTTTGTTGTTCTAAGTGTAACTACCCACTTATGGAAGATGTACTTATCTGTAGGTATAAATTTCGTATAACAAATTGGCAACCATATTGAGGAACGACCATCATTCCTGGTATTTTACCCTTATCATATTACATCCTAGTAGACTTTACTTGACTTCATTGATCTCTTTTCAGTCATTTTGAAGCTTTTTTGGTCAAAAAAGTGTGCTTAAATGTCTGCTGATTGTGCTCTCTGGCACCAACACAATGTTGTTCTTGACACAATGCACTGCAGAGTAGCCTTAGCTTAGAGACAATGCTCTGCAATGCACTGTCTCCCACTCAGGGCTACACTAATCCTTGTCAAGCCAAAAAATGGATCTTTTGCTTGATTTTTTCCAAGGTTGCTTCTGATGTTGTTTGCTAAAAGATCAATGTTTTCTATGGATTTGAAATCAATTTTAATTTTCTTTCCTAGCCCTACTTTGACCTTTATTGTTTAATGTTTCTTAAGATTTATCTTTATCATTATCAATTCATTGTCAAAGTTATCTTATATTGATTAGTCTTTACTTTTCTGAAAAAGAATTGTCGTAAAGTCTTCATTTCATTGAAAAAGAAACTGTCGTAAAGTCTTCATTTCTTGTGAAAAGCTTTTTTGATGGTTTGTGCATTTAGTTTCTTTATGTTCATCTAAACATTAAAGAAATGAAAAGAAAAACATGCATGATGCATTTAGAATTTTGTGTGTGATTGTAGGAATAGTATAGGGAATGTTGCATTAGACGTGCTCTATGTGCTTTGTTTAAAGATTATGATTGCTCTATCCCTTTAAGTTACAATTTTCATTGTTTATATCAAATGAAAAGAATGTTTCTCATCTTATTTTCATTCTAGGAGTTTCAGAAACATCATGTGGTGAACTTGAAAGGAAAACTTTTAAACCAGATCAACTAAAATTTATCTCAATTAACCTAATGGAGCATTGTAACTTAATGCATAATATTTAGAGGTCTAGGTTAGAGACGTGTTCCGATGTCATTAAACATAGTAGCTGTCGCTAATGTTTTGCGATACATTCCGAGTGTGATACCTCATTCCACGTACACAATTATATCGTATCTTGTCCACGTACTTTCGAGTATATTAGTGTTAGAAAATTATATATTACAGAGCAATGGAACACATAAAATATTGCAGAAATATAAACACAGTAAACACATAAAAATAAAGAGACACATATATATGTGGTTCACCCAGTTTGGGCTACGTCCACGGAGAAACAACCAGTCCTTTATTTTATATTATCCAGCAAACTGAAGGGATAAAACCTACAACAGATCCGTTGTAATTCCCTCTTCGCTCTCAATCTCCTCTCTCTTCCTCACTCAAAATACAGATATACATAGACGCAATAAAGTTCCCTCATATATAGCGAGGGGTTTCCTTCTAGGGAAAAAAACCCTAAATTAAACATAACTTCTACCATTAGATCTCCGCCTAATGAACGGCCCAGATTGACTACGAAATTATGAACTGGGGTCCAATGCGGTGATACCTTTGAATATAGAAGATAATCAGGCTCCACACCCAACAATCTCCCACTTGGAGATTGATTATGGCAACTCCACTACTGCTTAATTTGCTGGACAATGACTCCACTATGGACCTGGCTATTTCTCATCTTCTTCATCATACTTGAAGACCAATTGAAACTGAGGAAACTCTCAGTTTCTCCCTGGTTACAACTTTTGTTAACATATCTGCAGGATTCTGGCTAGTGTGTGTCTTTTCCATCTTCAACTGTCCATCTTCCAATGCTGACCGTATGAACTGGTACTTGAGCTGTATATGTTTAGTCCTGGAATGAAATGGAGAGCTCTTTGCAATATGTATGGCACTCTGGCTATCACTATATAACCTGGCCAACTCCTTCTTCTTACCCAATTTATCCAGAAACCTTTGTAACCAAATCATTTCTTTACTAGCCTCTGTAGCAGCAACATACTCTACTTCTGTTGTTGAGAGTGCAACAACACTTTGCAGTTTTGAGACCCAACTGATAGTTGTTCCACCTACAGTAAACACATACCCTGTGGTGCTCCTCTTGTTATCTCTATCACCCACCATATCTGCATCAACATATCCCTATAGAGTAATGTTTGAACCACCAAAGCATAATGCTTGATTTGTGGTACCTCTCAAATACTTGAGAATCCACTTTATTGCCATCCAATGTTCTTTTCTTGGATTTTTCATGTACCTGCTTACAACTCCCACTGCATGTTTTGGATTGTATGGGCTTGACCTAGGTTCGGAAGAATTATTTAGCCAAACAAATCCCATAGCGACTGGCCCTTTCGGCAATAGCTTATGAAGCGTGGACTGAGGTCTCACCCGAGGTAGCAGGGGAGGGTGATGGAACCAGGTTTTTTCACCCTAGGGATGTCTTGGATGTGGTTTGGGGCTCGCGCACTGTTTTGCAGCCTCGTGCTGTGCCAAATCCGCGCAGATCGAAATACCCTTAGCGTGCTAATTACAGATTGAATCACTTATTACTAGGTTGATCTAGTTAAACAGTCTTTAAGCAAACATTTATTACTTTTGGTTACTTCACGCATCAAGATTAACCCAGTTCACATGTATTCAACAATAGAAAATGTCGAGATCATAACAGTTCGTTTATCATAAAAGAGTAAAATCACAATTAACACAAAATTCAAAAGAAACTTATCTTTATTATAAATCTTCAACATTACATCCAAATCTACCCTGCGCACTCAGGTACATGGGTCCGTGCACACAGCTTTGGACTTTCCAGGCCTCTACTCACACAGCTGCAGAGCCTCTACCTTCTACCCTACTCCCTTGACTCAGACTTACAACTGCTCTCAGACTATTCACCCATTACATGTTCGGGCTAAAAACCAAAACTGAACTGCCTTTCCCTCATAGATCCTCGCTCTATCTATAATTTCCCTTGGCCCACGATCCCACTGTGGGCTGACTCTATTACTATTTCTTGACATTATTTTCGGGTAGACTACCCTTTGACTCAACCTACTATAGTTTGCCCTCTGCGCTTTCCACAGAGTCTTGTATCCTAATATTACCCAAAATTTCGGGCTTCGCACCCCATGCTCATTCTACGGGGCTTCCGCTACCCAATAGTCCCCCAACACAATCATCGTGACTCGTCCTGAGTCACTGAGCTAGTGCATCCTTCTTTGCCTGGAGGTCGGTCAACAACTTTAGTGCATCGCTGGTACTAGTGGCAAATTCTTCCGTCATGTGCTGCATCCATTCCACCTGTGGTACCGATATTTCTACCCCTGTCTTGGTTGTCTCCATCCTAGCACATTCGGCCTTCATGTGTGCTACCTTATGCTCTATGGTGGTTGAAACTGCAAATGCCTCATCCAACCATGGCTGGATACGAGTTTTCACCACTGCTTCCTTTTGTCTCGCGGATTTGGCTTGGATTTTCATGTCTTTCACCTCCCTCATCTTAGCCAACCATTGCGGGATAGCAACGGTCTGTGCGGTTCCCTGGAGCTGATCGTAGGTGTGCTGAAGTTCCCGGGCCTCTACTTCCAACCTGTAGAGTGTGGGATCTTCATGAAGGACAGTGAGCATATCAATCGACTGAGTTAGAAACTTGGTACATTCTTTGAGTGACCGTGCAAGCATCGTGCGCCCCATATTAGTAATGTTCTTGCGTTGTACTACGACCTCTGGGGGCGTTGGTGGTGGACCTGCAATTTCAACTAGGCGATTTGTGCGCTAAGTTCTAGCTGCAGGCGTGTGGCCTCCTCTTTTGTCCTTCAGAACTCTGTAGCCAACGTACGAATATGTGCTTCAACAGGCAAGTCCCCTGTAATATCTAATGCCTGAGCACCCAAGCAAGCTTCTGCTACTACCTTTTCCATCTGCTATTTTTGTGTGACTGCTTCATCGCATTGGAGTCGTAGCTGTTTAATATTAATTTTCTTCTCTTGGAGTATCTGGCCGATGCGGACGGCCCTTGTGCAAAGTTCGATTGTGGTGTTGTCATGGAGTTGTTGCAAGCTATCACGTGGGAGCGCAGCCACGTTCAGTCCCAATTCGGTAAGTCGTTCTAGTATTGCTTGGTCTTCCAGTTGATTGGTGACTAACGTGCCTGCCAGAATCGGAGTAGACTGAGCAACCTGGGCTCTGAGCAATGGTTCTGAAACTGTCATATCGGAGGCTTCTGTAGAAACTCTAGGGCCTACCTGCGCAATTCTTGATCCCAGTTTGCATAACTGCATCTGAAGCTCCCCAACACAATGTGCTACTCTGACATAGCCTCATCTACTACCTCCCGAGTAGCTTAACAGACAATGTTTTTGATGTCATTTAGATTTCCCTCTGTTAGGGTGGTAACTTCACTGTCTGTCTTAGATGCTTTTGCTTTCTTTCATGCCTCCGGTCGCTCTGGTGTGGTTGAGTGCTTTAGTGGGGTACCCGTAGTAGTGGACGACATATCCATTGCGGCCAGCTTAGTGGTTTCCCTCTGAGTGCTTTTGTCCTTTGCTGGTGTCTGCGCGCCTGGTACTGGTTTTTCTGTTGTTGCGAGTTTTGCCTCTCGTGCTACCTAAACCTCTGTAGCATACTTTTCATTCCTCTTTTGTTGTGCGGCGTGCTTGGCTACCTCTTTTTGTTTCTGAATAGCAGCCTCGTCTCGTTCCACTACCGCGGGTCCTCACCAAGTGTTATAGACATTTTTGTGCCCTACAACTCCAAGCATGAAATGTCCATAAACCAAGGGCTCCTAAGTCCCTAAAAGTGTTGTTCTAACCCCTAAAAGAACAAGGTCAACAGATTACAGCTTCTCCCAGAAGTTCTCCACCAGAAACTGCTCAGAATTGGTCAAAACAGGATCATTGCAGCTGCTCCACTGGCTAGGTGCGTTGCATCTCACCCAAATGCACTGTGAGGGTGCGTTGCATTTCAAAAATCCCTTCTGTAGGGTGCGATGGGTGAGAAATGACAAATGGCAGTGTCATTCCGCGAGGTGGAAAGGCAATGGAAGCTTCCAGAATCTTCTCCTGTGACACTTGCCTCACTGAATTTGACCAAGGATGAGTAAGAGGCCCTCAGTCTCCAAGTGGAAGCAAGAACTGACAGAGAGAAGACACTAATCAAATCACAAGCTGACTCATCCTCCTTACAGATATCTATATATGGATCCCTCATCCCAGAGATCCAGAGGTTGGAATTTTGCATATTGTAAGGAATTGCTATTGGTTTCTAGAGACAAACATCAGATTGTTGGGTGATTTATGCTTTGTTTGAGGTGAAGAGGGGCTTCTTTGCTGGGAGGTTGATGCTGGGTCGAAACCATTGGTTGTAACTCCTCCTGGATCTTTTCTTGTTTATCAATAAAAACTATTTGAGTTCTCCTCCATGCTTTTGTATCATTGATGCTTGTTACATTTGTATGGTTAACTTAAATCTGATCCTAAGTTGTTTATGAATATAGATCCATGTCTTTGTATAGTGCTCTTCTTCTGTGATCTTACAGGTACTTTGTGAAGCTGGGCATGCAAGGGAGCAGGTAGTTGGAGACTATCAAAGAAGAGAGGGATTGGATCAAAGGATTAGCGCAAGACACAGGTTGGTTCTTTCTATTCCTCTCTATCTATAATTCATAAAGGAAATACAAAAGTAGTTTTTCTCTGTTTGTTTCTAAGGCAGCTGTCACACCTTAGTGGGATAGAGCAGTTCTAAATAGACACTTTTCCCTGTAACAAAATGGTGACTCCACTGGGGAATGTCTAATTAGTTTGTTTGTGTATCGTTCTTTGTTGTTTGTTTCATAAACTTATAAGTAGCTTTCGAACTACATTTGCCATAACAAATGCAAAGTAGATAACTGCTGCTTCAATCCATTCACTGGATCTGTTTATGATTTAAACAGCTGATTCACAAACTATCTGATTGCCCTTGTGATAGCTCTTAGATCCTCCTTAGATCTACCCCTGATTGTTGCATTACTGATTGCTTTTTACTCGGCCAAAAACCAAGGACTGAACTGCAAACTGTGACCCGGAACCCGGACAGAGTCTCGTTTCTGGCCCAGCGCAGGTACTGTTCAGAGATCCTGAATTTCAGCGCACTTCCCGAAGGGGCAACCTGCGCTGCATTTCAGATTCTCTGTGTTACAGGTGCGCTGATCAGACTAGCTCTGTGCAGCTGTGGTTCCTGTGCTTCATTCTTTCCAGTTCTATCCCTGAATTTTGCTGCCTGTGATCAGTATATGTCTGTTTGAAACCTCTTTTCCTTGTTGTTATTCCGCCTCCTTTGTACAAAAGAACTATAGATGTTTTTGTGTGTTTGTTGAGTCATTTACAGTTTTCCTTTGCAAAAGTAGCATAGTCGTACTGTCGTCCTTTGATTTGAATCTGTCGCAAGTGTCGATTTCGATCATAGGAGAAAGTTTGATTGCTGTTGATGGTCGATTATCCTGTTACTATTGCCTTTGGTCTAAATTTGTAATTTTCTAGTGTCAAGAACAAGTGTTCATTTCAAAATCGTAAGGTGTCGTAATCATCTCTGTTTTTGATTTCGAAAAAGAGCTTGTTTATATTTTTCGCTTGAAAAGAAATTCAGATTTGTACATCAACTTTCTTTTTTAGCATCAATACTAAGAAAGTCAAAAACAAATACATGCATGTGCATTTGCATATAGACAGTCTGTTTGGCTTGATTTAGGAAAGTGCATTTACAGTGTGATCTTTGCTCTTTGTGAAAATATTATGTCTTTCTTTTCCCCTAGTAGCTAGGATTTTCATTGCACAAAAGAGATAAAAGTTTGTTTATCATCTGTAGATTGCATTTTAGGAATTACATCTACATCTCGTGGTGAACCCGAAAGGAAAACTTCTTAAACAAGATCAACTTAAAATAAATTCAATGAATCTAACAACGCTTTGGAACTTAACACACAACATTTAGAGGTCTAGGCTAGAGACGTATTCTGGCGTCGTAAAGCCTGGTAACTGTTGTCCTCACTGATGGTTGGGTGATTCCTCCACTTTGAGACAATAAGTGCCAGTACGGACTTGTGCTCCCACGTACCGTCGAGTATATTTTGGGAGATCCCTATAGGCTTAAATCCTTTATCCATAGGAAGCCGTGTCTGCCGCCCTATCGTTCGCAATGCACTGAACACAGCATTCAGGAAGATTGACTGCCATACCGTAAAAAGTATTCTGTAGTTTTGCGATTGGTTTGGTACTCCCTCTACCTAGATCTCCAGAGTAGTCCCTTTCGTTCCTTTTCAGACTCCTTAACGGAAAAGGTCCATCTGAGCACTTGTCACTTCAGGCTCATTAAAAATCGAAGGATACTAGAGTCATCTTTTGTTTTTTCTCGACTCTTAAAAACTAAAAAAACAAGTTGTGTCAAAGCGTCTAAAAATTTATTTTAAACGGAATATTCATTACCCCTTTCCTACGTTGGTCTTGGGTTGAGAAAATGGAGTCCACCAACCAAGGAATTCCCCTTGGAGGAAATCCTAGTCCCTTCTCTTCTTGGGGAGATGTTGGTGCACCCCATATGGCCACATTGTCACTTCCAGGACTGACAATTGGTTTGCCTATATGGCTCTTCTCAACCTCTGTTGTTCAGAACAGCACTATTCCTGAACAATCGAATCAGCAATTAGACGAGTCCAGAGTTACCCACCAACCTTCTACTTCCTCTAATTCTTCCCCTCCTCCTTCCTCTTCGCTTGATGGGGCTGGTAAAGCCAAAAGTCAAGTTCTTAAGGAGAAGAAGGAAAAGAAGAAGAAAGAGAAGAAGAAGAAGGAGCCGAAAGTGAATGGGGGCAAACGAGTGTCGTCTAACGAAAATCCACACACTGCACCGACGAGGCCTAAATCGCCATGTGTCATTTGCAAAGGAGACCACCTTCACAGAGATTGTCCTTGCATCCCTCGGATCTTAAGGGACTGGTCTCCTCGTTTTCACAACCCGGTGTCGTCAACCTCTGATGATCATGTTGAAAACACACCGTCAACTAGTGAAAGTGAAGCCCCAGGACAAAAAGGAAAATATAGATTTCCTTGTAAACTGTGCGAAGGCGATCATGCCGTCCACCGTTGTCCCTTCTTAGATGAAGCTAAAAGAGTTTTGGATGATCTTCCGGTTTCACCTTTACGACTTCCTCCTGGATATAAAAAACTCTTGCCCAGTCCGTCACTAGTTGAAAATCCAACTGACCCGCTCAGGTGGTCGGCCGATGCATCCGTCATTGAAGATGAACCATCTGAATCCATACCAGACGAAAGTCAAAAGGTCGAGGCGGTAGTTGACCCGGTCTTGCCTTCAGAGGTTCCATCTTCAGATGATACAATCACTGAAGAGAACAAGGATGACACCATCCAAATTCTTTTCATAAGCATAGACTCCAACGGACATGGGGACAATTTACCCGTTCCTTTACCGCAGGAAGGAAGTTCGTCAGAGTCGTACTCGGCCGTCTATTCGGTCCCACCTCCAAGCAACCTAGTTGTCTCCTTCGACTAGAATCAACTAGGCAGACCCCGTTTACCAACTAGTGTACCATTCCGAATTATTGTTCAAATATATAGAATGGTTATGGTTGGTACCATCATAGATGAGGGGGCTTCTGTGAGTATCCTTTCCTCAACTGCTTGGAAAGCGCTTGGTTCGCCATCGCTTTTGCCTGAGATGAGAAATCTAACAGGCTTTGATAAAGGAACCAGTCGACCGTTAGGGATCCTTCCCGATGTGCCCATAACATTGAGAGGGAAAACCGTTCACATGAACGTAATGGTAGTTCAAGGACCCCTGGATTACAATCTACTCCTTGGACGAGACTATATTTATTGCATGGGAGCAATTGTCTCCTCACTCTTTAGAGTAATGTGTTTTCCGCACGAAGGAAGAGTGGTCAAGCTCGTGGACCAGCTTTCATTTCCCGGATCATACAGAGCAAATAGTCATATACCATCCCTGAATGGTCTTTTCACGCAAGAAATGTCTCAATCTCCAGTCCGTCCTCCCGATGAGAGCAAGTGATTCGGAAGGATATGACTGAAACCCAGGGGGCATGCACCCTGGACTGCTTCGACAGGAAAACTTCGGGTATAGGGTAGGTTTTCGCGGGAGAATATGACTAGTTTGTACCCCCGTCCGTGATTGGAAGAGGGGGTTATTCTGGAACAAGATTCTCTTGTCAAAGTTATGTGAGTTGGCGGGCATCGCTGCTCGCCTTTGTTTATTTCGGTAGACATCGCCGGAGAAGTGTTTTGTTTACGAGCTAAATAGAACAATCTTTGGGTAGCCTGAAAGAGGTATACCTTTCCTGATAAAACAAATGTTTTGTCAGCTCGAATAGAAGGTGACCTTGAAACTCTATTTTATACCTGGGGGCATGCAAACCTTTTGGAGTGCAAGCGAAGAGCGGCTATTTATTTTTTTAAATTTATAGGACCTCTAACCCTTTAAACTCGTAGGATTGGTCGTTTCCTAACTTGCATAAAGAAAGGATGTGGGGCAAATCTCTAAAAGTTGTCGTTTTTATATGGGACATTCTTATCACAAGACTGGATTAATCGAGTAGTTTTAGCACATAGTTCAAGCTCGTTAAAAAATAAACATAAGACATGAGCAAATGTTTCCACCCGCATTTAAGCTCATTAAAAAATGAACTATTCCCCGGTAAATAACCATCGTGAATGTAGTATTCCAGCCATTAAAGCCTTGGTCGTGTTTGCACCGTCACCTCCACTTTTCATTGGCCGATCATTCACCTCCATTTGATTGTTTACCCATTTTGAGGAACAGCTGCGAAGAGTGATTTCAGTAGCCATCCTTGTGACACTGCCGTGATTGGAAAATTCCAAACCTTACCTGGAATTAGCTGCTACCCGTTTTATCACTCGTTCCTCAAAAGACGAGTCTCCTTTAAGCTCTTTTCAACTGACTCGTAAAATATGAAAATATTGCCGAGCCATTGGCCTCTCCAGCTCGTTAAAGGGATAGGAAGTGCTATCCCTCCTCTAGATTTTAATCTTTTTGGACCTGAGGGATTATTACACAAAAATATCGAGCGCTTGTTTTGTTCGGCTCGTTAAAACTATCGAAAATTCATCCCTTCTGTATTGTTTTATACTTTTTCGGACTTAAGGGATTAGATGACGAAAAAGGAATTTTGGAGTTACCTTTACGTTCCTTTTCAGACTCTCTAAAATTGAAAAGGACCGAGTTATCTTTGTCGTTAAACTCGTTAAAAAGTTTAATAGCGACAAACTTGTCTTTAGACGAGAACGAGTTTCACTATCGCTAGGCTCGTTAAAACATAGCGATGGATAGAACAAGAATATGTTATCCTCCTCAAGCTTGACAAAAATAAAGAGGTACTGGTCAGCAATGACTGGGGAAAAATTGGGAAGAAAACTCAAAGAAACTTTGTTGGTAGCAAGTCGCTCTTGAACATGACACTTCCACTCCGTGTCCGAGTCGGGTTGGGTTGTTTCATTCACCGGTCACATCACCATGGTCACGCCATACCATCCACATTTGGGGTTAATGCTACCAATCCATCACATCAGTGTCGCCGATATGTTCAAGAGAAGTCATCCAGAGAAGTCACCTGTGTCTCACCCACTACCATACATTATACTCCATTCTTTCATGACCGTCACCCTGAACCTTATATCACAAGATCGTTTTCACCTCCATCAAAATCATTTGCTCTGTTCCGTGTCATTGATGTGGGATTCATTAAGGCCCTCCTGTGACGGATCACTTCTTGTCGACATCAGCTCATTATCCAAGAAGTTGATCTAGGAATACCCCATTCAGTACTTTGAAGCTTGCATGCCTCAATGGCAAGTTTCTCACTTCCGGCGACAGGTTTACATCAATGGCCTTCGACCGAAAGATTTTGCGTGGTGTTCGACGCCAAGTCCTTTATTCACACCACGTGAATTGTACTGCAGTACCTTGAGGGTCATTATCATTATCAGTGATTCCTCTCGCGCTTGTTAACAGTTTACATCATTGACTGGTAATCAAGCGATGTCTTTCCATGTTCGACTTCAGAACATTTCTCACATGGATCGACTTGTACTTCGAGTGAAGATTGGACGAGATTGAAGACCCCGGATCTAGTTTCATCCATCCGGGCTGCGATATATATTGAGGGAAATAAAGACATTAAATGTATGGCATTGCAGAACAGATAATCATCCTACCAAAAGGATGATGGCTCTATCATAATCATCAGTCTACACTCAGACGATTGTCTGTCCTATGTACATGAAAATGAATTTATAAAGCTGAGCATGGGAATGTCCGCCTTAGCTAGATCATGAAAACAGTATGAAGATAATATATTGTATTGTATCTTATTACAGGTCTCCTCCCAGCATTGAAAGAACTTCAGATCCTCATAATAAAGCATTTCACCCGACACCAAAAAGTTAACGGCCTCATACTTTAGGGGGCAACTGTTATAGACATTTTTGTGCCCTACAACTCCAAGCATGAAATGTCCATAAACCAAGGGCTCCTAAGTACCTAAAAGTGTTGTTCTAACCCCTAAAAGAACAAGGTCAACAGATTACAGCTTCTCCCAGAAGTTCTCCACCAGAAACTGCTCAGAATTGGTCAAAACAGGATCATTGCAGTTGCTCCACTGGCTAGGTGCATTGCATCTCACCCAAATGCACTGTGAGGGTGCGTTGCATTTCAAAACTCCCTTCTGTAGGGTGCGATGGGCGAGAAATGACAAATGGCAGTGTCATTCCGCGAGGTGGAGAGGCAATGGAAGCTTCCAGAATCTTCTCCTATGACACTTGCCTCACTGAATTCGACCAAGGATGAGTAAGAGGCCCTCAGTCTCCAAGTGGAAGCAAGAACTGACAGAGAGAAGACACTAATCAAATCACAAGCTGACTCGTCCTCCTTATAGATATCTATATATGGATCCCTCATCCCAGAGATCCAGAGGCTGGAATTTTGCATATTGTAAGGAATTGTTGTTGGTTTCTAGAGACAAACATTAGATTGTTGGGTGATTTATGCTTACTTTGAGGTGAAGAGGGGCTTCTTTGCTGGGAGGTTGATGCTAGGTCGGAACCACTGGTTGTAACTCCTCCTGGATCTTTTCTTGTTTATCAATAAAAACTATTTGAGTTCTCCTCCATGCTTTTGTATCATCGATGCTTGTTACATTTGTATGGTTAACTTAAATCTGATCCTAAGTTGTTTATGAATATAGATCCATGTCTTTGTATAGTGCTCTTCTTCTGTGATCTTACAGGTACTTTGTGAAGCTGGGCATGCAAGGGAGAAGGTAGTTGGAGACTATCAAAGAAGAGAGGGATTGGATCAAAGGATTAGCGCAAGACACAGGTTGGTTCTTTCTATTCCTCTCTATCTATAATTCATAAAGGAAATACAAAAGTAGTTTTTCTCTGTTTGTTTCTAAGGCAGCTGTCACACCTTAGTGGGATAGAGCAGTTCTAAATAGACACTTTTCCCTGTAACACCAAGCTGCGGGCCAAGCCTCGACAATCTTGTGAACAACGTCATTAGTGACAATGAACCAGAGAGGGGTCCATGTCTGGGCTGGGTCCTTTTGCGCCTGGATGTAGACATAATGCATATCTGCTTTGAATTCCACAATGTGCTTCATACTCTCATAAACTTCATTTGTTAAGCGTGGTAACTCATTGATCTAGTGACACACATTCGCATCCATCAATACCCAAAAGATCTTAATCCCCCGAATTCTGCTTGCATCCTTGGTCACCCAGAGGGACGCATAATGCGTGGATTCCTGCCATTACGGGGTTAAAATAGGAAATTGGCTGTCTCCAAGCAACTCAATAGCGACCAGCATGAGACAAAGTAGTAGCCACGCATAATAGAACGTCTTGCCTTCTTCCTGGACTTCGCGACAATTGGCCAGAAATTATTCACAAAGAAACTGTGACCAATTGAATCGTACACCAGCGGCACATTCTTCAGCTAGTGCGATAACTACAATGGAGACCTCAGAGCTCCAACATTTCCTCATTACTTTTCCTACTAGCAACTGAGTGGCCACCCAGACTGTGTCGTCGAAGAAACTGTCAATGACGTACCCTCACAGTCCCTTGGCGAGCTTATATGTCTTCTTTAGTCGTTCTATGATTCTTACATCACTACTTTTGGCTGTAATTTCCCAAGGGTTCCGTCCAATGCAGGGTAGATGCGAGACCCAGTGAAAAGTTTTGTTGTGATACGGATGGGTTTTCCGACCCAAAATGTATCTTCGTGCACTAGACATAGCAACTGCTTGATGACTAACATAGTAATAGGGGGCTGGAGAAAGTGCGGAATTGCTAGGAGACAAAGTAATCCAGCTTCGTCCACCTTTCGCAGCCACTTCTTTGGCTATAGATTTGTCACCATGCCTTCTATCTTGTGGTCCATTAAGGCATCTGTCGCTAGATGGGGAAATTTTGTTCGATCTGAAAGGTCGCAATCGTCGAATTTCATAGTTAAGACGTGGCCAACCACCGAGTTTTCCATTGGGACGTCTTTCGAGAGAGAAGGGGTAGTGATTGTATTACTAAATTTGTCCAGGTTTGTGGGTATCTTGTTTGTCCCCTTGCTTGGAGGCATATACTTGGGTCGTCGGAATGGCTGTACAAGGTCCTCCTCAGGGATGTCCTCTTCGACCCTCGGGGGAGACTCTTCTATTTCTTCCTTGCTATCGATGATAACAGTTTTACCTTTTTCCTTCATTATGGACTTGCCAACCTGCAGGTGTCATGGCAACCGTCGAACTGATTCTGGAAGTGGAGGTTTCTTCTTGGTCTTCGGCATTTGGGGGGGATTTAGAATGTTTTGCTTTTTGTGGCAACTCTGGCTGTGGACTAACGGAAGTAGGCCTTTGAGCTTTCAAGATGACATCTTTGTAATACTATGGCACTGCCTGAAACCATGAACTATTTTCAACTTCCTCGTTGCTCATGATGTAGGCAATATGGACTGATTCTCTTTGCCGAAAAGCACGACGTGGTGGTGTGACCTTTACTTTGTTTATATATCAATTGAACTCGGAAACCGACAACTTGTTTTTGTGGCAGCTCATAAATGTGACTTGGGTGGTTATGTTTTTGCCTTACTGGCCCTCCGCCCGCTTCAAGGTGCTTTAAATGCACCATCATACCATGAGTAGTATCTTCAATGGTCACTTTCCATCTTTCCTTTGCAGCTGCGAATCCCCAAGGTCACAAATGTGGTTTTTGCAGGGGGCCGGTGGCCATATCGCACCATTGTATAGCAGCATATTTTATAGTCACGCACCCTCTTCCAACTGCTTAGGGTGTTGGGACTAAAGCTTTGACAGATAGTCAGAAGGGCGAACCCTTCCCACAGGTCCTCCAGTTCCCCACTGACCCGAGTCACGAGCACCCTAGATGTCCTCCTGCTTCTATCACGGAATTATGGTGTGCGCGCCCCTGTGGCTTCTGGTGTAGCCGTATCAAGGTAGGAAAGCCAGCCATGTTGGTTTCCTTGGGCCATTCCTTTTCGTCATCTAGGGTTGCCACTTCTAATTGAAGTTTCTCGATGGCTTTGTCCAACTTCATACTGTGGTCATGGATTTGGGCCTCAGTTTGTTCCAACTCATCAAGTTGTCATTTTGCACGCCGAATGGCAGCCCACAATTGCTGAACCTTGTCGCAGACGCCATCTCTGGTGGGAGAAGCTATGCCTATAGTGGCTGATTGGGCTGTAGGGAGGAGGTTCCCTCTAGCTTGATGATCCTATGGTCCACTTTGGCCTGTTTGAGGTGTCGATCGTCCGCCATACGCCCATTTTCTTTGTGCTATCATTTTATGCCAACTTAACCGCCACACATATCTTCCAATTCAAAGTCACAACTTTCTCTTGTATCTGAGCTTCCTCGATCCTTCTATCGGTGCGTGCACCTTGTCTGCTGATGCACTGGGCTGTTCCTATACTACACAAGTGATCTGGTCTTCAGCGGTCGCGTCCTGCTCTTCTGGGTGGCATCTTTCTTCACATCATGCCGATTGAGTCACCATATTTCAGTTGAGTGTTGTAACTTCTTGCAATCAATTTTGCCAGTGCTCCGCCTCCTCATCAGAATCGATAGTGCAGATACTCTAACGTTCCCATGAGGTTCTTCTATTGTCATTGTAATGCATCTAACTGGGGTTCTGTGCTGTTATCTGATAAATGCAATCTAGTTCATCATTATTTTCCTCATCGCAGATGGGTTCTGTGTAGTGCTCCCCTTCCGCTGGGTCCAGTGGAACTACTACGCGAAGTGACTTCTTTTCAAAAGTCATCGTGTGCCTTTTCAAGTTGGTGATTCCTTTCATGTCGATGGCCCAATCAATCCTAAGCAAAGCAGGGTAAGGATTGCTATCATCGATAAGCTCTATGACTTCGAAATCAGTCTGGGTCGTTACACCATCGATATCCATCGTCACCCCTTGCAATCGGCCCATTGGCAAGATTTTTTGCTGGTTGGCCATTCGTAGTTGAATTAGGGACCATTGTAGTACGGGTTTGCTTATACGCTCCCAATTTTGCTTAGGAAATATATTTGCATCCGAGCCTAAATCTAGGATGATTTGATCCATTTCATAATCTCCTATTTGGGCTATCATTCTCATTTCTCATCAGTGTGTAGAGCATGTCGTCCTATCCTTCGGACCACCTGGGGTTCACTGAATTCGGCACTCCTGGTAATCAATTCCTGTAGCCCTTGTACAGCCTTCTGATTCCACAGCAATTTCATGCATGTGTTAAGAAAGGAGGTGATCATGTAGGGGTCCATTTTGGCTTCTGTTTGGTCCTTCCCACCTGAGGTAGTGGCTTTCGCGAAGCTCAGCTGATCTTCGTTTGGCCCCACCCTTCCCTGCTTTAGTTCAATAGTATGGTTCCCCATAGGCGGGTCGCCTCGCTCCCCACCTGTGTTCCCTCCTACCATTGTGTTGCTCCTTCACACCATATTTATACTAGTGTCCTCTTTGCGGGGTTCCAATGGCATCATCTAGACATTCTAGGTTGGCGAAGGTTGAAGCACCCGTTTCTCGTTCAATTGGGCAAGCAAGGTTGGACAATCTACCAATTCGTGATCGAACTACTCGTAATAAGGACATGAGATCCTAGTTGGGTTAGTGCACTCACGAGCGTAGTGTCCTTGTTCACCACAATTATAACAAGTTATCTGTCCGTGACCTTGGCTGGGTCCCCATCCTCTTCCCCAACCTCGTCCTTGAAATCCTCCCTGTGTTTCAGCATGTACCTTGTAGGCTGGGGTCCATTCCATCATTAAGTCATAGCTTTGACACTTTTTCTCATCGTGTCCTACTGACTGAAAAAAAAAATTTGCAATATAACTGTTGTGAGGTCTAGGTATACTTCTGTAATAGATGGAAATTATTTGTTGCATGTTTCCCTCCCACCTGGAAAACCGAACACCAGAGCACAGGCGTGGCATTTGTTCCTATCTGGACCTCCACTTTTAATGGCATCGGGCCTCCCTCCGCCAGATACTTCGCGAAGACCGGGCAATGGTCTTTGTCATGTGCGTGGCTTTCACATTTAATACATCGTGCCTCCAGTTGTACCCCTAATCGAGGCATTCTTCCTTGCTTCAAGCTTTGTACTTCCAAACTTAAGTTCTGAAGTTGCACGTGGAGTTGCTAAACTCCCAACCCTGGGTCCGGTATTGGGGTCGCATATAACCTCATTGCTATCTCTAGTGCCTCGGCCTGGGTTGAGATCTTCTATTGTGATAGAGCCGTCCTCAGATGGGGTGTTAACGATGCCACAAACCACACGCAATGTTGTCTGTCGGTCAACGTCATATTAGCCCCGTGAATAGTACTCTTTAATATTTGGTCCAGATCCCACAGGGTTTCACAGGGAGCATTGCTATTTCTTTGAACCCAATGATTGATTGGTTCTTAGACTTTGGTCGGCCGAACTCCTTATTAAGCACATCCTATATAGTTGCTAGTCCTTCATTCGGATGGTTGGTTGAGTGTTTTATGTACCATGTTAGCATGCGGTCCTGGAGTGCACTAACCAGTGTGGCCTTTTTTATGTTTTCATTCGTTATACCTTGCATGTTCCACACGAAGTTTATCACAAACCATAACTGGCTTGGATCTTTATTCCCTATACCTTGAAAGGTCAGTAACTTGGCTGCGGCCGCCATCCCTGTTCTAGGAGGTGGTGGGGGGGGGTGGTGAGGGTTGAGGTGGTGTGGACAGATGTGACGTGGGTGATGGTGGTGATGGCATAGATGGAGTTGGTATCAGCGGAAGGCGTTCTGTAATCAACCGGACTGCGCTTCTCAGCGAACCTAGCAAGATCTTCCTCACTTTCCCGTGAGATAGAAATCAGAGGATTGTTCCCTACTCCTCCCATTCATCGGTAACCTCTTCCACTCCGTGTTACCCAAGACATTAATGTATGCGCATAATCTATTTTTCACACAACAACATCTTAATCCAAGTGTTTAATGACTTGATGTACTGACCCCACGATCCTTGGAGAAATTGTCTTTCCACTTCACTGTAGCTTACAGTGGTATCTATTTTGAATTCAGTGATAAATACCCCAATGATTCAATCTACCCAGTGATCGACCGCGCACATGAGTTTTTCTTCTGTGGCTTCTAGTCTACACACCAGTTCTGGGGTCCACACTATCAGCTGGTCTAATCTGCACCTTCCCACGCTATCAACTAACTTTGTGATCCACTCATACAATTCTATTGGGAATGCTACGAAGAAGATCTCATGTATGTCCGTGAGGATATAGCGATCCAACTACTGGTCCTCTGATATCCGTGAGTTCCTGTTTCCCTGAACCGCGAACTCGTGGAGCTTCAGATCCCACCAATATTCGAGCTCTTTCTTTGTAGGGTTCTAGTGTTCCCACATTAGACACCCCTTAGGCAGATCCCGATCTCGACAATGGAACCATTTGTTGGCTTATATGGGCTTGACCCAGGTTCAGAAGAACTATTCAGCGAAACAAATCCCGCAGCTACCGGACCTTTCGGCGACACCTCGCGAAGCGCGGATTGAGGTCTCACCCGAGGTAGTAGGGGAGGGTGCTGGAACTAGGTTTTCACACCCTGGGGATGTCTTGGATGTGTTTTGGGGCTCGTGCGTTGTTCTGTAGCCTCACGCTACGCCAGATCCGTGTATATCGGAATACCCTTAGCGCGCTAATTACAGATTGAATCACTTACTACTAGTTTGATCTAGTTAAATAGTCTTTAAGCAAACATTTATTACTTTTGGTTACTTCACGCATCAAGATTAACCCAGTTCACATGTATTCAATAGTAGCAAATGCCAAGATCATAACAGTTTGTTTATCATAAAAGAATAAAATCGCAATTAACACAGAATTCAGAAGAAACTTATCTTTATTATCATTCTTCAACAATACATCTAGATCCACCCTGCACACTTAGCTGCAGGGGTCCGCTCACACAGCTGTGGACTTTCCAGGCCTCTACGCACACAACTGCAGAGCCTCTACCTTCTACCCTACTCCCTCACTTGGACTTACAACTACTCTCAAACTATTCACCCATTACATGTTCAGACTAAAAACCAAAACTGAACTGCCTTTCCCTCATAGAGCCTCGCTTTATTTATACTTTCTCTTGGATCGCAATCCCACCGTGGGCCAACTCTATTACTATTTCTTGACATTGTTTTCGAGCGGACTACCCTTTGACTCAACCTACTATAGTTTGTGCTTCGCGCTTTCCGCGGAGTCTTTTATCCTAATATTACCCAAAATTCCAGGCTTCACATCCCATACTCGTTCTGCAGGGCTTCCGCTACCCAACAACATGTGCAATATGAGGCGTTGTGCAGACCATTGCATACATTAAGCTTCCAACTACTGATGTATATGGAACTTTAGACATATCAGCCATTTCTTCCTGAGTCTTGGGACACATTTCCTTACTTCGTTTGAAATGGCTAGCCAAAGGTATACTAACTAGTTTTGCATTCTGCATATCAAACCTTTTCAACACCTTTTGTATGTACTCACTCTGAGACAATGTTAATTTGTGATTCTTCCTGTATCTAGTTATTCTCATACCAAGGATTTGTTTTGCAACACCCAAATCCTTCGTTACAAATGAGTTTGCCAACTTTCTTTTGAGCACATTTATTTCCTGCATGTTAGAACCTGCAACAAGCATGTCATCTAGCTATCATTATTTTGTCTTTTGAGATAAACACAATGATCAGAGTGACATCTAGTATAACCTTGTTTAGACATAAACCTGTCAAATTTTAGATATCACTACCTTGGAGCTTGTTTTAAGCCATACAAGCTCTTCTTCAACCTGCACACTAGTTTCTCATTCCCTTTTACCTCATATCCTTGTGGCTACTGCATATATATCTCTTCCTCCAAATCCACATGGATAAAATCTGTCTTTACATCTAACTTCTTAAGATGCAAATCTTTAGCTACTACTAGACTTAAAATAGTTCTAATTGAAGTCATTTTAACAACAAGAGAAAATATCTCATCAAAGTCTATACCCTTTTTCTATGCAAACCCCTTCACCACAAGTCTATATTTATATTTTGTCTACCCCCATCTTCTTCCTTCAACCTGTAAACCTATTTATTCTGCAATGTTGTTTTACCTGCAGCCAACCTGACTAAGTCCCAAGTCTAGTTATGTGCTAAGGATTCCATCTCTTCTTTCATGGCTTGCTCCCACTTCTTCCCAATTTCTACCTTACATTTTGGTTCACCAGAATCAGTCAACAATACATAATATAATGAAGGAGAGTATTGTTTAGGGGGTCTACTTATCTTGGTAGATCTTCTAACACCACTTTCAGGTGTTTGAGGTGCTTGTTTCTGTTCTGTTGTTGTTCTAGCTGTTGATCATTATGATTTTTAGGCACCATCACTTTTTTTGTGATCTCATCAAGCACTGCGTATTCTCTGTTTTCTTTTTCTTGTTTCTTTTCTTGCAGTTGATCCTTATACAAAACCTTTTCATTGAATATGACATCTCTGCTCCTAATGATTTTGTGTTTTTCATAATCATAAAAGCAATAACCAAAATCATTAACACCATATCCAATAAAAGTGCATTTCTTTGATTTTTCCTCAAGCTTTGTTCTATTTTCTTTATTAATGTGGACAAAGGCTTCACAACCAATTTTTTTTTAAAATGAGTAGTTTACCTTTTTACCTATCCATGCCTCCTTTGGAATACTGTTGTGGGGAAAAATGCCTATGCAGGACGATCCTATCCACCTAAGGCGTGATAGTGCCTTAGCAACAAACGAATGCAGCTACTTCGGTTTCTTCCTTTATGAAATATGAAAGAGAGGAGATTGGTAGACTTACCGTTATCTTTCGGTTGTCCCTCGATCTAAATCCTCTCCTCTTTGGGTGTCCACAGCTACTTGCCTCCTTGCTTTGGCTCCCACGAGATCACAAGAGAACAGCTACCTGTGACAAGAGAATAGCTACATGCAACAAGAGAAGGACACAACACAAAGGCAAATATACATATTCATAAATGATTCAGGATTAGAAGTAAATCAAATACACTAATGCAAATCATACAATAAACACCAGCATATAGGAAAGAACCAAGAAGCTTTATTGATTGATAAACAAGGTTCAGGAAGAGATACAACCCATGGGGTTCCAACCCAGCATCTCCTTCCTAGCAGAATGGAATTCCTTCTTCAGCCCCTTTCAAAGCATAAACACCCAATGATCCAACCACAAACCAACAGCAATTCTTTGCAATTACAATCCAGCCTCCCTAGACCTCATGAGAGAGCTCTATATATAGGAGTTTTGGAGAAAGGATGAGTCAGCGTGAGGCTTGCATGGAGCTGACTAGTGTCCTCTCCCACTTCAGTTCTTGAGTCCACTTGGAGGTTCTTGCTTCCACTTGGAGATTTGGAACCTCTTACTCATCACCAGTCGAATTCCCTGATCCAAGTGTCATTTTGGAAGCTTCCTGGGCATTGACACCTTGAGAAATGAGTCTGCCACTTGTCCAGTTACACTCAGCGCAGGTAGCCTTCTTTGCAGTTGACATTCAGCGCAGGTAGACAGTGGAGCAGTTGACATTCAGCGCAGATGCTCAGTGGAGCAGTTGACATGATCCAGAATTGCCTTGTTTTTTAGTGTTTTCAGGTGGAGAACTTTTGTAAACTGTTGTGGTTTGCTGGCCTTGTTCCTCTAGGGGTAGGAACAACATGTTTAGGGACTTTGGATCCCTTAATTATTGACATTTCATGCTCAGTGATGCAAGGCACAAAAATGTCTATAACAGTTGCCCCCTAAAGAATGAGGCCGTTTATTGGGTGAAATGCTTTATCCAGGGGAGTCTGAAGTTCATCCATTTGCTGGGAGGATACCTGTAATAAGATACAATACAATACATTATGATTCATTCTGCTTTCATGATCTAGCTGAGGCGGGCATTCCCATGCTCAGCTTTATAAATACATTTTGGTACATAGAACAGACGATCGTCTGATGGTAGACTGATAATTCTGGCGAAACTATCATCCTTTGAGTAGGATGATCATCTGCTGCAATGATGTACATGTCAAATGTCTTTATTTTCCTGAATATATATCGCAGCCCGGATGGATGAAACTAGATCCGGGGTCTTCAATACTCGTTCGATCTTCACTCTAAGTACAAGTCGATCCATGTGAGAATTGCGCTGAAGTCGAACATGGAAAGACATCGCTTGATTACCGGTCAATAATGTAAACCGTTAACAAGCGCGAGAGGAATCACCGATAATGATAATGACCCTCAAGGTACTGCGATACAATTCACGTGGTGTGAATAAAGGACTTGGCGTCGAACACCATGAAAAATATTCTGGTCGAAGGTCATTGATGTATACCTGTCGCCGGAAGTGAGAAACTTGCCATTGAGGCATGCAAGCTTCAAAGTACTGAAGGGGTTGTTCCTAGATCAACTTCTTGGATAATGAGCTGATGTCGACAAGAAGTGATCCGTCAAAGGAGGGCCTTAATGAATCCCACATCAGTGACACGGAACGGAGCTAATGATTTTAGTGGAGGTGAAAACAATCTGTGACATATGATTCAGGGTGGCGGTCATGAATGGATGAAGGATAATGTATGGCAGTGGATGGGACCTGGTTGACTCTTTCTGAACGACTTCTCTTGAACATATGGCGACACTGATGCGATGGATCGGTAGCATTACCCCAAGTATGGATGGTGTGGCAAATACCATGGTGATGTTACCGGTGAATGAAACAACCCAACTCGATGTGGTACGGAGGAAAAGTGTCATGTTCAAGAGAGACCTGCTACCATCAAAGACTTCTCGATTTTTTCCCAATTTTTCCCCAGTCATTGCTGACCAGTACCTCTTTATTTTTGTCAAGCTTGAGGAGGATAACATATGCTTGTTCTATAACCTGCCCTTCGGGCAAGCCCATCGCTATGTTTTAACGAGCCTAGCGATAGTGAAATTCGTTCTCGTCTAAAGACAAGTTTGTCGCTATTTAGTGATTTTAACGAGTCTAACGACAAGGAAAACTCAGCCCTTTTCATTTTTAGAGAGTCTGAAAAGGTACATAAAGTCAACTCCACAATTCCTTTTTCGTCATCTAATCCCTTAAGTCCGAAAAAGTATAAAACAATACAGAAGGGATGAGTTTTCGGTACTTTTAACGAGCCGAACAAAACAAGCGCTCGATCTTTTTGTGCAATAATCCCTCAGGTCCAAAAAGATTAAAATCTAGAGGAGGGATAGCTCTTCCTGTCATTTAACGAGCTGGAAGGCCAAAACTCAGCAATCTTTTCATATTTTACAAGTCAGTTGAAAAGAGCTTAAAGAAGACTCGTCTTCTGAGGAACGAGTGATGAACAGGGATAGCAGCTGATTCCAGGTACAGGTTGGAATTTTCCAATCACGGCAGTGTCACAAGGATGGCTAGGTGAAATCACTCTTCGCAGCTGTTCCTCAAAATGGGTAAACAATCATATGGAGGTAAACGATCGGCCAAATGAAAAGTGGAGGTGACGGTGCACAAACACGACCAAGGTCTTTTTATGGTTGATCAGGTTACATACTTCAATGGTTATTTACCGGGATGGGTTTATTTTTTAACGAGCTTGAATGCGCCGCTAAAACTGCTCAAAGCTTATGTTTATTTTTTAACGAGCATGAACTATGCTGTTAAAACTGCTCAAAGCTTATGTTTATTTTTTAACGAGCATGAACTATGCTGCTAAAACTGCTTGTTTATACCAGTCATAAGATAAGATTGTCTCATTGTGAGATCGCTATTTTTTATGGAGCTTCATCCCACTATGCTTTGCTCTGCATCCTTTCTTTATGCAAGTTCGGAAACGGCTAACCCAAAAAACAGATAAATAACCGCTCTTTCCTTGCACTCCAAAAGGTTTGCATGCCCCCAGGTATAAAATACAATTTCAAGGTTGCCCCTCCTCTTTCTCACCTCTGCTTTTCTTTGGGTGTTCACAGCTACTTGTCGTCTTGCTAGTTCAATTTTAACGATACTTGTCTTCTCGTTAGTTTTAACGGGTCTATACGATACTTGTCTTCTCGTTAGCCCAACTTTTAATAGATTTTTCGCAAGATCGCAAGAGAGCAGCTACTTGCGACAAGAGAGCAGCTACTTGCGACAAGAGAAGAACACTACTCAAAGACAAAACATTTGTGTTACTGAGGGAGGCTTACCTCTTTCTGGTTACCCAAAGATTGTCTTGTTTTAAACCAAACACTTCCTTGGCTTACCTTTTTCAGGTTACCTAAAGATTGTCTCGTTAAACAAAACACTTCCTCGGAAATGCCTACCGAAATAGACAAAGGTGGGCGACGGGTCCCGTCCTTCCCACGTACCTTGACAAAAGAATCCTATTCTAGAACAACCCTCTTTCCTCCACGGACGGGGTACGGACTAGTCATATTCTCTCGCGGAAATTCTACCTTATACCCAAAGTTCTCTGCCGAAGCAGACCAGGACGCATGCCCCCTGGGTTCCAGTCATGTCCTCCCGGATTACTCGCGCTCATCAGGAGGACAGACCGTGGGTTGAGACACTTCTTGCGTGAATAGACCACTTAGGGATGGTATATGACTATTTGCGATGTGTGATCCGGGAAACGAAAGTTGGTCCACGAGCTTGACCATTCTTCCTCCATGCGGAAAACACATTACTCTAAAGAGTGAGGAGACTACTGCTCCCATGCAATATATATAGTCTCGTCCAAGGAGCAGGTTATAATGCAAGGGTCCTTGAACGACCATCACGTTCATTTGAACGGTCTTCCCTTTCAATGTTATTGGCACATTGGGGAGGATCCCTAAAGGGCGATTGGTTCCCTTATCAAAGCCTGATAGATTTCTCATCTCAGACAAAAGCGCAGGCGAACCAAGCGCTTTCCAAGCAATAGAGGAAAGGATACTCACAGATTCCCCTTCATCAATAACTGTACCAGCCATTACCATTCTGTATATTTGGACAATGATTCTGAATGGTATGCTAGCTGGCAAGCGGGGTCTGCCTAGTTAGTTCCAGTCAAAGGACACAACCAGGTTGCTTGGTGGTGGGACCGAGTAAACGGCCGGATAGCGCTCTGATGAACTTCCTTCCTGCGATAAAGGAATGGTGGCATTGCCCCCTTGATCATCAGAGTCAGTGCTGATGAAGAGAACTTGAACGGTGTCGTCTTTGTTCTCCTCTGTGATGGTGTCATCCGAAGATAGAGCCTCTGAAGGCAAAACCGGGTCAACTGCCGTTTCAACCTTTAGACTTTCATCAGGTATGGATTCAAATGGTTCATCTTCAATGACAGGTGCTTCGGCTGACCACCTGGGCGGGTCAACTGGATTCTCAACTAGCGAGGGACTTGGCAAGAGTTTTTGATATCCAGGAGGAAGATTTGCTCGTAAAATCGGGCGATCTTCCAGAACTCTTTTCGCCTCGTCTAAGAAGGGACAACGGTGGATGGCGTGATCGCCTTCACACAGTCCGCAGGGAAATTTAGCTTTCCCACACTGTCCTGGAGCTTCACTCCCACTAGTTGACGGTGAACAATCGACATGGCTATCAGAGGTTGATGCTACCGAATTGTGCAAACGGGGGGACCAGTCTCTTAGTATCCGGGGGATACATGGACAATCTCTGTGGAAGTGGTCTCCCCTGCATATGACGCATGGCGATTTAGGCCTTACGAGTGCTGTGTGTGGATTTCTGTTAGATGATGCTTGCTTGCCCCCAGTCGCCTTAGGCTCCCTCTGCTTCTTTTCTTTCTTCTTCTTCTCCTTCTTCTCCTTAGGAACCCGGTTCTTTGAACGACCAGTTCCGTCAAGCGAAGAGGAAGGAGGAGAGGAAGATGAAGTGGAAGGCTGGTGGGCAACTCTTATCTGATCTAACTGTTGACTCGACTGTTCAGGAATGGTGGCATTCTGAACAACACTGGTTGAAAAGAGCCAAACTGGTAGGCCAATTGTCAGTCCTGGAAGCGACAATGTGGCCATGTGGGGCGCACCAACATCTCCCCAAGAGGAGAAAGGACTAGGATTTCCATCAAGGGGAACTCCTTGTTTGGTGTGCTCCATCTTTTCAACCTAAAGATCAACGCGGGAATAAGGGTGATTGTTCCGTTTAAAATAAATTGTTAACGACGCTTTAGACACAACTTGCTTTTTCAGTTTTAAAGAGTCGAGAAAAAGCTAAAGATGACTCTAGTCTCCTTCGATGTTTTAACGAGCCCGAAGTGACAAATGCTCGGATGGACTTTTTCTGTTATAGAGTCTGAAAAAGGCCAAAAGAAACTGCTCTGGAGATCTAGGCAGAGGGTGTGCCAAACTTTTCGCAAAACCACAGAATACGTTTTACGGTACGGGTGGTCGATCTTCGTGAATGTTGTGTTCACTGCATTGCGATCAGTAGGGCGGCCGACACGGCTTCCTAAGGATAAAGGATATATGCCTATAGGGGTCTCCCAATATATACGCGACGGTACGTGGGAGCACAAGTCCGTATTAATGCTATCGTCCCTCAGGAGGAATCACCCACCTTCTTAGAGATCGACAGTCACTACGTTTAACGACGCCGGAACACGTCTCTACCTAGACCTCTATGATGAGCGGTATGTTGCAAAGCGTTGTTAGGTTCATTCAATATATTTTAAGTTGATCTTTTTAAAGTTTGTCTTTCAGGATCACCACGAGATGTATTGGTACAAATTCCTAAATGCAGTCTAAGATGATAAGCAAGCTTTATAATCTTTCAACTTTGAAAATCCTAGCTACTAAGGGAAAAGAGAGCGACTATCTTTTCTCAAAGAGAAATCAGCACACTCTAATGCACTCTTCCTAAATCCAACATGCAATCTTATCAAAATGCAAAATGCACAATGCAGGTGTTTGTTTTCACTTTCTTAGTATAAATGCCTACAAAGAAAGCTTTTTGTACAACTTCGAATTTGCTTTTAAATGACTGAAAATAAACAAGTTTTCTTTTTCCAAAATCAGCAAGGGTAGAAGAGATTACAATCACTTTGCGACTTTTCGAAAGAAATACTCGTTTCGACACTTAAAAGCGACAAATTCAAACCAATAAGCAAAAGCAAATGATAATCAAACTGTAAACAGCCAATGAACTCTCTCCTAAGATCACAATCAATCACTCAATCAGATCTGAATCAAGGCTACAGGATGACTATTTCTCTCATGCAAAGGAAAAGTGTAAATGATGTCACAAACACATAAAAACACTTACAGTCTTTTTGTACAAAAATGAGGCGGAATACAAGCAAAGAAAAGGGGTATCAGAGGTGGTACCTATGCTGGTTAAAGGCAGCAAAAACAGAGATCAAAACAGGGCAAAAGACAGCAAGGAACCCCAGCTGCACAAGGCCACACTAGTTCAACGCAGGTGTAACACTGTCAGTTTGACATTCAGCGCAGGTAGCCTTCACGGGACCTGCGTTGAAATGCAGACTGCCTTCACAGTGTCTGTGCTGAAAGGAGAAACTCTCGTTTCTCTTGGTTTCCGGGTCATAAAATGCTCAAAAATCAACTGTTTCAGGCCAAATCAGAAACACAAGCAAGGTATAAACAGAGGGATGCTTTGAAAGGGTACTAAAGACTATCACAAAGGATCATCAAGTCATTTGTGAGTCCATTGTTGAGATCATAGACAAAAACCCAGTGAAGGATCAAAGCAGCAACATTCTACTTTGCAAAGCAGTTCGATTGTTGCTGTTGAGTCTATGAAGTAAACAATGATGCAAACTCAACAAAATGACTAAAACAAAGTTCTTCCCCAGCGGAGTCACCAATTTGTTGTGGGGAAAAATGCCTATGCAGGACGATCCTATCCACCTAAGGCGTGATAGTGCCTTAGCAACAAACGAATGCAGCTACTTCGGTTTCTTCCTTTATGAAATATGAAAGAGAGGAGATTGGTAGACTTACCGTTATCTTTCGGTTGTCCCTCGATCTAGATCCTCTCCTCTTTGGGTGTCCACAGCTACTTGCCTCCTTGCTTTTGCTCCCACGAGATCACAAGAGAACAGCTACCTGTGACAAGAGAACAGCTACATGCAACAAGAGAAGGACACAACACAAAGGCAAATATACATATTCATAAATGATTCAGGATTAGAAGTAAATCAAATACACTAATGCAAATCATACAATAAACACCAGCATATAGGAAAGAACCAAGAAGCTTTATTGATTGATAAACAAGGTTCAGGAAGAGATACAACCCATGGGGTTCCAACCCAGCATCTCCTTCCCAGCAGAATGGAATTCCTTCTTCAGCCCCTTTCAAAGCATAAACACCCAATGATCCAACCACAAACCAACAGCAATTCTTTGCAATTACAATCCAGCCTCCATAGACCTCATGAGAGAGCTCTATATATAGGAGTTTTGGAGAAAGGATGAGTCAGCTTGAGGCTTGCATGGAGTTGACTAGTGTCCTCTCCCACTTCAGTTCTTGAGTCCACTTGGAGGTTCTTGCTTCCACTTGGAGATTTGGAACCTCTTACTCATCACCAGTCGAATTCCCTGATCCAAGTGTCATTTTGGAAGCTTCCTGGGCATTGACACCTTGAGAAATGAGTCTGCCACTTGTCCAGTTACGCTCAGCGCAGGTAGCCTTCTTTGCAGTTGACATTCAGCGCAGGTAGACAGTGGAGCAGTTGACATTCAGCGCAGATGCTCAGTGGAGCAGTTGACATGATCCAGAATTGCCTTGTTTTTTAGTGTTTTCAGGTGGAGAACTTTTGTAAACTGCTGTGGTTTGCTGGCCTTGTTCCTCTAGGGGTAGGAACAACATGTTTAGGGACTTTGGATCCCTTAATTATTGACATTTCATGCTCAGTGATGCAAGGCACAAAAATGTCTATAACAAATACCACCATCCAAGGAACTTGAAGGCCCTTTGTTTATTAGATAAACACAGTATCTACAACATTTGCCCAAAATTGTAAAGGCAATCCTTCATGCAATTTCATGCACCTTGCATGCTCCATGATTGTCCTGTTCATCATTTCTTCTTGTGGTGTTCCTGGAACTGTCTTCTCTCTATGAATTCCATTCTCTAAAAAGTACCTATCAAACTCTTTGCTGCAATATTCACCTCCATTTTCTGATCTGAGACACTTCAACCTTTTTCCTATCTCATTTTCAACCAAAGCTTTCCATTTCTTGAAAGTATCAAATACATCAGATTTATTTTGAATACAATAAATCTAAGTTTTTCTAGTTGTATCATCAATAAAAGTAACATAATACTGAGATCCACCAAGAGATGATACCTGAGTAGGTCCCCATACATCTGTATGCACAATCTCTAATTTTTCACTCTTATTTTCTTTCCCAACTTTGAGAAATACGACTCTCTTCTATTTTCCATAAACACAATTTTCACAGAATTCCAAATCATCATGCTTTAAACCTGCCAACAAATTTCTTGTGTGAAGGATCTGCATCCCCTTATCACTCATGTGCCCAAGCCTATGATGCCACAATGCCCTATCTTCTCATGTAGAGGTTAGAGCATTAACAGAATTAGAAATACCATTGCATAAATACAATGTACCAACATTTTCTCCTTTTGCTATTACCATGGCTCCTTTAGTGACCTTACAGGTTTTATCTATGAAAGTAGTTACACAGCCTTCACCTCCCAACTTCCCTGTTGAAATTAGATTTTTCTTCAAATCGGGAACATGCCTTACCTCCTTCAATTTCCATTGATTTCCATTTTGCTGTTTTATGAAAATTGTACCCATTCCAATGATTTTATAGGTTTTGTCATCACCCAATCGAACCTGTCCAAAATCTCCTTGAACATAATCATGAAAATGTTTCCTATCAGGTGTGGCATGGAATGAGGCCCCTAAATCTACCACCCAAACATCAATAATATTTTGTAATGAAAGAATCAAAGAATCTTGCAACACATCACCTGTCACATTCGCTTCATGATTGTTTTCTTGTTACACATCTCCTTGTTTTCCATTCCGAGACTTGCAGTCTTTCTTTAGGTGTCCTTTCTTCCCGCATTTCTAGCACACTATCCCCGATCTGGACATGGATCTGCCTTTTCTTGACTTACTGTGATATCCAAGGCTCTTTCCTCTTTCCATTTTTCTTCCCCTAGTCTCTGCAGTCAAAGCATTACCTGATGTCTCATCGGAGATTTTCCATCGCATTTCCTCACTAAGGATTGCACTGAAAACATCATCAAACTTTAAAGTACTAGATCCAGAGACAGAGTTACTAATGGCCATAACTAAACCATTCCAACTGTCTAGTAATGAGCATAGAAATAAAACATCCCTAACTACATCATCAAAAGTTACCCCTAAAGAACTTAACTGACTGGTAACTGTATTAAATTCATTTAAATGATCAGCAACATATCCACCTTCTGACATCTTCATATTAAATAAATGCTTCGTAAGAAATACCTTATTCGAGGCCGAGGTTTTTTCATATAGTTTGGCCAATGTCGACATTAAACCCTCTGTTGTCGTTTCCTTTGAAATATTAAATGCTACCGACACCGCTAGGCACAACCGTATTGTTCCAAGTGCCTTTTTGTCGATAATATCCCATTCTGTGTTTGTCATACTCGTCAACTTCTTTTCCTTTCCGCTCAATGGTTGGTGCAGATCTCTATGATACAGATAATCTTCCATCTGCATCTTCCATAGCTGGTAGTTTTGGCCATTAAATTTTTCGACCCTAAACCTATTATCTTCTGCCATTTCTCCTACTCGAACCAGGAACCCTTCTCTCCTACGAGTTTATCAGCCAAATAGACCTTCGGCTTTGATACCAATTGTTAGAAAATTATATATTACGGAGCAATGGAACACATCAAATATTGCAGAAATATAAACAAAAATTTGCATAAAACAAGGGAGACAAAAATATACGTGGTTCACCCAGTTTGGGCTACGTCCATGGAGAAACAGTCAATCCTTTGTTTTATATTATCCAACAAACTGAAGAGATACAAACTACAATATATCTGTTGTAATTCCCTCTTCGGTCTCAATCTCCTCTCTCTTCCTCACTCAGAATATAGATATACATAGACGCAATACAATTCCCTCATATATAGTGAGGGGTTGCCTTCTAGGGCAGAAACCCCTAAATTAAACATAACTTCTATCGTCAGATCTCTGCCTAATGAACAACCCAGATTGACTACGAAATTACAACATTTTACCCTGCAGCGTATATTTTACAGGCGACTTTGCCACCCCATTACGAATTGGGGTCGAATGTGGCGATCCCTTTGAATATAGAAGATAATCAGGCTCCACACCCAACAATTAGGCGGTGTTATAGTACGAAAAGTATAAAGGAATGCTCTCACTGTGCGGTTTCGCATTAGACAACGCTAACACGGATTGGGCCTCCACGTACTTTCAGGTATATTTGGGAGGACTACATTAGGTTGTTATCCATCCATAGGTAACTGAGTTGGCCGCCTTGTATATTGTGATACACCGAAAACAACATTCGGGGAGATTACCTACACGTATGTTAAGTCCTTGGCTTCTCCGAGGCAGTATATTGTAGTTCACAGTTACTTGGTAAAACTTTTGCCTAGATTACCCTCTTTTTGTTTATTTCTTTTTGGAATAAAATCAATCAAAAATTGTTGAGGGAAATCAACCTTTACCCTGTCATTCACGTAGGATAGCGAGTAAACCGCCTTTATCACTTGAAGCTACACCTAGTCAAACAAAGCAGTCTCGTTTAACTGAGTCTAGTACATCACAAACTTCTGGTTCTTCTTCTGATTTACCAGAGTCACCTATATCGGTACGTACTACGATTCCAGTTACTCCTACTATTACTGGTTTATCTACTACTGAAGTGGAACCTTTACAATTACATAAAGACACTAAAAGTGAACTTAGTGAAATGGTAATTGAAGTTGTCCAATAAGAAGTTGATCCTCAACCCAAAGTTGTTCAACAAGAAATTACTTCTGAACTTGAATATGTTCAACTGGAAGTTGATCCTGAACTATCATAGTTCAACCAGAAGTTACTTCTGAACCAGAAGTTGTTCAAGAAATTCATCCTAAACCCGTTGTTCTTTTTCCAGAACAATTAGATCTCGAAGTTGAAAAATTAGAAGTTATTCCCATACCAGAAGACGATCGACCGATTTATCCTCAGACATCTACAACTATTGAGACTTCTCCTTTACCGCAAAGTCAAACACCAGAAATTTATTATAGACTTGACAGTGAAATCCTTCCACCCAGTTTGATTTCTATTGAAGAGGAATCTGAAGAAGAGACTTCACCCAAAACTCCAACTCTTTTTGGACTAGGGATTTATCTTTATCCTTATTGTCCTCGGTTAACTACTCCTTTTGATCCTATTTACTTTCAAAATCCCGTAGATTCATTAGGACATTGATTGGGTCATTTGGCTATGGCTGAAACAACATCCCAAACTGTGTCATCTATTACAACTGCAACAACATCTATTGTCTCTACTTCTTCCATTTTTACCACAACACCTGAGTCACATCTGTATGGTGGTCCATCCATGCCACTGGGTTACCAATCATTATCTAGAACTCACTCTGATGTTTCTTCTAGTCCATGGTCTTCACCCATGTCGTCCACAAGAATTTTACTTGGTTCTTCAATTACAGATACTAAACAATTTGATCCATCAAGTCAATATCAAGCTGGTCCATCTGGTTACCATCCAATGTATCCACTTTACATTGGATTACCTCCATATGGAGAAAAATATGCCCAATCTTCTTATCTTCCATTCTCTAGGGGGCCATCATATGGCAGTATACTGTCATATTTGGTTCCAACTTATTATGGAATGACTATTTGTCAATGGCAGCCTATAATGCCATTCAACCAAAGCTTGTGTATCCATCACAACCAATACAACCTATTTCATCCATACCTACTACGCATGTCGTTACGACTTTACCACAATAATAAGCTCAGTTGATTGTATTTCAACCTTTGCAAGCTGATCCTTCAACCTCTTACTCTGAAGTTTCAGGTCTACAGACTCAGTCTTCTCAAACCATTTTACAACAACCGTTTGTGTCTAGAATCCAACAATCTTAGGCCAATTTACCATTAATTGGAATGACTCAGACTTATATTGGTCTAATTTATTCACAACCTGGTCAAACTTATATTGGTGGGCAACAATCATTGCATCAACAACCATGGCAGCCACAATATCAACAACAACAACTCCAACAGTACCAAACTTATCCTAGACTTGGTCAACAAGCCTATGCTGGGTTTGGACAACAGAAAATCTATCCTGGTTCCCAACAACCACCTTATATTAGATATGCTCAACAAACCTACCCCTATCAAGGTTACCAGTAGCAGATTCCTTATGTTGGTATGCAAAGGCCTATTTCCCAGGAAATTCCATCCTACCCTGGTTAATCTCAACCTGACCTAAACCGACAATTTCCTTTTTTCACAACACTTGAATTACCGGATTTAAATTGGCTTACCAATGATCCCATTCTTTATCATTAATGTATTCCCCTAATTATCAGAATGACTTTTTCCTGTATCTCACCGCTACAGATACAACCATTACTATGGTTTTAGTCCAATAAGAAGATGGGATTGAACGTCTGATATATTATTTGATTCATAATCTCAATGATACAGAAGTTAAGTATTCTGACATTGAGAAGCTAGCTTTGGCTTCCGTTCAAGCTGTACAAAGATTTCACAATTATATCCTGCTTCGAAAGACCACTATCATTTCGGATTGCAACACTATGACATACATCTTGTCAAGTCAATTGCTAGGGGGAAAATATTCAAAATGGATTGTCATTTTGCATGAATTTGATTTTGAATTCATCAAATCCAAGTCAAATAAATCTCTAGCTTTTGCCGAGCTTCTTTGTGACCTTCCCTCTATTGCCATCGACTCAATAATGGAACCATCAATTCCAGATGAGTCTCTGTTTCTAATCTCATCATCTGACCCTTGGTATGGAGATATACTGATCTATCTCCAAACCCAAAATTTCTGACCCGATACCTCTCACTCGCAACAATGATGTATTCAATATAAATCCAAATATTATCTGATCATTGGTGACACCCTTTACCATTGTGGTATCGATACAATTTTATGGAGGTGCCTCACACATGAGGAAGACGAGAAAGTTCTAAATGATTTCCATTCTAGTGCTTGTGGTGGACATTTATCTGGTTATGCTACCACATAGAAAATTCTCTGTGCTGGTTACTTCTGGCCTACCATATTTAACGATTGCATTACTACTGTCAGAAGTTGTCATGCATGCCAGATTTTTGACCATAAAACTTGATTACCACCTGCACCACTGCATCCTGTCGTCACTGTTGGACCATTTGCAAAATGGGGCATTTATTTCATGACATGTAACCCTCACTCGACTAGGGGGCATGGGCATATTATTGTCGTTGTTGACTATTTTACGAAATGGGCCAAGGCAATGCCTACATTAAACAACAATGGTGAGAAAACTGCACTTTTTTTCTTCAACCATGTGGTTGCATGGTTTGGTGTACCACAAGCCTTAGTTATAGATCATGGTTCACATTTTCACAATCACATGATGACTGAATTAATTGCCAAGTTAGTACTTTCACATGATAGTTATACTCCTTATTATCTACAGGCTAATGGACAAGTTGATGCCATCAACAAAATCCTTAAGCGAATGCTTCAACGAATTATAGGAGTTCACAAACGAAACTGGAATTTGATCTTGTACTCAAATTTGCGGGCTTACCGAACCTCGGTAAGAAACGCAACTGGATTCACACCTTTCCAATTGGTGTATGGTTTGGAGGCAATATTGCCAATACAATGTGAGATTTCATCACTAAAACTCGCAACTGACTTGCTACTTGACACTTCTGATGAGGAAGCATGTTTCTTAGAACTCATCCATCTAGATGAAACATGTCATGAAGCTGCATTGGCCAATGAAGCACATAAGAAACACATTAAGGTGCAATATGACCGCAATGCCAAGCCTCGCATATTCTCAGAAGGAGACCTGGTCTTGCTTTATGATTAGGAGGTTGATAAATTAGGAGCAGGAAAATTTGAACCACTATGGATGTGCCCCTACATTGTCAAGCATGTTTTGGCAAAATCGAAAACGAGTTGGTTGATTATGATGGAATTCCATTGTCGCAGCCCCGAAATAGGTTGTATCTTAAACGTTACTATGCTTGATTTTGCGTAGTAAAAACATTGTATATATGCTTTGATTGTGTGTGTGTGTCACAGTGTGACTTTTAGAGTTTTTTATGTGGTTAGTAATCCGCTTTGCATTTTTTGCAGATGTTAGAATCTTTGGAACCATTTATTGGTTATGTCAATGGTGCTAGTTGTAGTACACAGAACCTATCTTCTACAACATGGGCCATATTCACTCCAAGTGGTGAGTTAGTGATTTTTCAAGGGATTTGTATCGGTCAATATAAAAGCAATATCGTTGAGTATAGCGCATTGATCAAACTCCTCTCTGATTCCATTTCACTTAGCATTCTCCGAATTATCATTATGCTAGACTCACAAGTTGTCATACTACAATTTACAAATGCTTATACCATCTGAAATCCAACTATTTATCATATGTTCCCTAGAGTTCATCTCTTGGAAAGACATTTTGATTACATTCAATATCAACACATTTCCAGAAACTTTAACACATTGACTGATTATTTAGAGAATTACATGTTAAACAGACATTTACGACATATTTAAAGAGTAAATTTTCAATGCACATCAACAGTTGAATAGGATTACACATAACCATACAAAAACACTGAAAGTAAAATAGATAGACATTCAAAGCTTTTACAAAAAATTTGTGCCCAAGACATGTTGGTCATCTGACCTCAAAACCTCAAAATGCATATAGTAAATCATCCTAAGTAGAACTAATGATGGTCATGATAATAGGTCATTGCCTGGGCTATCATGCACAATAGCCTCATCCAACGGCTAGGTACAACAATAGTATGGCGTTGTAGTCTCATTAGTAACTCCTCGTTCTGAACATCCGGTATACCGAGGGTTAACCCCTATATATGATCATGCAACTCCACTAGTGTCTCGGTCAGATCCAAATCTTAGAGAACTGCTCTTCCGACATTTCTCCTCACTGGATTACCCACCTCCTGTTGATGACCCATTGGTCAAACAGTGCCAATATATGTAAACATGAGAATATTTTTAGTTTAGTCTTGGAAACATCAAAAAACACAAAAACATGTAAAAACTCAAAAAATCAAAATACATGGTCAAAACAATTTACCTATAGCACCCCATTGAGCACCCACTAGTAATCTCAAATCTGGATCTCCACGAAAATCCATCCCTGCATATGGACGCTTCTTGATGACAATATGTTGTCGACAGATCCAACTGAAGAATGTGGTAGAAAATGAGATTGATGATTGACCATCATGTCTAGCCATCAACTCTACCCATCTCTACATCCATGGATCTCTAGAACCAGCTAAACTCAGTGTCACATGCTGAGGTTGCATCAATGGAATTTTCTCCAAAGTAAAAGTGATTAAAATCTATCCATAGCTGAATTTTTTTGTCTTACCGCTCTTTACTTTAGTCAACTGCTCTTTCATCAAAGAGAGTATTGCCTCACACCAGTTGAACATAGTTGGCTCGAGACACTCGAGCGCATACTGCATGTATGATCTATTCACAGCATGAAGTGTTGCGCTAACTGCCAACTTTTCGATAGTAAAGATGATTGTTCGCAAGGGCATATCACGAACATCCTTGATGTTTATCTTTCCCTCTTTGCTAGGTTGTGTACCTGGCCGACAGAATTGTCGAATGTAGCCCCTCACTGATTCACCCCCACGGGCATAACCTAAAAGAGAAATGGGGGCACCACGTCTCGACAATCCTGTGAGAAATTAAATATCATCATTCAATATAGGGAGCACTTTGTCCCGTATGTGAAAAACCTGTTCTGCTGGATCCCATGAATGAATCAAGAACTGCAATAGTTCTAACCATTGCCTCATCACGGATAACCTGAAATATTTGAGTAACCCACAATCTCTGAGGGCCTCAACAGTACCAGGGTCATTTAGGGAAACCATATCCTATTCTTCATGTTCTCTTTCACACCAAGTAATAGCTATTCTAATCCGATCAAAGTATGAAATCATACCATAGGCTTAGTTATGATCCATTTCATGCAAAAAACCTGAAGAGATTTTGGGTAGAAATGATGAAACAAATTTCTAAACTGTGCCCAGTGCACCCCTAGTCTGTAGACAGTGCGCTGCAGAGCAGTTCCCCTTCTGCTTGACTGCATTACAGTGCAATTTTCAATGCATTGGGGTGCGCTGATTCCAAGGCATGGTATATTTACCCTAAGGACCCCAAAACCCTAAAAAATTTCCTGAAATTGAAAAAGAATGACCTTAAATGAAAGAGAAGCGGTAGATCTCCTACCTGGCCCTAACGACACAAAGAATGATCCATAGAAGCTCCCGTGATCATCTGCTGAAGTTTGAGGTAAAAACTGGTTCAGAGCACAAAACTGAATGGTAAATGTCAAATGGTAAAATGACTTAGTAAATTCTTGTTTTATGGTTATTTCATATTCATTAAATGAATAAACTATAGTTTTTACCTATTTTTACCAATGAAACAGGTATGTTTAATCCGTTTGGTGGTTCTTTGAGCAGGTTTACAGCTGACATAGTGAATTTGATGTGCATGACTGTAAAATGTACTTTTGACCACAGAGCATACTTTTATCTCTTTTTCGAGCTTTGTTAAGCTCTTTAAGCTCTTTTCAAACTCTGAAATATGAAAATATTGCCAAGTGCTTGTCCTTTTCAGCGTGTAAATGGATTGGAAACGACATCTACTCAGTATAAGTTTAACCCTTTTCTGGACTGAGACATATTACTTACGAAAAAGGAATACATTGATCGAACATGGTCAATAGGTTCTCTCCTGTATTATTTTACACTTTTTCGGACTTGAGAGACAAATTTACGAAAAATAACTTGTGGAGTTTTCTTTTTGTCCCTTTTCAACTCTCTAAATATGAAAATGATCGAGTTCTCATTGTCATTAAACTCGTTAAAACATCAAATAGTGACAAACTATCCATCATGACAAGACCGAGTTTCACCTTCGCTAGACTCATGAAAACATCACATAAAGAGGTACATCAAGCATATGTTATCCTCCGCAAGCTTGTTAAAAAAAATAAAGAGGTACTGGTCAACAATGACTGGGGAAAATGGGAAAAGGGATAAATCACTTTATGGTAGCAAGTCATTCTTGAACATGACATTTTTGCTTCATATTTGTGACTTTTTGGGTTGGGTTATCTTCTTGATGTTTATCATACCTATGGTCTATCACACCATCCATCACTTTGGTTTTGGGTCAATCCTGACAATTCATTCAGTGTCGTCGACATGTTCAAGAGAAGTCACTCAGTAAACTTCATCCTTTGCAATACTCATAAACCTTCATTTTCATGACCGCCATTCCTGAACATTGTTTCATCATTCACATTCTGTCTTCAAAATCATTACACTCGTTTCGTGTCGTTGATGGGGAATGCATCAAGGCCCTCTAGCGATGAGTCGCTTGTTGTCGACATCAACACATTATCCAGGAAGTTGACTTAGAAACACCCTTCCAGTAACTTGAGGCTTGCATACATCAATGGAAAGTTTCTCGCTTCTAGCGACAGGTTGAAATCACAGGCCTTCAACCAAAAGACTTTGTATGGTGTTCAACATCAAAACATCTATTCACACCATGAAGAATGTACTGTAGTACCTTGAGAATCATTATCATTATTGGTGATTTCTCTCACGTCTATTAACAGATTACATCATTGGCTGGTAATCAGACGGTGTCTTCCCATGTTCGACTTTAGATCACATTTTCACATGGTTAGACTCGTACTTGAGCAAATGATTGGATGAGATAGAAGACCCTGGATCTAGTTTCATCCATCTGGGCTGCAATTTTAGGAGAGTACTAAATCATCTGTACAATGGCTTTACACAGATGGTCATCCTATCATGTGTCTATATTTTTAGACGACTATTTGATTTGTGTACATGTAATGAAAAGTTTATATGCTGAGTAGGGTATGCTTTCCCTCAACAATTCATGAAAAATTCAAAGATATCATGATATTATGTATTGTAATTGATGCAGGTCACCATCCCCTTCAGATCCTCCTCATCACATCATAAAGCTTATCACTCAACATTATCATTTTCGACTTCATGCTTTAAGGGGTAGCTATTACAGGTATATTTGGGCACATCACTCCCAACGATCAGATCAATAGAAATAGGGCTCATCAAAACCTAATTTTAGTTGCTACATGCCCTAGACAAGTCATCATATTGAATGTTTTCATCCATAAAAGTTTCCTAGTTTGAAACCTTGTTGAAATGCCTCTTTGGGACACCAACGTAGCCTTGGTTAGGGGCAACTGCTCTGCATAGTAGGTAGACCCATTCAGACTTGTGTTGTAGAGAACTTAGGCCCACTTAAGCATGCGTTGGGCAAGGATGAGCGAAATTGACATAGGATTCTAGGAATATTCCTTGATTCTAGAGCATTCTAGAAGGACGTCCAGATCTTATCTCATCCTATGAGATCGTTTTTGGATAGGCTATGGATCATTCAACCCTCTATCCTCTCATCTCTTTCTCCATGGAAACTAACTATCCAATTATGGAAAACCATTCCATGCCCAATTTATGACAAAACCACTTGCATTTCCCTATAAATTGACAACTCGTCATAGTGATTAGGAGGGTAGAACTTGGATATTGTAGAGAAATATTGTTTGTTTGAGACTTGAAATCATTGTCAAGTAATGTTATGCTGCTAGATAGATGTGCTATTGGTGTGATGAGGGTTTGGACAAAGCTGGATGAGTGACACAGGATCAAACCACATTGGGTGTAACTTCTCCTTCTATCAATCAATAAAGTTGTTTGTTCCTTTTCCAATACTTTTGTCTATACCTATGACGAATGTATGTTCAAATGTTGTCGATTCCATTTGTTTACAGTAGATAGATCACATGATTTGATTGTTGTCATCTTCCGTTTATGTTGTCAGGTACCAATTGAGTGAATTCAATTTGAGCAAGAGCGACGGGAGTAATTCAAAGGAAGTGAAGGATCACAAGTAGGTTCCTTTATCTTATTTGTCTATTGTAGGAAAATGTTAAACATCTTTACTTCTGTTGTTCTAAGTGTAACTACCCACTTAGGGAAGATGTACTTATCCGTAGCTATAAATTCTTTATAACACCCACCACCTTACTTTGATCTCTAAGAAATAATGCAGTAAGATCATTTCCCATAATGGGATTTTTTTTTCCTTATGACTCAGCCTCAGAGCAAGAGGAAGATTATGGCCAAATCCACAACCTCCAGACAAATCTCGTTCACATGGCAGCAGCAGATGGACAAGGTCATGGATGAGTACATGGACATCTTCACTTCACCCACAGGGGTAGCCGTACACTGTCAAGTCAAGCACTCCATCAATATTACCCTGGGCATGCTGATACCTAATGGAGTGATTTTTATAGGCCATTTTGTTACATTTTTTCAAATGGTCTGCAAACCATATTAGTCAACATTTTTTCACATTTGTTCACAAAGCCCTAAGCATCACTTCTCCAAAAAGTCTTAGTTTCTGGGAAATTAGCTCAAAAACATTGTTTTTAGCCCTAGTTATCCTTGTATGATTGGCCACCTGTGCTCAGCGCATGTTACATACCTAAGAGATAATGTTGTTTAGCACATGTTTCTCCCTTCTGCAGGTGCGTTGATTCTAGAAATTTGAGAAAATTAAAAAATATCTTTGAAGCTTCCTCCAAAATATTCCAAGGTAATTTTAACTATTTACCACGGATATAGATCTTGAATTCGTATATGATCCTATCTTAAAGAACTTATCTCTTATCCCCTTATATCATCCTCCAATCATATATGGATCTCAAGCCTCAAATGGTAAATCCTAAAATACCACACTCATCCTATAAGTTTACCGCCTCGCATAAGGTCTGAGTTGGCTTTTGGAGATTGTTAGTGCCCTCATCTTGTTTCTTTGAGCCTAAAGGATTCACCATATTCATGCATTAGGGTTGATGTTGAGGTGTGCTTTGTTGCAAGGAAGGACAATTCAACTTGGGGAGACATCTACAAAGTTAGAATTTTATTTATGGTTGTAACTCTCTCCTATATTTTTTAATACAAAGAGCATCTTGTTTTCCTATATTTGTTGTGTTATGTTTTCACTAATATTTTTTAATGCCATGCTAACTCATTGAATAGATATTTTAGATTATGCTACACGGATTGTGGTTCGTTTGCTTGTTTTAGTCATGTGTGTAGGTTCTAATTATAACACTTGGAGCTAGAATCAGAGCTTACAAGCAAGGAGGAAAGGAAGGATTGCTATAGATTTCAAGTAGGATCCTTTCCCATTTTATAATTTCTCTAAGGGAAACTCGAATATTTTTATCTTTTGTTGTTCCAGATTACACCACTGGATCTAGGGAATTCACTTTTGTCCGCAATTGTGAAAATTTTGTATAAGAAATTGGCGACACCACTAGGGAAATATTCTTCCCTTAGTGGTCTGGTTTATCTTAGAATCATTTTCACTTCTTAAAGTGACCTTAATTGAATCACTCATACATTGATTGACTTTAGGAAAACACCCTTTTGAGCTTGGTTGGGTTTCTTGTGTTGTGTTTTAACCGAAATAGCCCCATCACATTCCCTGTTCTAAGATAGAGTGCTTCAGCACACATGTTTCTTCTCTATGCCTATGTTGTAGTGCACTGGTGTATGCTATGCACTTGCGTTGATCCTGTAGAATGAAAAAAATTGCATTCCTTGGCCTTGCTCCTCATTCTGCTTGAGTTCAGAAAGTTTTCTTTATGTTTCTAAGTTTTCCTTTACCTGTGAAAAGCCACTGTAATGTTTTCTTTTGGTTTTATTAGCCTTTGGTAAGAATTTATTTGGTTTTTTCTTTTTCTTACCAATTAGGTATTTGTAAATAGTTTTATTGATTTTTTATTTGATTAGAGATATTTATATTACATTTATATTTTGTGTGATTTATTTTATAAATAATCTTGTTGCATCTTAGTTCTCTTTGAATTTGCAAACTAAGAGGCAAGAAAAGAAAAAATATCATCATTTTGTATATTTAGCATTGCATTTAGGGTTTTGAATGGACTTTGGAAATTGGAGCAGTTGCATTTGAAAATTTTTGGTTAAGAAGTGTTTTCTTGCTGCATTATTGTTTGAATCTCTTCCTTCTCATAGATAGTTTTTCATAAAAAGTAAAGAGTTCATATTATTATGTTATATTGCATTACAGGGAATTCAAGTGAACTCATGTTGAGCCTTGAAAACTGAAATCTAATTCAAGATAAACTCTAAAATTGATTGAATCAATCTTAAGGAGAATTGGGAACATTAACACGAACATTTTGAGGTCTAGGCTAGAGACGTGTTCTAGTGTCTTTAAACATATGAGTTGTCATTTTTTGTCAGTGTTACATTTTGGGGGCGATATCTCATTCCACGTATGTAAGTGTATAGGAATTTTTTCCACGTTGATTCAAGTATATCAGATGGTACTCCAAGCATGATAAGTATATGGGAATGTTCTCATCAAACGATAATGCATTAGACAACACTACTACGAACTGCACTTCCACGTATCTCTAGGTATATTTTGGAAGTCCCCACTAGGTTTCTATCTCACCATAGGTAATCAATTCGGTCACCTTGTACACTATGATACACCAGACACAAAATTCAGGGAGATTATTTCCCAGTACGTAAATGCTTTTTTCTAAGGTGGTATAATGTAGTTCACAGTTTCTTGGTAAACCCTTTTGCCTAGTTACTCCTTTTTTATTTATTTTTGTTTATTAATTTCTAAAATTTACTAAACCATCATGGAATAAAAACCCCAACAACCCCACCATTAACGTAGGATGCAAATGTTTCCTCCTTTACCTCCTGAGGCAACACCTGGACATCGTCAAAAGAACAAAAAGACGTAAACTACCAAAACTAGTGCTTTGGAAACATCCCCCTTTGGTACTACATCTGAAGTTAATCAACCAGAATCTTATCTACCTATAAGCATTGAGCCTGAGATCACATCTTTAACTTCTGGTGAGTCCCAGGTAGTCGAAACCAAAAACCTTGAGATTTTACTACTTGAGGTCATTAAACCTAAATTTTTGGATTCTGAAACATTACATCCTGAGTTTATACAATCTGAGGAGCCTCAGTTAACTCACCCTATTACTTCAAGGCCTTTTATTTCTCTTCCTTTTCCTTTGACCCAACCACAACAACCTATATATCTCGGTCCTGGAAATTCCTCAAGAAGAGTCTCGACCTTCTTTACGAGGGATTCATATTTATCAAGTCCTTCCACCTGATACTCAAATACAATCTCCTTCACCTAGTACCCCTCATTTCAACACACCTTTGATTTTACCTTCGCCAACTTCTTTGGAAATTTTAACCATGACTGAGTCAATGATTATTTCTCAACCTATATCTTCTATAATGAGTGATTCAACCAAAGTTACAACTACCTCCATGTTTGTGACTTCACCAGAAACCCATTTGTATGATGGTTCATCTGTGCCACCTAGTTATCAGTGCTTATCTAGAACATTTCTGGCACAACGACCATTCCATGGACTTCTACTTCTCCATCCTCATCTAGAATGTCATCTGGTACTCTCGTAATGAGAAATTCACAACATGTTACATTTATTGTGCCCCAACAATCAATGGGTTAGCAATATGGAGTATATACTACTGGAATGGGACATTTACGACAATCCACCTCACCTTATACCAGGTACCCTCTTCTTGGGGGCTAGTTACCTTTGTATACTCTTATCCCCCATAAGGGGGGAAATCTATTGATGGACTATACCCATTTCTAAATCAAATGAAAGAAGTTGGTTCTCATATCTATTCGAGTCAACATGCTATTAGTCCTCCCTTTCTAGGAATGGTTGTCAATCCTTGGCATCCTACACTACTCATTCAACTTGGTTTAACCTTAACTCAATTACCAACTTCTCAACCTATTCCATCTACACCTCAGGTTCCTACTTGCCAACCTATACCTTAATCTACGCAAGTTTCATCTTAAGTAAGTCAACCTACTCAGGTTGCACCTCAAATGAAAACTGTTCCACCAATATCTAAGATGTCTCAAATCCCGACTACCCAACATCTTTAGGCTTCCTTACAAACCCAATTATTTGGTCAGTCCACACATCAAATGAAAATAAAACAACCTATACATGGCATGACATAGGCACAAACCCATAAACCTAATGTAGGGATGTTGTAAAATCCCTCTGGGAAATCAAACCAAGGCATCCTGTAAGTGTCTGTTGGTCAAAACACTATGAAACAGATGCCTTATCAAGGTTAGCAACTTCAAACACACACATTCCAATCTTATCAAGGTTATACTTATCTTGGACAGTATGGTTATACATATCTCGGTTATAAAACTCCTCCATACCTGGGAATGCAAATGTCAATGGTCGAGCCTATTCCATCGTACCTAGGGTATCCTCCACCACAGATTAACCTTCCTCCTCAAGGTCAACCTTCATAAGTAGACTTTAGTAGGAATTTTCCATTTGTTGCAACTCTTGAGCTTCCATATTGTTGGCTTGTTGGGGCCTGACCTAGGTTCGGAGTTAATTAACCAAAAAAATCCCTGTACTATTGGCCCTTTCGGCAATAATCTGCGGAGTGCGGACTGAGGTCTCACCCAAAGCAGTATGGGGGGATGCTGGAATTAGGTTTCCATACCCTTCAGATGTCTGAGGGGTTGATTTAGTCCAACTGTGAATACCTTCGTGTAGGTTACTTCATGCACTTTCCTGACCTGTGGGGCCTTCGCGCCTTGTTATATTCACCTTCGTGTAGCCCTAACCAGGGGTTGTGGGGCTTTCACGTTGCTGGAGCAGAATTATGCACTATTTCCCTAAGTCACACCGTGGATCTTACTTATCTTCTTATAACAATTAGTTACCTTCTCATAAACATATACCTTATATTATATTCACTTACTCAGCACATTCATATAAGTTCGCGTAGTAAATAAAGAGTAAACTTGCAATTCATACCCAATATACTTCAATGCATAAAACAGGAAAAGATACACAAAAGTATGGTAAAAATTATCTTTATTAATGCTTCCAACAGTTACAGACTCAACCCACCCTGTTTACTTAGCTACAGGGGTCTGCGCACTCAGCTGCGGACAATTAGGCCTCTGCGCACTCAGCTGCAGAGCCTTCTCCTACTCTACGACCCAAAGACACGACTCTACACTTAGACTCACTGCTTCATCGATTGATTTCCTTCGATTCCTTCCATGTCTCTTTACACTTAGAGCCTCTCTCTATTTATACAATACCATGGTCTGCGGACCATAGGTATATCTCTCAAACCGAAATTACATTTACAAAAGTAAGGGTGGACAACCCTATGAATCTATTACAACTTCGCACTCCGCACCCACAAATTGCGAAGTCTTTACAATGGACTTAGTCAAAATTTGGGCTTTAAGCCCCAAAAATTGCCTTGGGGGGAATCCCATGCCTAACAAGCCCCCAACACAAACATTGTGACTCACCCTTGAGTCACTCTGTCGGTGCGGAGATCTTCACGCGGAGATCTTCCAATTCTTCTTGAACAGTTGCAGGGTTGGTAGCGCACTGAGCGACTGCTTGCTAAATCTCGTGTACTCGTTGTGAGACTGCGGTGTCAGAACTGTTCCCCTGTATCTGTTCATGTGTCCCCTGCATTTGCTTATAGTCCCACGCCTTCTTTCAGCTACCTAGAACACGAAGACTGTGCTTCTGTCAGCTAGTCAGATAGTTGGTCCACCCATGTATGGCTTCAATTGACTGCCATTACTTTCCCTCAGAAAGGTTCTCCATTTAGATTTACCAGCTACACCGCGCCTCCGTTAGTGACCTCCTTAACAGCATACGGTCCTAGCCAATGCATTCTAAACTTTCCCGGGAATTTATCAAACTCACTGTCATATAGTAACACTAGATCATTTACCTTGAAGGTGCGCAACTTAATATGTTGATTGTGCTAGGCCTTTTAGCACTGCTTTTGTACCTGTTGATGGAATCCAGCAAAAAACCATTCCTCTTTGATTTCCTCCAACTGCACGAGCCTCTCCTCCAGGGCTCCGTGGTTTGTCATACCTATGAGCGCTACTATGCGTAGACTAGGGACAATATACTCCATTGGCATTACAGCTTCCACGCCATAGACCAACCAAAAAGGTGTCTGTCCTGTCAGTTTCTTGCAGGTTGTCCTATAAACTGATAATACTACAGGTACGTGCAGGTCCCAATCACTTCGTTGCATGTTGTATACCATATTCAATGCTTCACACACTTCGTTAAAGGCTTCTACATGGGTAACCTTCAGCACACATGTTCTTTCCAGACTTCGCCATCCCAACTGGAGGGACCGTTCATGCAATTTCCTCGCCAACACCTGCATATTGGTCGTGCTCCCAAACACGAAGTCCATGTGCATCCACGTAGGTGGTTTACCATATGCCTGTAATCACATGGATAGATGTGTGTGTGGATCATCCCATCCATCATTCTTTTTTTTAGACACATATGAGGCTTCCCAAAATGTATGCACATCATTCTCCTACATTCGCGCCAGTCCTCAACGCTTCCTTGGTGCGTACCCCACCACCTTGCGGGCATAGCGTGTAGTACCCATTTCAAAGCCTTGAAATGTTGTTGTTCCGGCATCTCTCTTTCAAATCTGTTCAGGAAAGCATCTACCTCGCTTAACCCATCATAAGTAGGCAGATCCCTTATATCCATTGATATGCAGTGCAACGATCTTGTCATCATGTTTCATTTCAGCGTGGTTACCTCGTGTAACTGGTTCTACCATCGCTCTATCTCCTCATCAGAATCCCATGTACAAGAGCTTTCGCGTTCCCATGAGATTCTTCCATCCGTGGTGGGATTTACCCAGTCTTACTCTCACGCAGTTATCTTGTAGATGCAGTCTAAATCATTGTCGCTTTCATAGTCATGCACTGGCTCCATGTAGCGTGATCCTTCTGCAGGGTCCAGAGGTATGACTATGCGCAAAGAATTTTTTTCAAAAATCATCTTGTGCCTCTTCAGATTTATCACCTCATTCATGTCAGTGGCCCAATCTATTCCTAATAGCGTGGGATAGGGATTGATGTCATCAACAATCTCTATCACTTCAAAGTCTGCTAGCGCGCTTTCTCCTTTAATATCCACGGTGATTCCCTACAATCTCCCTAGAGGTATGATCTTTTGTTGGTTCACCATTCGCAGCTGGATAGGAGACCATTGTATTGTAGGCCTTCCCATGCACTCCCATGTCTGCTTCAGCAGAATGTTCGCATTTGATCCTAACTCTAGAATTACTTGGTTCGTCTCATATTCTCCAATCTGCATGATCAATCTCATTTCTCTTCCCCTCCTCGTCGCATGCTTTCCAATCTTCTAGACCACGTGTGGTTCTCCTGACGCGGTCCCAGCGCATCTATTTATGAGTTCATGCAATCCCTTTACAGCCTTAGTGTCGCGCAATAGCTTCATGCATGTTTCTAGGAACATCGTGAGCATTAATGGGTCCATTTCTGGCTCTAGTCTATCTTTGCTTCCTGGAGTGAAGGCATCAGCGAAGCTCTTCCTAGCTTGCATGAAGGTTTCCTTAGCACGCTCCAAATCAAACTCTAGTTTTTTTGTCAGAGCCTTGCGAACCCAAGTACTATCTTCAAGCTGCTTGCCTTTATCATCCCCTGTCGTAATTCCACTTCGAAGCACAATGTTCACGTTAGGGTCTTCCTCGCGTGGCTTAGACCTCATCATTTGCAGGTTCTGAGTTGGGGGAGGTTGGAGCACTCCCTTGTCGTGCAGCCTCGCTATCAGTGTGGGACAATCATCTGTCTCATGATCAAACAAGGTACAATACAAGCATGATGGGCGCGTTGGATTTATACAATCACGGGCATAATGCCCTGCCCCCCAGCAATTGTAACATATCAGCTATCCACGACCTCTTCCAAGTCCTCCTCCACCTTGGCCTTGTCGTGACCCTGAAATCCGGTTCACGCCACTCCCGCATTCTAGTCAAGGGGCAGCTTTTCGGCCTGAACTCTGTAGGTGGTATTCCTATCCATCATCAGATCATAGCTTCTACAGGTGCACTCATCATGTCCCATTGATGTACAGAAATTACAGAACAATTGTTGTGAATTCTATGTGTACTTCTGCAACAAATGGCAGTTGTCCGTAGCATGCTTTCCTGCTATTTGACAAATCGCGCACAACAACGCAAGTACCGCGCTAGGTCCTGCTTGGGCCTTCGGTCTTAATGGCATTGGTCCTCCTCCCGTGAGGTAATTCACGAACACTAGGCAGTGGTCCTTGTCATGACCCTGAACCTTACATTTAATACACCATACCTCTTCGCATACATCCAGGCGAGTTGTCCTGTCCTATTTCAGACTTTGCATCTCAAGGCACAAGTTCTTCAACTATGTGTGGATATACTAAACTCCTAGGTTAGGATCTTGTATCGGGGTCTTGTGCAGCCTCATCGCAATCTCCAAGGCCTCTACCTGAGTTATTAACCTTTGTTGTGATAATGTGTTCCTCAAATGCGGCGTTAGCGATGCTACAAACCATTCGCGGTGTTGTCCATCCATCAAAGTCATATTGGCTTCATGACTTGTGCACTTCAATCTCTTATCTAATTCCTAGGGGGTCTCGCCTGGTAGCATCATGATCTCCTTGAACCCAATGATCGACTGCACCTCTGACTTTGGTCTGCTAAATTCTCTGTTCAGCGCAATTTGGATGTCTGTGATCCCTGCATTCGGATTATCATTAGAATGCTTAATGTACTAGGTTAGCGCGCGATCCTGCAAACCACTGACCAACGTCGCTTTCCTTATATTGTCATCTGTAACTCCCTACACTTCCCATACAACTTTTATCAAGAACCAAAATTGGTCCAGATCTTCATTTCCTACTCCCTTGAACACCGACAACTTTATCATGCTTGCCATATTGACTCGCGATGTGGCAGAGGTGGTATGGGCGAAGATGGGGGTGAAGGAGGTGAAACTGGAAGTAGTGTGGGTGGCGGTGGTATGCGTGGAATCCTTTTCGTTATCAAATTGATTGCACTTCTTAGTGAGACCTTCGCGAGCTCTTCCTCATCCCCTTGTGGAGCTGAAATCAAGGGGCTAATTTCTAGTTCCGCACTACCTTCGTTTTTGTAAATTCTCCCACTTTTCATAGCCTCGAACATCAATGTATTCGCATAATCCACTTTTCACACAATAACATTTTAATCCAAGTGTTCAGAGACTTAATGTACTTACCTCATGGTCCTTTGAGGAAGCGTCGCTCTTCCTTGCTATAGTTGACTGAAGTATCTACCGCAAACTCAGTAATGAATCCTCCAATAATTCAATTGAGCTAGTGATCAACAGTGCGCGCGATCTTATCCTCTGATGCTTCCAATCTGCGCACCAACTCTGGGGTCCACACAATAGGACTGTCAAGCTTGCACCTTCCTTGGCTATCTGCTAACTTTGCGATCCACTCATATAGCTCAGTAGGGAAAGATGCGAAGAAAATTTTGTGGATCTCTGTGTACAGGTAGCAGTCTAACCACTCCTATTTTGATAGTCACAGATTCCTATTCTCTTGTGCCGTGAACTTGTGAATTCTCCTATCCAACCAACCTTCAATTTCTTTCTTAGTTGGATTCTAGTGATATGACATCAGACATCTCTATGCAGATTTTGGTCCCGACAACGGAACCATTTGTTGGCTTGTTGGGGCCTGACCCAAGTTCGAAGTTAATTAGCCAAAAAAATCCATGTACTACGGGCCCTTTCGGCAATATTCTGTGGAGCACAAACTGAGGTCTCACCCGAAGGAGTATGGGGGGATGTTCGAACCAGGTTTTTCGCACCCTTGAGACGTCTGAGGGGTTGATTTAGTCCAAATTTGAATACCTTCACGCAGTTTACTCCGCGCACTTTCCTGACTTGTGGGGCCTTCACGCCCTATTATATTTGCCTTCACGTAACCCTAACAAGGGGCTGTGGGGCTTTCACGCTGCTGGAGCAACAATCTGCACTATTTCCCCAAGTCACACCATGGATCTTACTTATCTTCTTATAATAGTTAGTTATCTTCGCATAAATAGATACCTTATATTATATTCACTTACTTAGCACATTCATATAAGTTCACGCAGTAAATAAAAAGTAAACTTGCAATTCATACCCAATATACTTCAATGCATAAAACAGGAAAAGATACGCAGAAATATGGTAAAACTTCTCTTTATTAATTCTTCCAATGGTTACAGACTCAACCCTCCCCGCGCACTCAGCTGCAGGGGTCCACGCACTCAGCTGCGGACAACTAGGCCTCTGCGCACTCAGTGTAGAAATTTTGAATAATTTAACACATATTCAACAGAGATTATCCTGATCATGTACTATTGCGGAATACATACACAATACATAAGCTCCTCTATGTTGATCATCAATATAGCAGCATCAATAACAATAAAACATCAAGAGCATTCACACATTAACACAGTATGTAACCCGGGGAAAGCATCTCGCTAAAAACCCCAACTATCTGTATATTAATGATTGAGAACATGTAACATTACAAAGTACAATGCTTATCACAAGCAATCCAGTACCAGCTCCACCTGTTACACACAATATAGCTCAGATCTGATCTCCAAATCTATTCCACTGCTTGCCTGCCTCCACTGCTCAATACCTGCTCAAGAACTGATGAGAATGGCTTACCAAACTCGTATTTCACCTCAAAAAAATCAATCACACTTTGTTGGACGTGAGAAAAGGCTACAATACTCGGAAAATACGTGAGCAAACTCATTGGCATACTCAATCCCTTGATTGTGCAAGATCTGGTGCACAACTATAGTCACAACTGATAGCAATCTGATTCTCTACCACCTGTCCCTGTTGAACTGAACATGCACTGACATGCAACTGAGTTAACTGATGTATTCATTAGTTGCATCATGAGTTAATAATTAGTTTAACAACTCATCATTAGTCTATTTGCAGTTAGACTAATTACAACTAGTTTACCTAAGTCAAACTGAACACAACTCCATCAACTCCACAATCAACTCCACCAAACTCAACTGATTGAGTTCTAACGGAAGTCATGCATGCAACAACTCAATTGACTCATAAGAAAAGCGTATTTCCTTCTAACAGCTGCATGTGCCACCTCTGTAGCTCAAACTGAAGTGCTCCAAGAGAATAAGATCAAGTTTATATTCCAAATATTATTATGAGATAATAATATTTGACTTTTCTATTTTTGAAAGCCAGTCTAAAAATAGACTTTGATCACTCACACTGTGATCACTCACACTTTGATCAAAAATAGAAGTCCATCTATTTTTCCCAACTTGACCAATCATCCATAAACAGCAACCTACAATCCATAGACATGATCCATATGTCTAAAAATAGACATAGTCTAAAAATAGACTTGCGCCAAAAATAGCCTACGGGCCCACTTAGTGAAGGCGACTCTTTTCACTAAGCTCCATCATCTTGTTGCAATCTCAACACTCCCTCTCGACAAGATATGGATTATCAGCAACCCCTATCCTGCCTCGGTGGTACTCGAATTTGCTCCTGGTGAGAGCCTTCGTCAGAATATCAGCATCCTGATCCTCCGTTGGAATGTACGAAAGTAACATGATCCTCCGCTGCACACAATCTCTGATATGATGGTACCTGATGTCAATATGTTTAGATCTATCATGAAATACAGGATTAGCCGAGAGTTTAATGCAACTCTGGTTATCGCAGTAAATCACAGTAGGATCCAAATGAGAACCGAACAAACCAACCAAGATCTTCCTCATCCATATAGCCTCGCATGCAGCCAAACTTGCTACCATATACTCGGCCTCCGCTGAACTGAGTGCCACGGATCTCTGCTTCCTGCTGTACCAAGAAACTGTTGTCGATCCAATACTGAAGACCCCTCCTGATGTGCTCTTTCTGTCCGTTGGGCTCCCTGCCCAATCTGCATCCGTGAAGCCACATAGCTTCACCTCATCCTCCTGTCTGTACCACAAACCATATCCTGATGTGCCTCTCAAGTAGCGCAATACATGCTTGCCCGCCTTCCAGAAGAGCTTGGTAGGCTTAACCATAGCTTGTGAAAGCTGGTTAACTGCATAGCATATATCAGGTCGTGTATTGACCAAATACATCAGCGACCCCACCAACTGTCGATAAATAGTGGCATCCACTTCTTCTCCCGAAGTGGCATCCTCCTTCCTCCAACCTCCAGGAAGAGGAGTATCAACAGGCTTGCAGCCATGCATGTTGAACTTCTCCAGTATCTCCCGAGCATACTTGCCCTGAGAAACAAACAGTCCACCACTACGCTGCCATATTTCCAATCCTAGGAAATAGTGAAGGAGGCCCAAATCCTTCATCTCAAACTCTGTAGCAAGATCCTTCTTGCATGACAGTATCAACAGCTCATCACCCGTTAGAATCAAATCATCAACATACAGTACAATGATAAGCAACTTACCCTCCACCACAATCTGGTATAGGTTAGGATCCACCTCGCTCTTGGAGAATCCAAGTCCTGTGAAATAGTTGTCTATCCGTGTGTACCAAGCACGTGGTGCTTGCTTCAACCCATACAGCGCTCTCTTGAGCCTGCACACATGCGACTCACTGCTGAAGACCTCAAAGCCTTCGGGTTGCTCAATGTACACCTCCTCCTCAATGACTCCGTTGAGGAACGCAGTCTTCACATCCATCTGATGAATGTGCCATCCCATCTATGCTGAGAGAGCAAGAATCGTCCGTATGGAAGAATACCTTGCGACAGGTGCAAAGGTCTCCTCATAATCGATCCCCTCTATCTGTGAAAAGCCTCGGGCAACAAATCTTGCCTTGTACTTCTCCACACTCCCGTCAGCTGCCTGCTTGACCTTGTAGATGCATCTCGAACCCACCACTGATTTCCCTTCCGGTCTAGGAACAATCTCCCATGCACTGTTTCTGACAATAGAATCATACTCTTCCACCATGGCGTCTACCCATGCGGGATCCTCCACAGCTTCCTCGAAAGAGGATGGCTCAGTCACAACACACTTGCTCATAAGAGCCATGTATCCAATGTACCGATCAGGTGACTGTCTCTGCCTGCGTTGGGCTGTAGGTGGTCCTACAACTTTCTCTGCATCTTGAGCTAGTCGCTCAGCTTCTGTCAAGCGCTTTCACCCTCTGATGGTTGGCGCTGCATGATTGGACTCGTCCACTCCATGAACCTCATCCTGTGGCTGATCCACATCCTGAAGCTCATCCTTAGGAACTAATAGCTCCTCATCTGCATGCAAGTGTAGCTCCCTCTCAAGTGAACACTTCATGGCTTTCTCCTCCTGAAATTTTATATCCCGTCGCACAACAGTTTTTCCACTGTCTGGCAAATACACACAATAGTTGTGGGGCGTATCAGTGTACCCCACAAATATCCCAACCTCTGCGGTCGGCTCCAACTTCTTCCTAGCATCTTTCGTCACATGCATGTAAACGTTAGCACCAAAAATCCTCAAATGAGAAAGATCAGGCTTCTTACCAAAATAAGCCTCCTCGGGTGTACTCATGCCAAGTATCCTATGAGGACAACGGTTCTGCACATAAATTGTTGTATTGCATGCTTCTGCCCACAAGTGAAGGGGTAGGCCCTTATCATGCAACATTGCCCGTGCAGCACCCACAATCGTTATGTTCTTCCGCTCAGCTACCCCGTTCTGCTGTGGGTTATGGGAGCTATGAGCTCTCTACGAATCCCTTCTGCCTTGCAGAAATCCTTGAACTCGTCTGAGATGTATTCACCACCATTATCGCTCCTAAGAGCCTTCACCTTCTTCCCCGACTCCTTCTCAACCAGTGCTTTGAATTCACAGAACTTTGAATATGTCTCGCTCTTCTTCTGCATGAAGAAGATCCAGCACTTATGAGAGAAATCATCAACAAAAATCACATAATACCTGTGTTTTGTTGTTGAAGCAACTGAGAAAGGTCCACACACGTCTGTGTGAATTCTCTCAAGGATCGTCGTGGCGCGACAATCCTTCTCGTGAAAGGTGGCTTTCACAAACTTCCCCAAAGTACACCCCTTGCACTGATCTGACTGCGCAAGTGTGCCTTTAGGAAGCCCTGTAGTGATCTGCTGCAGTATCTTCAAGGCTCCATGGTGAAGGTGACCCAATCTCCTGTGCCACAACTCGCCATCATCCTGGCTCACCAATCCTTCTGCCTTTCTTGCCATTGCTGCGCATCCATCTACATGCAACTAATAAAGGTTCCTCACTCGAACCCCTATCTTCCGGGTCTCACCGGTTGTCTTGCTGCGCAGGAAGGCCTTTCCCTCGCTGAAAACAACATCATACCCCTTGTCTTCTAACATCACCACTGAGATGAGATTCTTCTTAAATCCTGGAACATGCATGACTTCCTTCAATACGAAGGGTTTACCAGACTCCCTCTCAAAGGAAATGGTACAGATACTGGTCACACTGTATCTACCATCATCGCCCATCTCTATGTGCACTCCAAGATCTTTGTCCTCCAGATCAGAGAACAAATCTCTATCTACCGTCATGTGAAAAGACGCACCACTGTCCAAGAACCACATCGATCCCATCACACTTGAAACCAAGCATGCGATCAATGAAAAATCAAGCTCAAACTAAGAAGCTAAGGCCTCTCCCCCTGCAGATCCAGCAGCTTGCTTGTTCTTATTCTTCTGCGGACAATTTGTGGCATAGTGTCCGTGTTGGTGACAGTGAAAACACTTCACCTTGGACATATCCTGCTTCTTGCCTTTCGCACCAGATTGAGAAGCTTTCTTGCTCTTCCCTTTCTTTGCTTTGGCAGCCAAAGCACAATTCTCTTCATCAGCTCCCTTTGACGAAGATCCGTCCCTGGTACTCTGCCTGATCTCCTCCTGCACAAGATCTGACCATAGTCTTTCCCATCCTGGCAATTTCTCCTGACCATTGACAGAGTCCTGATAGGAATGCCAACTCTTCGGAAGACCAAGGAGAGCCAAGCTCACCAAGTCCTCATCATCGACAGTAACCCCCACACTTCCCAGCTCATCTCGACACTGAGTGAACTTCGTGAGATACTTGGGAATACTGTCACCCTTCTCGCATTTGATGTTTCTGAGTTTATCTTTGAGCGCCAGCTTCCTCTGATCGCTCTTGCTTTGGAATAATTTTGTTAATGATTTCCACATCAAATATGGAGTAGCCTTTCCATGGAGACTGGACACAATGTGATCCTTCACGCCCTCCAACAGAATCCTTCGACATTTTACGATCTTCTTTTTCCAAGCATCAGCTTGAGTAGCATCAGTAGGCTTTCGGATATCCGTATCTATGAACTCCTTCAGCCTGTTATCATCCAATACTGCCTCCATCCTTTCCTTCCATGCAATATAGTTTGAGCTGCCCTCAAGAGCATACTCCAATCGCAATCCGTTGAAAGACATTGTTGCGTTGTCACCAAGAAAACACTGTTGCAAATTCGAATTCCACCAGCAACCAACTCAACTGCCTCGGATCTAAGATTCGTGAGAACACAATATTTCTCGTACAGAGATTGACTGTATGGGCATTCACCGGATATCTCACTTTCCAAAGGAAGGATGAATCTAGAGGCTACCTGGCCCGATTATAGACTCTGCCTGAAGAAATAGAATGTAAACACTTCCTGAATAGTAGATCTGATGATCAATGGCTCCGATACCATGTAGAAATTTTGAATAATTTAACACATATTCAACAAAGATTATCCTGATCATGTACTATTGCGGAATACATACACAATACATAAGCTCCTCTACGTTGATCATCAATATAGCAGCATCAATAACAATAAAACATCAAGAGCATTCACACATTAACACAGTATGTAACCCGGGGAAAGCATCTCGCTAAAAACCCCAACTATCTGTATATTAATGATTGAGAACATGTAACATTACAAAGTACAATGCTTATCACAAGCAATCCAGTACCAGCTCCACCTGTTACACACAATACAGCTCAGATCTGATCTCCAAATCTATTCCACTGCTTGCCTGCCTCCACTGCTCAAGAACTGATGAGAATGGCTTACCAAACTCGTATTTCACCTCAAAATAATCACTCACACTTTGTTGGACGTGAGAAAAGGCTACAATACTGGGCAAGTACGTGAGCAAACTCATTGGCATACTCAATCCCTTGATTGTGCAAGATCTGGTGCACAACTATAGTCACAACTGATAGCAATCTGATTCTCTACCACCTGTCCCTGTTGAACTGAACATGCACTGACATGCAACTGAGTTAACTGATGTATTCATTAGTTGAATCATGAGTTAATAATTAGTTTAACAACTCATCATTAGTCTATTTGCAGTTAGACTAATTACAACTAGTTTAACTAAGTCAAACTGAACACAACTCCATCAACTCCACAATCAACTCCACCAAACTCAACTGATTGAGTTCTAACTGAAGTCATGCATGCAACAACTCAACTGACTCATAAGAAAAGCGTATTTCCTTCTGACAGCTGCATGCGCCACCTCTATAGCTCAAACTGAAGTGCTCCAAGAGAATAAGATCAAGTTTATAGTCCAAATATTATTATGAGATAATAATATTTGACTTTTCTATTTTTGACAGCCAGTCTAAAAATAGACTTTGATCACTCACACTTTGATCAAAAATAGAAGTCCATCTATTTTTCCCAACTTGACCAATCATCCATAAACAGCAACCTGCAATCCATAGACATGATCCATATGTCTAAAAATAGACATAGTCTAAAAATAGACTTGTGCCAAAAATAGTCTGCGGGCCCACTTAGTGAAGGCGACTCTTTTCACTAAGCTCCATCATCTTGTTGCAATCTCAACACTCCCTCTCGACAAGATATGGATTATCAGCAACCCCTATCCTGCCTCGGTGGTACTCGAATTTGCTCCTGGTGAGAGCCTTCGTCAGAATATCAGCATCTTGATCCTCCATTGGAATGTACGAAAGTAACATGATCCTCCGCTGCACACAATCTCTAATATGATGGTACTTGATGTCAATATGTTTAGATCTATCATGAAATACAGGATTAGCCGAGATTTTAATGCAACTCTGGTTATCACAGTAAATCACAGTAGGATCCAAATGAGAACCGAACAAACCAACCAAGATCTTCCTCATCCATATAGCCTCGCATGCAGCCAAACTTGCTGCCATATACTCGGCCTCCGCTGAACTGAGTGCCACAGATCTCTGCTTCCTGCTGTACCAAGAAACTGTTGTCGATCCAATACTGGAGACCCCTCCTGATGTGCTCTTTCTGTCCGTTGGGCTCCCTGCCCAATCTGCATCCGTGAAGCCACATAGCTTCACCTCATCCTCTTGTCTGTACCACAAACCATATCCCGATGTGCCTCTCAAGTAGCGCAATACATGCATGCCCGCCTTCCAGAAGAGCTTGGTAGGCTTAACCATAGCTTGTGAAAGCTGGTTAACTGCATAGCATATATCAGGTCGTGTATTGACCAAATACATCAGCGACCCCACCAACTGTCGATAAATAGTGGAATCCACTTCTTCTCCCGAAGTGGCATCCTCCTTCCTCCAACCTCTAGGAAGAGGAGTATCAACAGGCTTGCAGCCATGCATGTTGAACTTCTCCAGTATCTCCCGAGCATACTTGCCCTGAGAAACAAACAGTCCACCACTACGCTGCCATATTTCCAATCCTAGGAAATAGTGAAGGAGGCCCAAATCCTTCATCTCAAACTCTGTAGCAAGATCCTTCTTGCATGACAGTATCAACAGCTCATCACCCGTATCCTTTCTTAATTTGTAATGAGGAACATTTTACTCCAGACTATCCACGTCAGGTGAAATTTAATAAATTCCTCAAGTCATCATTTTTCGCACCTGTTGTATTAACAGATCCCTTCCTTAATCAAGATACAAACATGGTTGTGAGGGATCAAGCTTCCTCTTCCTCAGTTATGATGTTATGTTCCACCAAATTGAAAAAATAAATCATGGTGGCTACATAAAATAAATACTATGGTAATCTGAATCCCTCAGTCGGTAAGACTACTGATCAACTTGCCAATTCTACCTCATCTCCTTCGGATCCTTCTCCAAATATGGTGTAACACCCTTCTCCCATATTTACCCAAGTTAACCAGTCTTCGGGGGTAAATATGTGGCGAGAGAGGTTACTATAATGTGATTCAAATCCACATGTATAGTTAAGGAAGTAGAACTGATAAAACAAAACCATTATGACCTTCCATATATGCTACAGAACCTTTAGGATCCAACCAACCCTTCTAAGTGACAAACCCTTGAGACAACTTGACATTTCAATGATTTGGACCCTCACCCGCTCCCATGAAAATCCATGCATGTGACTAAGGTCTTCCAGTCACTCCCACAAAAGGCATGCCAACGAATGTGGACTTTTGGAGCCTGTTTTGAGCCATAAACCTCGGGTTCTGTGCCACTTTTTTACGGCTAGGGCTCAGGCCACTGCCCAATACTTCCGAAACTTTCAGAAATAATAAATAACAATGGAATAAGGCTACTAATGCAATCATTGCTACAATTAATTTATCTTACCCCTAGTAGCCATAACAGGAATTTCATCAAACATGTCACAAATATGCAATCTATAGGTCATAACAACATATAGGATCATAGGAGTCTCTATCAGAATCATCAGTCTACACTCAGACGATTGTCTGTCCTATGTACATGAAAATGAATTTATAAAGCTGAGCATGGGAATGCCCGCCTCAGCTAGATCATGAAAATATTATGAAGATAATGTATTGTATTGTATCTTATTACAAGTCTCCTCCCAGCATTGAAAGAACTTCGGATCCTCATAATAAAGCATTTCACCCGACACCAAAAGGTTAACGGCCCCATACTTTAGGGGGCAACTGTTATAGACATTTTTGTGCCTTACAACTCCAAGCATGAAATGTCCATAAACCTAGGGCTCCTAAGTCCCTAAAAGTGTTGTTCTAACCCCTAAAGGAACAAGGTCAATAGATTACAGCTTCTCCCAGAAGTTATCCACCAGAAACTGCTCAGAATTGGTCAAAACAGGATCATTGCAGCTGCTCCATTGGCTAAGTGCGTTGCATCTCACCTAAATACACTGTGAGGGTGCGTTGCATTTCAAAAGTCCCTTCTATGGGGTGCGATGGGCGAGAAATGACAAATGGCAGTGTCATTCCGCGAGGTGGAGAGGCAATGGAAGCTTCCAGAATCTTCTCCTGTGACACTTGCCTCACTGAATTTGACCAAGGATGAGTAAGAGGCCCTCAGTCTCCAAGTGGAAGAAAGAACTGACAGAGAGAAGACACTAATCAAATCACAAGCTGACTCATCCTCCTTACAGATATCTATATATGGATCCCTCATCCCAGAGATCGAGAGGCTGGAATTTTGCATATTGTAAGGAATTGTTGTTGGTTTCTAGAGACAAACATCAGATTGTTGGGTGATCTAAGCTTTGTTTGAGGTGAAGAGGGGCTTCTTTGCTGGGAGGTTGATGCTGGGTCGGAACCACTGGTTGTAACTCCTCCCGGATCTTTTCTTGTTTATCAATAAAAGCTATTTGAGTTTTCCTCCATGCTTTTGTATCATTGATGCTTATTACATTTGTATGGTCAATTTAAATCTGATCCTAAGTTGTTTATGAATATAGATCCATGTCTTTGTATAGTGCTATGCTTCTGTGATCTTACAGGTACTTGGTGAAGCTGGACGTGCAAGGGAGCAGGTAGCTGGAGACAATCAAAGAAGAGAGGGATCGAATCAAAGGATTAGCGCAAGACAGAGGTTGGTTCTTTCTATTCCTCTCTATCTATAATTCATAAAGGAAATACAAAAGTAGATTTTCTCTGTTTGTTTCTAAGGTAGCTGTCACACCTTAGTGGGATAGAGCAGTTCTAAATAGACACTTTTCCCTGTAACAAAATGGCGACTCCGCTAGGGATCGAATCCAGAATCTCTGGTTTCTCGAGTGGAGTCGCCATTTTGTTACAAGGAAAAGTGTCTATTTAGAACTGCTCTTAAGTTGTTTATGAATATAGATCCATGTCTTTGTATAGTGCTATGCTTCTGTGATCTTACAGGTACTTGGTGAAGCTGGACGTGCAAGGGAGCAGGTAGCTAGAGACTATCAAAGAAGAGAGGGATCGAATCAAAGGATTAGCGCAAGACAGAGGTTGGTTCTTTCTATTCCTCTCTATCTATAATTCATAAAGGAAATACAAAAGTAGCTTTTCTCTGTTTGTTTCTAAGGTAGCTGTCACACCTTAGTGGGATAGAGCAGTTCTAAATAGACACTTTTCCCTGTAACAAAATGGCGACTCCCCTGGGGAAATAATTAGTTTATTTGTTTATCATTCTTTGTTGTTTGTTTCATAAACTTACAAGTAGAATTCGAACTACATTTGCCATAACAAATGCAAAGTAGATAACTGCTGCTTCAATCCATTCACTGGATCTGTTTATGATTTAAACAACTGATTCACAAAATATCTTATTGCCCTTGTGATAGCTCTTAGATCCTCCTTAGTGTAGGTTTTAACCCTGTACAAAAATTACCTGCATACGAATTCTTAAACAAAGAAAATAAACAATGCGAGAGCATAACCCATAAAACACATCTGCACAGATATTTTTCCCAGGATCCCAAAACCGGGACTACCAGCTTGATTTTTCATTATATTCCTTTCAATGTTACAATACATATTTATACATGCCGAAGCATCCAATACCATGGACCGAAAACCATCGCGTCCAAAAAACATGTGCGAAAATCATGCACAAAACCATAGGTGGGTCTGCCCAACCTAACATATGGTCCAAAACCAAAATTTTCCGGGGCGCTGCCCCGGACCCCATAAAGTGGGGTTACGGGTGCCCTTCAAACCCCCTATTAACTACGTGGAAAGAATATAACACAACCCAACAATCTCCCACTTGTTGTTTTCTTTCCATAGGGGGCCACAGGAGAGCTTAGTCATTTTTTCAGCCCTGAGATTCCCATTACTTCTCTACACCAAGAGAACTTCTCAGAGCTCATAGATTTTTTCAATGCATCTGCAATATTCTTCAAAGTGTCCACCTTTACCAGCAACACCTTTCTGTCTTCTATCATATCCCTCACAAAGTGATACTGAACATCAATGTGCTTTGTCTTTGAATGATAAGCAGGGTTCTTTGCCAAGAAAATTGCACTTTGGCTGTCACAGTCTATTCTTATAGCTCCCTGTACTAACCCCATACTTGAACACAATCTCTGCAACCAAACTGCTTCCTTGCTTGCATGAGTGTCTGCCATGTATTCTGCCTCTGTAGTTGATAGTGCCACTACAGATTGTTTCTTACTCATCCAACTGACTGCACCTCCAAATAGGTTAAACACATACCCACTTGTAGATCTTCTCTGATCCAGATCTCCAGCCCAGTCTGCATCAACAAAGCCATGAATATCCAACACTCTGTCCAATCCTGGTCTTCCTTGGTAGCACAAACTATAATCACTAGTGCCACGCAAATACCTAAAAACCCGCTTCACTGTTGTCTAGTGCTCCTTCCCAGGTTTTGACATAAACCTGCTCAATACTCCCACTGCATGTGCAATGTCTGGTCTAGTACAGACCATTGCATACATCAGGCTACCCACTGCACTTGCATATGGAACACGGGACATGTCCTCTTCCTCTTCTTGTGTCTTGGGACACTGTTCAGCAGATAACCTCACACCTACAGGAATAGGAACCTTCACCGGTTTACTATCCTACATATTAAACCTCTGGAGTATTGTCTCGACATACTTCCTCTGGTTTAACTAGAGCTTCCTCTTTGACCGATCTCTTTTAATTTCCATGCCCAAAATATAGTTTGCAGCACCAAGATCTTTCATGTCGAATTTGGAGGACAATTGGGTCTTCAAATCCTGGATAATTTCTTTGTCATTTCCAACCAGCAACATATCATCCACATACAAGACTAGATAAATAATACGGTCACCAATTAATTTAAAATACACACAATGATCTGCTTTGCTTCTGGTGAAGCCAAGTCCCCGTATAAATGTATCAAATTTCTGATACCACATCCTTGGTGACTGTTTTAACCCATACAGAGACTTCTTTAACTTGCATACCAGTTCTTTCTTACCCTTCACCGCAAAGCCTTCAGGTTGCTTCATGTAGATTTCCTCTTCCAAATCCCCGTGAAGAAATGTTGTCTTCACATCCATCTGTTCTACCTCAAAATCAAAAGCAGCAGCAACAGATAAAAGTAATCTAATAGAAGTTACCTTGGCAACAGGAGAAAAAATATCACCAAAATCAATTCCCGACACCTGGGAATAACCTTTTGCTACCAACCGAGCTTTGTATTTCTCCACCTTTCCTTCTGCATTTGTCTTCTTCTTGAACACCCATTTGCTGCCAATGGGTTTTCTTCCAGCCAGCAACTCCACCAGATCCCAAGCCTCATTTTTGTGCAAAGATTCCATTTCATCGACCATGGCCTCTTTCCAGAGTTTTCCATCCTCTGAATCCACTGCTTCCTTCACAGTTCTGGGATCATTATCAGTAACAGACAAAGCAAAATATGAACTGAAAGCAGATGGACTATACCTTTCTGGTTGTCTTCTTTCTCGAACTGATATTCTCACAGCCAGAGTTTGTGGCTCTTCATCTTATGATTCCTCCTCTGCTGCAGAGTCTGATTCTTCCTCCTTTGGCTCAAACTCTATCTTCTCAGGTTCCTTTGGTTGGACTTCATGTTGAATAACATCTTTTACCTCTCTGAACAACACATCTCGGCTGTACACAACCTTCCGTGTGACTGGGTTCCAAAGCTTATAACCCTTTAAACCATCCTTATACCCAATAAAGATGCACTTTTCAGATTTACTATCCAACTTGGTTCGTTTCTCCTTTGGAACATGTACATATGCATCACATCCAAATACCCTTAGATGTGAAAGAGAGGGTTTCTTACCAGTCCATACTTCTTGTGGAGTCTTATCCTCCAACGCTGATGAAGGTGATCTGTTGATCAGGTAACATGCAGTATCCACCGCCTCTGCCCAGAATTCTTGTCCTAACCCGACACCACTGAGCATGCTTCTTGCCCTTTCCATCAACGTCTTGTTCATTCTTTCTGCGACTCCATTTTGCTGAGGTGTATATGGAGTAGTCTTCTGCCGTGCTATACCACACTTCTTACAAAATTCTTCAAATTCCTTGCTGCAAAATTCTCCACCATTATCTGTCCTCAACACCTTTATCTTCTTCTCTGTCTGATTTTCCACCAAAGCCTTAAATTCTTTAAACCTGTCAAAGACTTCAGATTTCTTCTTAAGAAAATATATCCATGTATTCCTTGAGAAGTCATCTATGAATGATACATAGTACACAGACTTACCCAGTGATGGAACCTTCACAGGTCCAAACACATCACTGTGCACAAGCTCTAATATTTGTTTCGTCCTCTTACCACCAGAGGGGAAACTCACCCAATTCTGCTTCCCATATACACAATTTTCACAGAAATCAAAATCCAGAGAGCTATTATTCATACCTTCTACCATACCTTTACCATGAAGTATTCGAAGGCCCTTCTCTCCAATATGTCCAAACCTTTGATTCCACAACATGGTCTTCTCTCCAGAGACCACTAGATTATCTACTCCATTTTCAGGAACCATAGAACTATTGCACCCATCAACAACAGTGCTACCTTGCAGCTTGTACAGAGTTCCAATCCGAACTCCCCGCATTAATATCAGTGCTCCTTGAACCATCTTGCAGGTATCTTTCTCGAACACTGTCTTTACACCTGCATCATCCAACTTGCTTACAGAAATCAGATTTCTGGCCAATGCAGGAATATGTAGAACACCTGAAAGTGTTCTAACCCTTCCACCTTGCAACTTCAACTTTAATTTTCCCCGACCAATGATTTTAGCCTTCCTATCATCTCCTAAGAAGACATCACCACCATCGTATTTCTCATACTCGCAAAACCACTCTCTATGGGGAGTGAAGTGAAAGGATGCACCTGAGTCAATCAACCATGCCTCATGATCTACATGTGTACTTGAAGAGGCCAAGTACACATCCCCACCTTCATTTGAGGTGGTTTTCGCCTCTGCAGAAGGAGCATCATCAAATCCCTTTCCTTTATCAGGAGCTTTAGATTTACAATCCCTTCTGAAGTGCCCTTCCTTTCCGCATTTCCAGCACACCACCTTTGTAGGTTTTCCTGGAGATTTAGATCCTCTAGATTTAGATCTCCCACTCGATGACTTATTTTTGTTTCTGTTCTGGGACCGTCCTCGTACAAACAAGGCATCACCATTCTGGTTGTCTATATTTTTCCGTCTCATCTCCTCAGTGAGCAAGGCTGAGACTATTTCATCAAACTGCAAAGCAGTTGCATTGCTACCTATTGCAATAACCAGACTATCCCACGAATCTGGTAGAGAACACAACAGACTGATGCACTTATCTTCATCTGAAATTTTAATATCAACAGATAATAACTGACTTACCACAGTATTAAACGCATTCAGATGATCTTTCACCGAGTCTCCATCTTTCATCCTCAGGTTATACAGCTTTTTCCGCAGGAACAGTTTATTCACTAGAGACTTAGATTGGTACAAAGTCCCTAACTTGACCCACAAAGCCTTTGTCGTAGCTTCCCCTGATACATTCAACAATACTGAATCCGAGACACACAATCATATTGTGCTCTTTGCCTTTTGATCCAACTTCTTCCATCCTTCATCGGTCACTCCCGATGGTTTAGTACCTGGATCTACCGCGATCCACTGATCTTTATCCACCAACAGATCCTCCATCTTGAGTTTCCACAACTCAAAATTCTGACCATTGAACTTCTCAATCTCTATCTTTCCATTGCTCGCCATCTTCTTTCACCACCAGAATCGATCTTGCAGATCTCCCACTGAACAGGGTCTACCACAGGCCCGAGCGAAACCCCTCAGCAACAAAGGCGTCCCCTTGAAGCCAAAACAGATCTGATACCAAATGTAGGTTTTAACCCTGTACAGAAATTACCTGCATACGAATTCTTAAACAAAGAAAATAAACAATGCGAGAGCATAACCCATAAAACACATATGCACAGAGATTTTTCCCAGGATCCCAAAACCGGGACTACCAGCTTGATTTTTCATTATATTCCTTTCAATGTTATAATACATATTTATACATGCCGAAGCATCCAATACCATGGACCGAAAACCATCGCATCCAATACCATGGACCGAAAACCATCGCGTCCAAAAAACATGTGCGAAAATCATGCACAAAACCATAGGTGGGTCCGCCCAACCTAACATATGGTCCAAAACCAAAATTTTCCGAGGCGCTGCCCCGGACCCCATAAAGTGGGGTTACGGGTGCCCTTCAAACCCCTATTAACTACGTGGAAAGAATATAACACAACCCAGCACTTAGATCTACCCCTGATTGTTGCATTATTGATTGCTTTTTACTTGGCCAAAAACCAAGAACTGAACTGCAAACTGTGACCCGGAACCCGAGCAGAGTCTCGTTTCTGGCCCAGCGCAAGTACTGTTCAAGGATTCTGAATTTCAGCGCACTTCCCGAAGGGACAACCTGCGCTGCATTTCAAATTCCCTGTGTTACAGGTGCGCTGATCAGACTAGCTCTGTGCAGTTGTGGCTTCTGTGGATCATCCTTTCCAGTTCTATTCCTGAATTTTGCTGCCTGTGATCAGTATATGTCTGTCTGAAACTCCTTTTCCTTGTTGTTATTCTGCCTCCTTTGTACAAAAGAAGTGTAGATGTTTTTTTTGTGTTTGTTGAGTCATTTATAGTTTTCCTTTGCAAAAGTAGCGTAGTCGTACTGTCGTCCTTTGATTTGAATCTGTCGCAAGTGTCGATTTCAATCGTAGGAGAAAGTTTGAATGTTGTTGATGGTTGATTATTCTGTTACTATTGCTTTTGGTCTGAATTTGTAATTTTCTAGTGTCAAAAACAAGTATTCATTTCAAAATCGTAAGGTGTCGTAATCATCTCTATTTTTGATTTCGAAAAGGAGCTTGTTTATATTTGTCGCTTGAAAAGAAATTCAGATTTGTACATAAACTTTCTTTTTAAGCATCTATATATTAAGAAAGTTGAAAAACAAATACATGCATGTGCATTTGCATATAGACAGTCTGTTTGGCTTGATTTAGGAAAGTGCATTTACAGTGTGCTCTTTGTTGTTTGTGAAAAGATTCTGTCTTTCTTTTCCCTAGTAGCTAGGATTTTCATTGCACAAAAGAGATAAAAAGTTTGTTTATCATCTTTAGATTTCATTTTAGGAATTACATCTACATCTCGTGGTGAACCCGAAAGGCAAACTTCATAAACAAGATCAACTTAAAATAAATTCAATGAATCTAACAACGCTTTGGAACTTAACGTACAACATTTAGAGGTCTAGGCTAGAGACGTATTCCAGCGTCGTAAAGCCTGGTAACTGTTGTTCTCACTGATGGTTGGGTGATTCCTCCACTTTGAGACGATAAGTGCCAGTACGGACTTGTGCTCCCACGTACCGTCGAGTATATTTTGGGAGACCCCTATAGGATTAAATCCTTTATCCATAGGAAGCTGTGTCTGCCGCCCTATCGATCGCAATGCACTGAACACAGCATTCGGGAAGATTGACTGTCGTACCATAAAAAGTATTCTGCAGTTTTGCGATTGGTTTAGTACTCCCTCTACCTAGACTTCCAGAGCAGTCCCTTTCGTTCCTTTTCAGACTCCTTAACGGAAAAGGTCCATCTGAGCACTTGTCACTTCAGGCTCATTAAAAATCGAAGGAGACTAGAGTCATCTTTTGTTTTTTCTTGACTCTTAAAAATTGAAAAAACAAGTTGTGTCAAAGCGTCTAAAATTTATTTTAAACGGAATATTCATTACCCTTTCCTGCGTTGATCTTGAGTTGAGAAAATGGAGTCCACCAACCAAGGAATTCCCCTTGGAGGAAATCCTAGTCCCTTCTCCTCTTGGGGAGATGTTGGTGCACCCCATATGGCCACATTGTCGCTTCCAGGAGTGACAATTGGTTTGCCTGTATGGCTCTTCTCAACCTCTGTCGTTCAGAACACCACTATTCCTGAACAATCAAATCAGCAATTAGACGAGTCTAGAGTTACCCACCAACCTTCTACCTCCTCTAATTCTTCCTCTCCTCCTTCCTCTTCGCTTGATGGGGCTGGTAAAGCCAAAAGTCAAGTACCTAAGGAGAAGAAGGAAAAGAAGAAGAAAGAGCCAAAAGCGAATGGGGGCAAACGAGTGTCGTGTAACGAAAATCCACACACTGCACCGACCAAACCTAAATCGCCATGTGTCATTTGCAAAGGAGACCACTTTCACAGAGATTGTCCTTGCATCCCTCGGATCTTAAGGGACTGGTCTCCTCGTTTGCACAACCCGGTGTCGTCAACCTCTGATGATCATGTTGAAAACACACCGTCAACTAGTGAAAGTGAAGCCCCAGGACAAAAAGGAAAATATAGATTTCCTTGTAAAATGTGCAAGGGCGATCATGCCGTCCACTGTTGTCCCTTCTTAGACGAAGCTAAAAGAGTTTTGGATGATCGTCCGGTTTCACCATTACGACTTCCTCCTGGATATAAAAAACTCTTGCCGAGTCCGTCACTAGTTGAAAATCCGGCTGACCCGCTCAGGTGGTCGGCCAAAGCACCTATCATTGAAGATGAACCATCTGAAGCCATACCAGACGAAAGTCAAAAGGTCGAGGCGGCAGTTGACCCGGTTTTGCTTTTAGAGATTCCATCTTTAGATGATACAATCACCGAAGAGAACAAGGACGACACCGTCCAAATTATTTTCATAAGCACAGACTCCAACGAACATGGGGGCAATTTACCCGTTCCTTTACCGTAGGAAGGAAGTTCGTCAGAGTCGTACCCGGCTGTCTATTCGGTCCCACCTCCAAGCAACCTAGTTGTCTCCTTCGACTGGAATCAACTAGGCAGACCCCGTTTACCAACTAGTGTACCATTCCAAATTATTGTTCAAATATATAGAATGGTTATGGCTGGTACCATCATAGATGAGGGGGCTTCTATGAGTATCATTTCCTCAACTGCTTGGAAAGCGCTTGGTTCGCCATCGCTTTTGCCTGAGATGAGAAATCTAACAGGCTTTGATAAAGGAACCAGTCGACCGTTAGGGATCCTTCCTGATGTGCCCATAACATTGAGAGGGAAAACCGTTCACATGAACGTGATGGTAGTTCAAGGACCCCTAGATTACAATCTACTCCCTGGACGAGACTATATTTATTGCATGAGAGCCATTGTCTCATCACTCTTTAGAGTGATGTGTTTTCCGCACGAAGGAAGAGTGGTCAAGCTCGTAGACCAGCTTTCATTTCCCGGATCACGCATAGCAAATAGTCATATACCATCCCTAAATGGTCTTTTCATGCAAGAAATGTCTCAACCTCCAGTCCATCCACCCGATGAGCGCGAGTGATTCGAGAGGACATGACTGAAACCCAGGGGGCATGCACCCTGGTCTGCTCCGGCAGGAAAACTTCGGGTATAGGGTAGGTTTCCGCGGGAGAATATGACTAGTCAGTACCCCCGTCCGTGATTGGAAGAGGGGGTTCTTCTAGAACAAGATTCTCTTTTCAAAGTTGTGTGAGTTGGCGGGCATCGCCGCTCACCTTTGTTTATTTCGGTAGACATTTCCAGAGAAGTGTTTTGTTTACGCCGTAAATAGAGCAATCTTTGGGTAACTTGTAAGAGGTAGGCCTCTCTAGGTAAAACAAATGTTTTAACGGACTAAAGAAGGGGTAACCTTGAAACTCTGTTTTATACCTGGGGGCATGCAAACCTTTTGGAGTGCAAGCGAAGAGCGGCTATTTATTTTTTTAATTTATAGGATTAATCGAGACATTCTTATCACACACTGGATTAATCGAGCAGTTTTAGCACATAGTTCAAGCTTGTTAAAAAATAAACATAAGACATGAGCAAATGTTTCCACCCACGTTTAAGCTCATTAAAAAATGAACTATTCCCTGTGAATGTAGTACTTCAGCCATTAAAGCCTTGGTCGTGTTTGGACCGTCACCTCCACTTTTTCATTGGCCGATCATTCACCTCCATTTGATAGTTTACCCATTTTGAGGAACAGCTGCGAAGAGTGATTTCACTAGCCATCCTTGTGACACTGCCGTGATTGGAAAATTCCAAACCTTACCTGGAATCAGCTGCTACCCGTTTTATCACTCGTTCCTCAAAAGACGAGTCTCCTTTAAGCTCTTTTCAACTGACTCGTAAAATATGAAAAGATTGCCGAGCCATTGGCCTCTGCAGCTCGTTAAAGGGACAGAAAGTGTTATCCCTCCTCTAGATTTTAATCTTTTTGGACCTGAGGGATTATTACACAAAAAGATCGAGCGTTTGTTTTGTTCGGCTCGTTAAAACTATCGAAAATTCATCCCTTCTGTATTGTTTTATACTTTTTTGGACTTAAGGGATTAGATGACGAAAAAGGAATTTTGGAGTTACCTTTACGTTCCTTTTCAGACTCTCTAAAATTGAAAAGGACCGAGTTATCTTTGTCGTTAAACTCGTTAAAAAGATTAATAGCGACAAACTTGTCTTTAGACGAGAACGAGTTTCACTATCGCTAGGCTTGTTAAAACATAGCGATGGGTTTTCCCGAAGGGAAAATTATAGAACAAGCATATGTTATTGTTGTGGGGAAAAATGCCTATGCAGGACGATCCTATCCACCTAAGGTGTGACAGTGCCTTAGCAACAAACAGAGACAGCTATTCTAGTACTCTTCCTTTATGAATTAAGAATGAAGAGAGATGGATGGACTAACCGGTGTCTTCCATTTGTCCCTTGATCCGGTTTCTCTTCTCTTTGAGAGTTCTCAGCTACTTGCCTTCTCGCTCGCCCAGCTTCAACAGGTCTCTGCAAGATCACAAGAAGAGAACACTACACAAAGACATAGATTCATATTCATAACTAGTTCAGGATTAGAAATAAACTAAACATACTAATGCAATCATACATCAAAGATACACCAGTATATAGGAGAAACCAAGATAGCTTTATTGATGAATAACAAGGTTCAGGAAGAGATACAACCAAGAAGGCTCCAATCCAGCATCTCCTTCCCCGCAAATGGAATTCCTATCTTCACCCCCTTCAAAGCATTAAGCACCCAATGATCCCAATCTCAAACCAACAGCAATTCTTTGCAATAACAAAATTCCAGCCTCTAGATCTCATGGAGGAGAGATCCATATATAGATGTTTGGAGAGAGGATGAGTCAGCTTGAGATCTAACTAGTGTCCTCTCCCTCTGTCAGTTCTTGATTCCACTTGGAGGTTCTTGCTTCCACTTGGAGATTTGGAACCTCTTACTCATCATAGTCGAATTCACTGAGGCAAGTGTCATTGAGGAAGATTTTGGAAGCTTCCTGGGTCTTGACACCTTGTTGAATGAACTTTCCACATGTCAACTCTCGCTCAGCGCACCCTGGTAGTGCTTCTACCTACGTTGCAGTGCAGGTAGCCAGTGTTGACTTTGACATTCAGCGCAGACAGCTAGTGGAGCCACTGAATTGATCCTGAATTGACTTGTTTTTGAGCAGTTTCTGGTGGAGAACTTTTGTGAATTGCTGTGGTTTGTTAGCCTTGTTCCTCTAGGGGTAGGAACAACATGTTTAGGGACTTTGGATCCCTTAGATTATGGAAATTTCATGCTCAATGTTGTAAGGCACAAAAATGTCTATAACAGTTTCCCCCTAAAGTATGAGGCTGTTTATCGGGTGAAATGCTTTAACCAGGAGGGTCCGAAGTTCATCCAATGCTGGGAGGAGACCTGTAATAAAATACAATACAATACATTACTTTTCATACTGCTTTCATGATCTAGCTGAGGCGGGAATTCCCATGCTCAGCTTTATAAATTCATTTTTCTGTACATAGAACAGACAATCGTCTGATGGTAGACTGATAATTTTGATGAAATTATCATCCTTTGGGTAGGATGATTATCTGCTGCAATGATGTGCATGTCAATGTCTTTATCTTTCCTGAATATATATCGCAGCCCGGATGGATGAAACTAGATCTGGGGTCTTCAAACTCATTCGATCTTCACTCTAAGTACATGTCAATCCATGTGAGAAATGTTCTGAAGTCGAACACGGAAAGACATCGCTTGATTACCGGTCAATGAGGTAAACCGTTAACAAGCGCGAGAGGAATCACCGATAATGATAATGACCCTCAAGGTACTGCAGTACAATTCACGTGGTGTGAATAAAGGACTTGGCGTCGAACACCACGCAAAATCTTTCGGTCGAAGGTCATTGATGTATACCTGTCGCCGGAAGTGAGAAACTTGCCATTGAGGCATGCAAGCTTCAAAGTACTGAAGGGGTTGTTCCTAGATCAACTTCTTGGATAATGAGTTGATGTCGACAAGAAGCGATCCGTCAAAGGAGGGCCTTAATGAATCCCACATCAATGACACGGAACGGAGCTAATGATTTTGATGGAGGTGAAAACGATCTGTGACATATGATTCAGGGTGGCGGTCATGAAAGGATGAAGGATAATGTACGGCAGTGGATGGGACACGGTTGACTTTTCTGAATGACTTCTCTTGAACATATGGCGACACTGATGCGATGGATCGGTAGCATTACCCCAAATATGGATGGTATGGCGAGACCATGGTGAAGTGACCGGTGAATGAAACAACCCAACCCGATTGTGGTACGGAGGAAAAGTGTCATGTTCAAGAGCGACTTGCTACCATCAAAGTTTTCTTGAGTTTCTCCCAATTTTTCCCCAGTCATTGCTGACCAGTACCTCTTTATTTTTGTCAAGCTTGAGGAGGATAACATATGCTTGTTCTATAACTCGCCCTTCGGGCAAGCCCATCGCTATGTTTTAACGAGCCTAGCGATAGTGAAACTCGTTCTCGTCTAAAGACAAGTTTGTCGCTATTTAATGATTTTAACGAGTCTAATGACAAGGAAAACTCGGTCCTTTTCATTTTTAGAGAGTCTGAAAAGGTACATAAAGTTAACTCCAAAAGTCCTTTTTCGTCATCTAATCCCTTAAGTCCAAAAAAGTATAAAACAATACAGAAGGGATGAGTTTTCGATAGTTTTAACGAGCCGAACAAAACAAGCGCTCGAGCTTTTTGTGCAATAATCCCTCAGGTCCAAAAAGATTAAAATCTAGAGGAGGGATAGCACTTCCTGTCCCTTTAACGAGCTGGAAGGCCAAGGACTCGACAATCTTTTCATATTTTACGAGTCAGATGAAAAGAGCTTAAAGAAGACTCATCTTTTGAGGAACGAGTGATAAAACGGGTTAGCAGCTGATTCCAGGTACAGGTTGGAATTTTCCAATCACGACAGTGTCACAAGGATGGCTAGGTGAGATCACTCTTCGCAGCTGTTCCTCAAAATGGGTAAACAATCATATGGAGGTGAACGATCGGCCAAATGAAAAGTGGAGGTGATGGTGCAAACACGACCAAGGCTTTAATGGCTGATAATGTTACATTCGCGGTGGTTATTTACCGGGAATTTGGTTCATTTTTTATTTTAAAATGAGCTTAAACGCTGGTGGAAACACTTGCTCATTGCTTATGTTTATTTTTTAACGAGCATGAAGTCCGCGTTAAAACTGCTTGGATCTTGCGTTTATTTTTTAACGAGCATGAACTGTGTGCTAAAACTGCTCGATTAACCCAGTCATATGATAAGAGCGTCTCATTGAGATTCTATTTTTTATGGAGCTTCATCTCACAAAGCTTTGCCCCGGATCCTTTCGTTATGCAAGTTCGGAAATGACTAATCCTACGAGTTTAAAGGGTTAGAGGTCCTAAAAATTTAAAAAATAAATAGCCGCCCCTTGCTTGCACTCAAAAAGGTTTGCATGCCCCCAGGCATAAAGTACGATTTCAAGGTTACCCCTACTTTAGTCCGTTAAAACATTTGTTTTACCGACAGAGGCCTACCTCTTTCAGGTTACCAAAGATTGCCCCATTCGCGGCCACGAATAAAACACTTCCTCGACAATGTCTACCGAAATAGACAAAGGTGAGCGACGAAGCCCACCAACTCACATAACTTTGAAAAAAGAATATTATTCTAGAATAACCCCTCTTCCTAGACGGACGGGGTACAGACTAGTCATATTCTCCCGTGGAAACCTACTCTATACCCAAAGTTTTCCTGCCGAAGCAGACTAGGACGCATGCCCCCTGGGTTCCAGTCATATCCTCCCGGATTACTCGCGCTCATCAGGAGGACGGACCGTGGGTTGAGACACTTCTTGTGTGAAGAGACCATTTAGGGATGGTACATGACTATTTGCGATGCGTGATCCGGGAAATGAAAGTTGGTCCACGAGCTTGACCACTCTTCCTTCATGCGGAAAACACATTACTCTAAAGAGTGAGGAGACGATGGCTCCCATGCAATATATATAGTCTCGTCCAAGGAGTAGGTTATAATCCAAGGGTCCTTGAACGACCATCACGTTCATTTGAACGGTCTTCCCTTTCAATGTTATGGGCACATTGGGGAGGATCCCTAAAGGTCGATTGGTTCCTTTATCAAAGCCTGATAGATTTCTCATTTCAGGCAAAAGCACTGGCGAACCAAGCGGTTTCCAAGCAATAGAGGAAAGGATACTCACAGATGCCCCCTCATCAATAATGGTGCCAGTCATTACCATTCTGTATATTTGAACGATAATTCTGAATGGTATGCTTGCTGGCAACCGGGGTCTGCCTAGTTGGTTCCAGTCGAAGGACACAACCAGGTTGCTTGGTGGTGGGACCGAATAGACGGCCGGATATCGCTCTGACGAACTTCCTTCCTGCGATAAAGGAATGGGTGCATTGCCCCCGTGTTCGTCGGAGTCTGTGTTGATGAGGAGAATTTGGACGGTGTCGTCTTTATTCTCCTCTGTGATGGTATCATTCGAAGATAGAGCCTCTGAAGGCAAAACCGGGTCAACTGCCGCCTCAACCTTTTGAATTTCGTCAGGTATGGATTCAGACGGTTCATCTTCAATGATAGGTGCTTCGGCTGACCACCTGAGCGGGCCAGCCGGGTTCTCAACTAGTGAAGGACTTGGCAGGAGTTTTTGATATCCAAGAGGAAGTTGCGCTCGTAAAATCGGGCGATCTTCCAAAACTCTTTTAGCCTCGTCTAAGAAGGGACAACGGTGGATGGCATGGTTGCCTTCACACAGTTTGCAGGGAAATCTAGCTTTCCCTCTCTGTCCTGGGGCTTCACTTTCACTAGTTGACGGTGTGCTGTCAACATGGCTATCAGAGGTTGACGCCACCAAATTGTGCAAACGGGGAGACCAGTTCCTTAGTATCCGAGGGATGCAGGGACAATCTCTGTGGAAGTGGTCTCCCTTGCATATGACACATGGCGATTTAGGCCTTGTCAGTGTTGTGTGTGGATTTTTGTCAGACGACACTTGTTTGCCCCCAGTCGCTTTTGGCTCCTTCTTCTTCTTCTCTTTCTTCTTCTTTTCCTTCTTCTCCTTAGGAACTTGGTTTTTTGTTTTACCAGTTCCGTCAAGCGAAGAGGAAGGAGGAGAGGAAGAATTAGATGAAGTAGAAGGCTGGTGGGCAACCCTGGTCTGGTCTAACTGTTGACTCGACTGTTCAGGAATCGTGGTGTTTTGAACGAAATTGGTTGAAAAGAGCCAGACCGGCAGGCCAATTGTCAGTCCTGGAAGCGACAATGTGGCCATATGGGGCGCACCAACATCTCCCCAAGAGGAGAAGGGACTAGGATTTCCACCAAGGGGAATTCCTTGGTTGGTGTGCTCCATTTTTTCAACCTAAAGATCAACGCAGGAATAAAGGGTGATTGTTCCGTTTAAAATAAATTTTTAACGACGCTTTAGACACAACTTGATTTTTCACTTTTAAAGAGTCGAGAAAAAGCTAAAGATGACTCTAGTCTCCTTCGATGTTTTAACGAGCCCGAAGTGACAAATGCTCGGATGGACTTTTTCTGTTATAGAGTCTGAAAAAGGCCAAAAGAAACTGCTCTGGAGTTCTAGGCAGAGGGTGTGCCAAACCTTTCGCAAAACCGCAGAATACTTTTTAAGGTACGGGCGGTCGATCTTCCTGAATGCTGTGTTCAGTGCATTGCGATCAGTAGGGCGGCCGACACGGCTTCCTATGGATAAAGGTTATATTCCTATAGGGGTCTCCCAATATATACGCGACGGTACGTGGGAGCACAATCCGTACTGGCGCTATCGTCCCTCAGGAGGAATCACCCACCATCAACGAGATCGACAGTCACCAGGCTTTACGACGCTGGAACACGTCTCTAGCCTAGACCTCTATGTTGTGCGTTATGTTGCAAAGCGTTGTTAAGTTCATTCAATTTATTTTAAGTTGATCTTTTTAGAAGTTTGCCTTTCTGGATCACCACGAGATGTATGATACAATTCCTAAATGCAGTCTAAAGATGATAAGCAAGCTTTATATCTTTTCAAATATGAAAATCCTAGCTACTAAGGGAAAAGAAAGACACCATCTTTTCTCAAAGAGCAATCAGCACACTCTAATGCACTTTTCCTAAATCAAGCATGCAAACTATCAAGATGCAAATGCACAATGCATGTGTTTGTTTTCCGCTTTCTTAGTATTGATGCCTACAAAGAAAGCTTTTTGTACAACTTTGAATTTGCTTTTAAATGACAAATACAAACAAGTTTACTTTTTCGAAATCAGAAAGGGTAGAAGAGAATACAACACTTTGCAACTTTCGAAATGAACACTTGTTTCGACACTTAAAAGGGACAAACTCAAACCAAAAGCAAAAGTAAATGTATAATCAACTGTAAACAGCCAATGAACTCTCTCCTAAGATCACAATCAACATATCTGAATCAAGGGCTACAGGATGATTATCTCACTCATGCAAAGGAAAACTGTAAATGACGCCACAAACACATAAAAACATTCACAGTCTTTTTGTACAAAAGGAGGCGGAATTTAAGTAGAGAAAAGGAGTTATCAGACTGGTACCTATGTTGGTTACAGGCTACAAAAATCAGAGATCAAAACAAGGCAAAACAGGGCAGAGAACCCCAGCTGCACAAGGCCTAACTGGATCAGCGCAACCTCAACACAGGGGTTTTGACATTCAGCGCAGGTAGCCTTCACGGGACCTGCGTTGAAATGCAGAACCTCCTCACAGGGGTCACGCTGAAGGAGAAACGAGAATTTCTCACTGGGTTCTGGGTCACAGATTGCTGATTAATCTACTGTTTCAGGCCAAATAAAAGCAACAAGCAAGGTACAATCAAAGGGATGCTTTGAGGGAGTACTAAGATCTATCACAAAGGATCATCAAATCATTTGTGAGTCCATTGTTCAGATCATAGACAAATCCAGTGATTGGATCAAGGCAGCAACTGTCTACTTTGCATCTGAGAATAGCAAAAGCAGTTCGATTGTTGCTGTTGAGTCTATGAAACAAACAACGATAGAGACACAAATAAAATGACTAAACAAGTTTCCCCAGCGGAGTCGCCAATTTGTTGTGGGGAAAAATGCCTATGCAGGACGATCCTATCCACCTAAGGTGTGACAGTGCCTTAGCAACAAACAGAGACAGCTATTCTAGTACTCTTCCTTTATGAATTAAGAATGAAGAGAGATGGATGGACTAACCGGTGTCTTCCGTTTGTCCCTCGATTCGGTTTCTCTTCTCTTTGAGAGTTCTCAGGTACTTGCCTTCTCGCTCGCCCAGCTTCAACAGGTCTCTGCAAGATCACAAGAAGAGAACACTACACAAATACATAGATTCATATTCCTAACTAGTTCAGGATTAGAAATAAACTAAACATACTAATGCAATCATACATCAAAGATACACCAGTATATAGGAGAAACCAAGATAGCTTTATTGATCAATAACAAGGTTCAGGAAGAGATACAACCAAGAAGGCTCCAATCCAGCATCTCCTTCCTAGCAAATGGAATTCCTATCTTCACCCCCTTCAAAGCATTAAGCACCCAATGATCCCAATCTCAAACCAACAACAATTCTTTGCAATAACAAAATTCCAGCCTCTAGATCTCATGGAGGAGAGATCCATATATAGATGTTTGGAGAGAGGATGAGTCAGCTTGAGATCTGACTAGTGTCCTCTCCCTCTGTCAGTTCTTGATTCCACTTGGAGATTTGGAACCTCTTACTCATCATAGTCGAATTCACTGAGGCAAGTGTCATTGAGGAAGATTTTGGAAGCTTCCTGGGTCTTGACACCTTGTTGAATGAACTTGCCACATGTCAACTCTCGCTCAGCGCACCCTGGTAGTGCTTCTACCTACGTTGCAGTGCAGGTAGCCAGTGTTGACTTTGACATTCAGCGCAGACAGCTAGTGGAGCCACTGAATTGATCCTGAATTGACTTGTTTTTTAGCAGTTTCTGGTGGAGAACTTTTGTGAATTGTTGTGGTTTGTTAGCCTTGTTCCTCTAGGGGTAGGAACAACATGTTTGGGGACTTTGGATCCCTTAGATTATGGACATTTCATGCTCAATGCTGTAAGGCACAAAAATGTCTATAACAGTTATCCTCCTCAAGCTTGACAAAAATAAAGAGGTACTGGTCAGCAATGACTGGGGAAAAATTGGGAAGAAAACTCAAAGAAACTTTGTTGGTAGCAAGTCGCTCTTGAACATGACACTTCCACTCCGTGTCCGAGTCGAGTTGGGTTGTTTCATTCATCGATCACATCACCATGGTCACGCCATACCATCCACATTTGGGGTTAATGCTACCAATCCATCACATCAGTGTTGCCGATATGTTCAAGAGAAGTCATCCAGAGAAGTCACCTGTGTCTCACCCACTACCATACATTATACTCCATTCTTTCATGACCGCCACCCTAAACCTTATATCACCAGATCGTTTTCACCTCCATCAAAATCATTTGCTCCGTTCCGTGTCATTGATGTGGGATTCATTAAGGCCCTCCTATGACGGATCACTTCTTGTCGACATCAGCTCATTATCCAAGAAGTTGATCTAGGAACACGCCATTCAGTACTTTGAAGCTTGCATGCCTCAATGGCAAGTTTCTCACTTCCGGCGACAGGTATACATCAATGGCATTTGACCGAAATATTTTGCGTGGTGTTCGACACCAAGTCCTTTATTCACACCACGTGAATTGTACTGCAGTACCTTGAGGGTCATTATCATTATCGGTGATTCCTCTCGCGCTTGTTAACAGTTTACATCATTGACTGGTAATCAAGCGATGTCTTTCCATGTTCGACTTCAGAACATTTCTCACATGGATCGACTTGTACTTCGAGTGAAGATCGTACGAGATTGAAGACCCCGGATCTAGTTTCATCCATCCAGGCTATGATATATATTCAGGGAAATAAAGACATTAAATGTACAGCATTGCAGCACAGATAATCATCCTACCAAAAGGATGATGGCTCTATCAGAATCATCAGTCTACACTCAGACGATTGTCTGTCCTATGTACATGAAAATGAATTTATAAAGCTGAGCATGGGAATGCCCGCCTCAGCTAGATCATGAAAATATTATGAAGATAATGTATTGTATTGTATCTTATTATAGGTCTCCTCCCAGCATTGAAAGAACTTTGGATCCTCATAATAAAGCATTTCACCCGACACCAAAAGATTAACGGCCTCATACTTTAGGGGGCAACTGTTATAGACATTTTTGTGCCTTACAACTCCAAGCATGAAATGTCCATAAACCAAGGGCTCCTAAGTCCCTAAAAGTGTTGTTCTAACCCCTAAGGGAACAAGGTCAACATATTACAGCTTCTCCCAAAAGTTATCCACCAGAAACTGCTCAGAATTGGTCAAAACATGATCATTGCAGCTGCTCCATTGGCTAAGTGCGTTGCATCTCACCTAAATACACTGTGAGGGTGCGTTTCATTTCAAAAGTCCCTTCTGTGGGGTGCGATGGGTGAGAAATGACAAATGGCAGTGTCATTCCGCGAGGTGGAGAGGCAATGGAAGCTTCCAAAATCTTCTCCTATGACACTTGCCTCACTGAATTCGACCAAGGATGAGTAAGAGGCCCTCAGTCTCCAAGTGGAAGCAAGAACTGACAGAGAGAAGACACTAATCAAATCACAAGCTGACTCATCCTCCTTATAGATATCTATATATGGATCCCTCATCCCAGAGATCCAGAGGCTGGAATTTTGCAAATGTAAGGAATTGTTGTTGGTTTCTAGAGACAAACATCAGATTGTTGGGTGATCTAAGCTTTGTTTGAGGTGAAGAGGGGCTTCTTTGCTGGGAGGTTGATGCTGGGTCGGAACCACTGGTTGTAACTCCTCTTGGATCTTTTCTTGTTTATCAATAAAAGCTATTTGAGTTTTCCTCCATGCTTTTGTATCATTGATGCTTATTACATTTGTATGGTCAATTTAAATCTGATCATAAGTTGTTTATGAATATAGATCCATGTCTTTGTATAGTGCTATGCTTCTGTGATCTTACAAGTACAAGCTGGACGTGCAAGGGAGCAGGTAGCTGGAGACTATCAAAGAAGAGACGGATCAAATCAAAGGATTAGCGCAAGACAGATTTTGGTTCTTTCTATTCCTCTCTATCTATAATTCATAAAGGAAATACAAAAGTAGCTTTTCTCTGTTTGTTTCTAAGGTAGCTGTCACACCTTAGTGGGATAGAGCAGTTCTAAATAGACACTTTTCCCTGTAACACCTGTGAAGAACATCCAAGGAGGAAAATACACAGAAGGGAGATGAAGGTTGATCCATTTCTACCTACTAAGCTCAAATGTCTTAAACTGTTTGAGGTAGAGGATCAAATAAATCCTATCTTGCTGATCTATGATGAACCGGATGACAGGAAACAATTTTGATGGCCCAGCAAATCGGCAATTTTTGAAGTTTAAGTTTTCAGGTATTAATGATTGTAAGCAGTTTCTTTTACAGGTTTTAGAGCAGGATTAATTTGACTCCATGCCCAATGGATAAGGCATTGGTCTGCAGTTCTTGAGACCTCACAGGGAGGATCTCATCCCCAAAAGGAGCCAGTGTTAGCTCTGCTACATTTTGTGACATTTGATGGATGGAGAGCAGATGTGGCAGCATTGTTTCATGTTTTATGAAGGCTCGCAGAGGTTGGTTTCCTTTTCTATCTTATTCTCCTTATAACTCCCACTAACCCTGTTTCCATCTTCCCCATAAATCCTTCTCATTCTCCGTTAAACCCCTCTATCCTTGTCTTTCTCCAAAAACCCCGCATAAGCCCTTTTATTCAAACTCTCCCGTGCGTTTTCTTTGTTTAAATAAATGTAAACCCCGTATTAATCCATTTTTTGTTTAAGCCCCAGGCGCTAATGTTTTAACGCATATAACTACGCGCCTCCGCAAAAGTGCTACCGCCGAGACCTTTACCTGTCACATCAACCCTGGAGCACATGTTTATTCCCTCGACCATCCAATTGTGCCTGCCTTATGATCTGACGTCCCTCATTCTTCCCAATTGTTAAACCTCCCGATGGCCTCTGTAATAGATCTCCGTCATTGATTTGAATGATCCGACGACTGATACTCATTCCCAAGCCCTCGTGCATTTTCCATATGGTTTTGGTGTTTTTGACCTGTCCTCTGCGCGCGAAGGAGAAAGATCAACGATGCCATTTGCTACCTGTACCCTATGCAATAAATCCCCAACAAATGCAATTAATCAATAGCATGGCTGAGGACAAAAAGGACTGCCTCAAGCAGTTTAAAGCATTGAATAGTTATGGGCTTCATTCATTTTTCACTTCATCTACCTGATAAGTATCACAGAACAACAGAGAAGGCCGATTTTGTTCATTAAACAGCCAGATCATGGCAAAGGCCCATTCCAAAGAGTTAATATGGTTGTTGTCCCATTATTATCCTTCCTTGTATAGCGCAGTAGAGCAAATTTTGTAAACAGATTCTAATACACCCAGAAACACAATGTAATGGGTTGATGAGTGTTATTTTGTTGTAAGGTTAAACTTCTGGAGATTGTAACTACTGTGATACCTGCAACATCTGGTCTTCATTTCAGCTAATGCAAGCTTCTTTTGTTGTTAATTTCTCACTATCCACTTCTTCTTCTTGTTCCAGGTTGTGCCTGTTTGCATTTATTCATGTGTTGTTAATGTTTAGCATTAGAGGGGTTGTCATCCCACCTCTGTGTTAGGATTTAGCATGTATCACTGAATTTTTTTGCAGGTTTCTGTTGTTTTAATGCCAGAGAACTGTCATCCTGTCTGTGTATTAGAAAACAGATTTACAGACCTTTCAACTAGTTGCAGTCGGCCATCACAGGGTCCTGTGCATCTGCTGGTGTGGTCAGTCTTCTCCATAATCACATTTTATTTAAAATTGTGAGTAATTGGTGGTCTAAATCCTTGTAGTCTGGGGGTGTTCCCCCATGTCTAGCGTCAAGCATAGTAGAAGTGGTTATCTGGCTTGAATATGTAGCATTTCATTCATTCATCCACCATTTATCCAACATTTTGTTGAATTTGTAATGTTCCCGAGCATCTCTGATATACAACCTAGGAGAGTTTCTTGAGGTGATAACAATATTTATGATGAACAACCTATTGGAAAGCAAACCAACAAGAGAAACATAACAACATGACAATAATAATGACATGACACTCATACCACTTATTAGAGCTTTATAACACAACTCATGGCAATGTTTACATACATATACATATATATAGATACCAAACATCCCACCAAAACATATGCCAAAAACATTCACTCAATCAGTGAATAGAGAAGGATACATAGACTGTATCTGATCCACCATCTTCCATGTACTTCATTGAGCCCAAAGTGCTTCCTTGCACTTTAATCTTCTTGATTGATCGATTAGGAGCATGAGCATCTTCCTCAGTAAAATGCACTGAGGTTCTGGCTAGAAATATCCTTTTGGTTCCACCTGCAATATAGACAAGTCAATCACATGATCAACACCATTAACATAACTTTTAAGTAATGACACATGAAAAACATCATGGAATTTCGTTGTTAGAGGCAATGCAAGTCGATAGGCTACTGGTCCAATCGTCTCACGAATCTTAAAAGGTCCACAAAATCGAGGTGCCAACTTGGCACATGATCTAATCCTCAAGGATCTCTTATTGGGATTGATGTGCAAGTACATATGTTCCCCAACCTGAAACTCATTAAATAGCCTATGATGATCTGCATAAAAAAAATTCTTGTCCTGTGTTACATTTATATTCTTCTTGATTACCTGTATTTCCTCTTCCATCTCTTCCAACATGTCTCGTCCTATCAACACCTTGTTAACTGGATCGCTCCAACTGACATTAGTATTACAACTTCATCCATAGAGTGCCTCAAATGGACTCATCCTCAAATATTCCTAGTATCCATTGTTGTAATGGAACTCAATTAGTGGAAGTTACTCTTCCCACTTCCATTGTCTATGCATCACATACATCCTCGACATATCCTCTAATATCATGTTGACCCTCTCTGTTTGTCCATCTATCTGCGGATGATAAGCTATGCTGAAGGGAAACTATGTACCCAAACCTACAAATAACTCCTTCCAAAACTTGGAAGTGAAGTTAGTGAACTTAGCATCTTGTCCTATACAATCTTCTTCGGAACACCATGTAAACTCACTACATCTATGATGAAGACCTGTGCCGCGCCACTAGCTGAATAAGTAGACTTCTATGGAATGAAGTCTGCTACCTTTATCAACCACAACCTAAATAGAATCATGTCTTTTGGATGTCCTCGGAAAACTTGTAATGAAGTCCATGGAAATGACCTCCCATTTTCACTTTGGAATCAAAATCAATTGTAGTAGACCACCTAGATGCTTACACTCTGCTTTTCCTTGTTGACAATCCATGCATCTATTCAAAAAATTTGCCACGTCCTTCTTCATATTTTTCCAATAGTATAACTTATTCACCACTATTGTTGGCTTAGGTTGGGCTAACCCAAGTTCAGACTTTACGGCGCACCAACAAAACCCTCAATCACTGGCCCTTTCGGCAATGACCTATAAGAAAGTTGCAGTCTCACCCAAAGTGACTATAGGAGGTTGTAGAACCAAGTTTTTGCAACCTAAGGGATGTTGTGATGTGGAAATTATGTATTTTATTATTCTTTAACACATATAAATTACTTCACATTCATGAACTAATTCACACTTATATGTTACTTCACATAATTAAATTTATCACTTAAACATAACATAAATATCCTTAAACTTCACAAAAATATCACCATAGATATGAATCAATTTGATTCCTTCCTTCTTTATTATTCATCCATATATATAATATTACATGAGGGATTACATCGCTACATTAACATGGACCCGATACCATGGTTTCCAAAATACAAGGGACTATGGTCCAAAACCATCAATTGTTACAATATTTTATGCTTTTTACAAAAAAGGGAGGGGCTTCAGTGCAAATCCCCTATGTTGCGCGGTCTTCGTTGTTCTCCACTTCTCTACTACACGGTCCACTTCGCACTACGAGGCATCTTTTCTACTCGGCGCTCCACAAAACATGGATTTCTTGCCCAAAATCTGGCCAAGTTGGGTTGCGCCTAATAGGTCCCCAACACTCACATGTGACTCGTCTCGAGTCACTTAGCTACTTTGTTTCTGATCTTGTATGCAATGTTGTTTTATGCCTTGTTGTAGAATCTCTGCCAGTTGCTTTTCCTCACTGCACAGTTCTTCTAATAGTGCCTTTGTGACATGCTCTACAACCTTCTTTGTCAGTTCTGTCTCCCTTCGCTGAAGTTGTTGAAGCTTTTCATCGACTATCTATGATAGCTGAAGGGCCTCATCCTGCCAAGGTTGAGTCATTTCTATCAAACTATGCTCCTCCTTCTTCATCTCTTCGATTTTCTTTTGTAGCTCCTTTGAATCACTAATTTTTGCAAGCCTATGTGAGAATTGGAAAGTCTTCGTAGTTGCCCAACCCTCTTCCAACTGATGCTGCTTTTGCTGCATATCCTCCTGTAGTTTCTGAAAATTTGGATCTTCCTACAGTGAAGTCAAAATTTTCATTCTCTCATCCAACAATTTTCCATAGTCTGTCAATGTTGTGGATATGCTGACCATCCCACTCTTTAAGTTAATTTCCCTTTGTTTGTGTAATTCAAGTGGTGTAGCTGGTTGCAACTTTAACTACAACTCACTAATCTTTACCTCACACTCAAACTGCACATTTTCAATTTTCTTTTTGGATTCATTGAGTGAAAGGCTGAGATTTGTGACCTTATCTTCTGTGGATTCCTCCTCATGAACATCCATGTCCGTCACTTCCCTACAAGTGGCTTCGACCACTTCTTTCAACCTATGTTGTTGTAGCTCTACCTGCTCTTTGTCCTTGATGGCTTGGTCCGGTTGTTTCTTCAGTGCAACGCGTTCTTGCTCTACATGAATGTTCAACTATGTAGTGCATTTTTCTCACTCCTCTAGCTCATTTACAATGCCTTGGTGTAAGTCATGCAATATCATAATGGGCAGCACTACCATGTTCAAGTTGGAATGATCGAAACCTTTTATTTGTGGCTTTACTTCAGCGGAGTTGAACTCCACAGCTCCGGTCGGTATCTGCATGATCCTCATCCTGAATTTTTCCTCTATCAACCTTTGTTGGTGAAGTGCTTGGCCTATCTATGTTGTTGGTCTGGATGCTTGCACTAAGATATTCAGCTCTACAATACTTTGTTTAACACCTGTGATAAGCCTGCCACATCAGTCGTCCACCCTATTCCAAGATTCCATTGTTATCTCCTAAACCTTGTCTCCAATTTGATCCAGATCACCTTCAATTAGAACCATTGGTGTGATTTGTTTTGATTTATCCACCTTATTTTTTTTTCTCTTAATGGAGCTTTGCCTTGGTTCTTTCTCTTCTCTGCGGAAGTCTTCTTTTTTTCTGCCTTTTGTTTCTCCTTAGTCGTATCCTAGTCTCCTTGAGGATCCTCTTCAACATGGTGTTCTTCTTCCTCTTCCTCTTCCTTTGCTTCCTTCTCCTTGACTTTTCCACTGCCTTCGTCATGGTGCGAAGTGTCCATCTCTTCTTCTTCAATTGTGTTGTCTCCTACTTCCTCCAGCAGAATCATCCATTTTGTAGGCCATGTCTGTATTACTTCTACCAAATCATCTTCTTTGACCATATATGGAAATGCATGTCATTCCTTCTTCATGTCTCTATGTTCTTTTATGTACAATTTATGGACATCTGCCTTGAACATTGCCATAGGGTTGTATTGTTTGTGAAAACTCGGTGAAAGGTGTGGATAATGGTTTACTAACATGTGCAGATCCATTTGATATAATATAAAAAATATCCTATTCTTCCGTGCTTGTGATGATTGAGTGGTATGCCACATCGAAGCATACCTCACAGCCTCACATACATCTTCTTCTATTAGAGGAAACTGCGTATCCTCCGGCTCCTTCCATGCCAACATAGAAATGATCAAAATTAACTAGGTGTAATGGAAATATGCACATTTCTCCTAGACCTCACGACAATCATTAGACTCCATTTGTGCACTGCACGGCTAAAGACACCACCAATGTAAGAACTTGATTTGCGCAACACTTCCTCATGATTTTTCCGGCCAAAATATGTGCAACCAAGTAGACTGCTTGATCACCGATCGAGTTTATGTCATAGCCCCTATTTCCTTTGACCATCCCATACTTCTTCTTCATATTCTCTACCACAGCGCAATTCTGATCCTTTCCCACGAACTCCTCCGCGGGGTTTCACCCTTGGTAAGGTAATCTAGTGATCCTCTAGATCAAAATTTGGTCTATGGGGATCTTATTCCCCATCCACAGGTGTCCATCATGTATTAATACCAAAAAATTTTGCACGCATGGTATGTTTACTGAACTTCTGCTGAAGTGCAACACATTCAACATGTTGAGAAGTCCTGACTGCACCAACCCATTCTCCCATCATTGTGGTTCTAATATTGTCACTCTGCTATCTGGGTAGTGAACCTGCTACAAGTACTGATATGGTGCGAACTAAGGGTACTTGTTTCGATCATTAAATTCTTTGTCTGTAAATTTTAGCTCCGAAATTTTCCCTAAAACCTCTCCTAAAAATGGCATAGCTTTTGGCAGTAATGGTGTGAATGTCCCATACTTTGTATCCTTGGAATCCTTTACTGGTTTGGCATTTGGCTTCCTCAACAGGATGTATGAGAGCATAGGTGAGATGAATGATGTGCCACCTTCCTCTGCCTGTATTTCCTCCACTTCTTCTTCAATATCAATATGTTGAGGTTTCTTCTGAGGTTTCACAGTTCTGGCAGGCTTCTTGTCCTGCTTTTTTCTTGATTCTTTCTTCCTTATTTTGCTTATGTCTTGGTGATGTCAGTGAATTTTTTGGTTACGGTGCTGCTATTGTGGGTGATGCTACTGTGGGTGTTTCAACTACTGGAATGAACATATGTATGGCTTCCATGACTCCAGACAATCCCTTCTCACGAAAATTCCGCACAATCTCCTCCCAAGATCGCTGAGTTGACATACACAGCGGAGTCTCCTACAACTTCTTTGCATTATTAATCGCTCGAGCTCTCGATTCAAAAAAGTTCTTAATCTGAGTGGGAGTCAACTATTTATAACAATTCCAGCCTTTAAACCTCATCATTAGATTTGATTTTGTCCCAATTATGTTCAGATTTCATCATTAAATGTGTATCTATCCTTAAATTTTGCTAATCTATCATCTTAAATAAAAATTTGTGCCTGTATTTTCCCTTTTAACGGTCATATTTATACTTTTCCATTGAACTTCAATACATTCCTTATTGTAGCACACCTTTGTCTTACGTCACAGCTTCCTGCAAACTTCAACATATTTCCGACCATAGCGAAGTACTTTCTTCGTCAAAGCTTTTTGTGCAGAGTAGTTTATAGTCTAGTGCCCACTTTCAACTGCATGTGAAACTAATACTTTCCACCTTTTAGGGTGAAGCTGTAGGGGCAGGGTTGTCCCTGTACAACTTCAACCTACTACCATTTACTTTTCCTTGAATTAATTCTCCATTTAAGTTTGCTAACTACACTGCGCCTCCATCAATAATATACTTAATAACATATGGGCCTAACCAATGTGTTTTGAATTTCCCTAGGAATTTCACAAACTTATTGTCATAGAGGAGAACAAGATCTCCTATCTGGAACTTCTTTTTCTTAATGTGCTTGGCATGCCAATCCTTTTCTCTTGCTTTTTGTACTTGTTCATGAAATCCTACTATAAACCTTCCTTCTTCCAAAGCAAGTAATTGTGACATCCTCTCTTCCATTATGTCGGGGTTTGCCATATTTGTAAAAGCTGCAATTCTTAGGCTAGGGAAAATATATTCCATGGGCATCATATCTTCTTTCCCACAAACTAACCTAAAGGGTGTCTGACCTGTCAATTTTTTGCATGTAGTCCTATAAGTCCATAATATTGTTGGAATCCTAAGATCCCAATAATTCATGTTTACATTGCATACCTCGTTCAGTGTATTCTCCAAACATTTATTGAATTCTTCCACAGTTCCATTTACTTGAGGATGATAGGGAGTTCTCTTTTGGTGGTAAACTTGAAATTCTTCAGTCAATGCCTCAATGGTCTTATTGAAGAAATGTGATCCTAGATCACTCATCATTATCTTTTGACACCCAAATTTGGATAGTATGTATTCAATGATGAACTTCGCAGTAGTTTTTGTGCTGCAATCCTTCACTGGATGTGCTTTGGCCCACCTTGTCAAATAATCAGTCGTAGTAATTATATACCTCGCACCAGTCCTTTTCCCTGGTGGATTGATAGGTCCAACAAAATCAATAGCCCATTTATCAAATGTCTGCAATGTTACTTGTGGTTCTAGTGGCATTTTATCTTTTCTTGAAGGTTTTCCTGTTCTTTGGTAGATATCACAAGCTTGACAGTACTCCTTTGCATCTTTTTGTAGTGTAGGCCACCATAATCCCACTCTTAAAATTTTCTAGGCAATGTATTTTCTTGCATAATGTCCACCAGTTGTGCCACTATGAGCTTTTGTTAAAATTATTTTTCTTTCATGCTCAGGAACATATCTGAACGGTATTTCATCTGGTCCCATCTTATACAGATTTCCTATTATGAGTGAAAAATCTGTTGCCTTAACCACCAATTCCTTATTCTGTTGCGTAGTGTATTCTAAAGGGGCCATCCCTGTGGTTAAGAAATGAATAATATCAGTGAAGTGATCATCTACAATCTTGATTACAAATAGTTGTGCATCAGGAAGATTATCCTCTATATTTGTTGGTTCTTCCCTTTTCCAACCTTGATAAATGATCAGGTCCAACATTTAGTCTTCCTAGATTAACAACAACTACAAAGTCATACTCCTAAAACAATAATAGCCATATGCAAGCTTTCCTCCTAAAACAGGCTTATTGACCAAGCAATTTAGTGAAGAGTGATCTATGAACATATTGAATTTTGATCCCAACAAATAATGTCTAAACTGTTGTAAAGCATATACCATAACCAGTCCTTCCCTTTCTATAGTTTTATAATTCTTCTTTGCTTTAGACAATTTCCTACTTGCAAAACCTATAGGGTGATCGATTTCTCCTACACTAGGTGGTGCCAATACCACTCCTAAATATATACATGAAGCATCCACATGAACATGAAATTCCTTATTACAATATTGGAATAACAGTATAGGAGCAGTTACCATCTTTTCTTTTAGAGTGTTGAGACTCTTTTGACATTCTTCATTCCATATCATCTTTCTTCAACAGTTTTTCCATAGGTGCAGTGATCTGTGCATATCCCTTGATAATTTTTTTGTAATATCTTGTATGTCCTAATGTGGTGCGAAGTTGTCTTACTATCTTTGGTGGAGGTAAATTCACAATAATAGCAATCTTCGCAAGATCCACCATCAATCCTTGCTTGAAAACAATATGTCCTAGTAATATACCAAAAGGTATAGATAATATGCACTTTTTGATATTCAGAGAAATCTGATACTACTTGTCGAGCATCAGTCTTAAGCTGACAACGTGTTTCTTCAATAACCGAAATGATGTCTAATCATTGAAGTATACTTCTAAAAACTTGTGAATATATTATTTGAAAGTTGCAACCAGCACTCTTGAAAACATGGCAGGGGAATTCTTCAGTCCAAAAGGCATCATTGTATACTGCTATGAACCTCATTCTATAGTGAAGGTGGTCTTATGTCAATCCTCTGGTGCAATTCAAATATGATGGTATCCTGAAAATCCATCTGTAAATGAATAGGCTTCCTGACCTCCTACATTGTCCAATACTTCATTAGTGAAAGGAATAAGGAATGGGTCATATAGACATGCATAATTTAACTTCCTTAAATCAACACAAATCCTAATTTCTCCTTGTGTTTTCTTTTCTTTTACCACCATAGGACTTACCCACTCTAATTCTTCCATAGATTCAATGATTCCAGCTACTATCATTTTGTAAAGTTCTTTCTTCACTTATTCTTTGTGCTTTGGGTTCAGCCTATAATGCCTTTTCTTAGCTGGCCTCGCATAAATATTTAGATGAATCTTCATAACTCCTAAATATCCTACTATTCCCTTCATATCTAAAAACTTAGTGGGGAATACCTCCTGGTATTCATGCAGAAGATCTATCACTTTGCTAATTGTTTCTTCATCCTAATAATATCATATCGTTGCAAATTTCAAATCCTCTTCTGATCCTATATTCACCTTCTTTATCTTCAATTGCTTTTTTATATCATCTATTTCTAACTCATGTCCATTCACTTCATGGTAGCCTTTAGATTCTGCTATGTCAATATTACGAGGGTCTTCATCTTCTTCTGCAATGATGTTGTAGCATTCTAGTACATTCTGTAGCTGTGCAACCCAATCAAGATACCAAGTGAGTGGAATTTCATTCTCAAAAATATTCTTTTTAACTATCTGGAGGGTTGAATCTATACATGGACAATCATCTTCAAAGCTAAATGTCAATATAAACCCATCAACCATCTCTGCCCAGTTCGGAGTACCATGTCGAATTCTATTTACAAGTACCAGTGTTGAGGAATTGTCTCTAATGTAGGGATGAACCCATGCACCCATTCTTCTTGTGGAATCTCCTTCCATGCAGTCATGTAGAGCTGGATGTTCTCTCTCAGATCAATTTGGCCATCATATTATTTTCCAACTTTGTTTCTACCTGATCAAACCTTATCCATATCAACCTTCGAAATTATTTCCAAATTCATATATTCCTCTTATGTGTACCCAACCATCTAGTAGGTGTGGCTCTTAAGGATATATCTAGAGCTAAAAATCTTTGAAAGTCTGGTACATGTTCTTAATATTCTTCTAGAAAAGTATTTATATCACCCAAACCATCATAAAAAGGTAAGTCACATACTTCAGTTTTCATACAACGAACTGCTTTAGTAATTCATGTACATCACCTTGTAGATACTTCATGTAACCTATTTTGCCAATTTTCCAATTCTTCTTCTGAATCTGAAGCACATGAACTGTCATGCTACCAACTCAACTTGCCTTCAGTAGGGTTAACAAAGTCTTTTTCTTTAGTTTTCAAATGATAGATGTTATCTATATGAACTCTGTCTTACTCCTCTTTAACTGGTTCAGTATATCTTTCTCCTTCTGATGGATCTAAGGGAACGATCACTCTCATATTGTTGCTTTCAAATATCATCTTCCTCTTCTTTAAGTTGATTATAGCCATATTATAAAATTCCCAATCTAGTCCAAGTAATGCAGGGTATGGGTTACTGTCATCCACAATCTCTATCACTTCAAAATCAATAGTGGTGCGCACCCCTTCAATGTCCATTGTAATGCCTGATAATCTTCCTAGAGGAACAATATTTGGTTGGTTCACCATTCTCAGCTAAATAGGTGACCATTGCAACTTCGGTTTACCCATTAACTCTCATGTTTTCTTTGTGAGAACATTAGCTTCCAATCCCAGATCTAAAATAACTTGGTCGATGTCATATTCTCCTATTTGTGCACTAAGCCTCATTTCCTTTCGAATTCTCTTATTTCTATGTAAATTGTTAACTTCACGCATCTCTCTCTGCGGTATTTCTTTAGATGTGCAGGAATTTATCAATTCCTAAAATACTTCTATAGCTCTTTGATCTCGCAACAATTTCATACAAGATTGAAGAAAATATTTTAAAGTATCTACTTATATGTTGCATCATGTTCATGTATTGTCAAATCTTGGCTCTTTTGTCGAAGATGATACACCATAGCTATTCTTTTAATTCTGTTGTGCGTTAGATGTCGGAGCTCCTACATCCATAAAGCTTCGCTTCACTTCGATAAAGACTTCTTTTTCCTTTCGAATATCAAACACAAGGGCTTTTTCAGTAGTATTTCTAACCTATGTAGCTTCAACTTACTTCTTTCCATCTTCTTTATCATTTCCAGTCGCAGCTCCAATCCTTGTTATAATATTAGTGTGAGGTTCATCATTCCTTGGTTTCGTAGTCATCATCTGAATATTTTGTTTCAACTATTGATTTTTACGTTCTTGCATTTTTTCCATAAGTACCGGACACTCCTCAATTACATGATCAAATTATTTTCAATACTTACATGTCGTAATAGGATTCTGGAAATCTATTGCAAAGAGACCTACCTGGCCACAGTTGTAACAAATAATTTGTCTACGACCTTGACCAACTCTGCCACCTCGACCATTATATTGTCCGTGTTCTTTAGCTTGCATTTTATAGGCATCAATACTTCGCACCATCATTAATTCATAAGCTTGAGAATTGTTCTCATCATGCCCTACTGATTTGTAGAATTTGCAATATAAGTTTCTAGGAGTTTGGACATACTTATGCAATAGGTAGTGATCCTCTGCGTGATGTTCACCTCTAGTTTTACATATCTCGCACCATAAGCTGGATCTAGGATTCAAAAGATTAGGTTCTCCACTAGCCATGTAGTTTCTGAAGAGAGTGCATTATTCCTTAGAGTGGCATTTTGATTTAATTCACTTTGTACACCACACTTCTTCATGGACTTCCTTAAATTTCTTCATATCTTGTACTTTCAGAGTCAAATTTTCTAGCTGACTCGAGATCTACTACATACCTGCATTAGTATCTTCTATAGGCGAAGCTTCTAATTTCATTGCAAGATATAAAGCTTCAAATTGAGTTTCTATCTACTGTTGTGACAAAGGCATTCTTATATGTGGGAGTAGTGCAACTATAAACCATTCTTTATGTTGTTGTGGAGTTATTTCGAAGCTTACATGATACAATAATATCTTCAATCTTTGGTCAAATTCCCACACAGACTCAGTTGGATTTTGTTTGATTTCTTTTAGCTTTGTGATGTACTGTGACTTGGACTTTGGCTTCTTAAATCCTTTTACCAGTGTTGTTTTGATGTTTGAAAATGATTTGATTTGATTGCACAAATACTTCATGTACCATGTCAATGCTCTATCTTGTTATGTTGTGATAAGCTTCTCTTTCTTTATAGTTTCATCATGGACCTGCTTCGTTGTCCATACTGCTTCGCATAAAAACTAGAATTGCTATGGATCCTTTGATTCAGTCCCTTTAAAGATAGGTAGCTTAATATCATCGACCATAGTTCTTCTTGGAGGGGGAGGGAGAGGGGGTGGGGGATGGGGGATAGGGAGGGTAGGGGGACGGGGAAAACCAAAAGCACCCTGATTACTACTTGATTCTGGCTTCGGTGAACTTTCAGGTTGGAAGGGTGAATATTGCGGAGTTCCTTCAAGGTTCTCAAGGTGATTTTATTCACTTTTAGACTCACTTAACAGAGGGCCATAGTCATTTTATATAAAATACTTCGGATCTTGGCCATGAGATCTCTTCCTAGTGTCTATTCTATATCTTTTTCCACTCTGCGTTGTTCCAATTTATTCTTCTGATCTTCTCCCAAACATAAGTAACTAATAATCAGATTGCATTCGTAACATTCCCTTTTTGCACAAAAGAATCTTAATCCAAAGTTTTAGAGATTTCAAGAACTCATCTTACGGTCCTTTGAAAAATTTATGTTATTCTTCGCTATAGGACACAATCGAGTCTACCGCGAACTCGGTAATGAATCCTCTCAAGATGTTGTCAATCTAGAAGTCAACAACTCTTGAGATCTCGTTGTCAGTGTTCTTGAGTCATTGTATTAGTTCATAAGTCCACTGCCTAGGTTCATCTACTTTAAAACAAACTTTTCTCTCAGTCAACCTTGATATCCACTCGTATAGCTCCACATGGAATGATCCGAAGGATATTTCATATTGATATTTGAAAATATACTTCTCCAACTACCTTCTAGTTGATAGACGAGGGTTTCTATTTTATTTTTCGGTAAATTCTCGTTCCTTCTATTCTACCCAAGCTCGAATTTATTTCTTCGACGGATGTCACATAAACATCCCTCAAACAACTCCTAGTCTTGGAAATGGAACCATTTGTTTTCTTAGGTTGAGCTGACCCAGGTTTGGACTTTACGGCGCACCAAGAAAACCCTCAATCACGAGCCCTTTCATCAACAACCTGTAATCAAGTCGCAGTCTCACCTGAAGTGACTATGGGAGGTGTAGAACCAGGTTTCTGCAACCTGAGGGACGCTGCGATGTGGAAATTCTGTATTTTCTTATGCTTTAGAACTTATAAGTTACATCGAATTAATGAACTACTTCGCACTTATATGTTACTCTGTAGGATTATATTCATCACTTAAACATAACATAAACATCCATAAACTTCACAGTACTAAAACAAAGTGCAAATAATAAGAAAATCAACACATGAGACACAAATTTTACCACAGCTCATCCCAATGTGGGACTGCATCCACACGAACTATTTCTTATAATAGATAATTGGTAAAACAAACAATTCTTTCTTGTGCACATAGTTGCAGGTTGTCTGCATACTAAGCTACAGACTTAGGCCTCCACGCACTCAGCTGTGGAGCCTCGCCCTTCCTCCAAAGTACAGATCATAAAACTATCACCATAAACATATATATGGATCAATTTTATGCCTTCCTTATTTATTATTCATCCCTATATATACTATTACATGAGGGATTACATCGCTACATTACCATGGACCCAATACCATGGTTTCCAAAATACAAGGGACTATGGTCCAAAACCATCAACTTTTACAATATTTTATGTTTTTGACAAAAATGAAGTGGCTTCTCCGCAAAGCCCCTATGCTGCATGGTGACTTTGTTGCATGGTCTTCATTGTGCTCTGCTACTCTACTGTGCGCTCCACAAAACTCGGATTTCTTGCCCAAAATCTGGCCAAGTTGGGCTACGCCCAACAAATGTCAATGTCTTTTGATGTCCTGGGTGACCTCAATATGGCTTAGCATGAAATTCCCTCAAGATAATATTCTCGAGCTCACTTTCATCTGGCACATATATCATGTCCCTAAATCTTACCAAGCCATATGTTTTGAGATGATAGTCCACATCATGTTCACTTGTATCCTGCTGTAACATGTGCATAAGCTCCATATACCTGTCATCCTGTTGTTCTTGTCGTAAGATCTAATCTTGTAAATTTTTCCCATAAGAAATCATAGATGCTATATTGTTTACATGTATCCTCTTGCTAAGAGCATCTACAACCCTGTTGTCTTTACCTTTAATGTATCTGATATCAAAGTAAAACTCACTAATCATGGCCAACCATCTAGATTTCCTAGCATTCAGATTCGGTTAGTCAAATAGATACCTCAATCCACCATGATCACTCATCAGTACAAACCTCCTACCAAGAAGATAGTGCCTGGACATCTTTAATGCATGAATGATCACTCCCAATTCAAGATCATGTGCCGGATAATTCTGCTCATGCTCATTCAGTTTCCTTGATTCATAACATACCACTTGTCCTTCCTACATAAGAACTCCACCAAGTCCTCTCTTGCAAGAATTTGTGCACACCACAAACTCTTTGTCTAGATCTGCAATATTTAAAACTAGAGAATTCATCAACAACTACTTCAATTTTTCAAAACCTGTTACGCATTCTTCTTTCCATTCAAACTTCTTACCTTTCTTCTACAATGATGTGATAAGATATGTAGTCCCAGAGAAGTTCCTAATGAACCTCCTATAGTAAAATTCTAGTCCCATGAATGATCTTACCTCCTCCATGTTCCTAGGAGCTTCCCACTCCATGATAGCCCTTATCTTTTCTGGATCCACTACTATGCCTTCCTTGGAAACCACATGCCCCAAGTAGTGTACCTTTGTCTGAAAGAAACTGCATTTGCTAAGCTTGGCATACAACTGATGCTCTCTTAGCAATCTCAATACTGCTGCTAAGTGTTCGGCATGCTCTTCCTCATTTTTAGAATATACCAATATATCATCAATGAATACAATAACAAATTTGTCTAGATAAGGACACAATACACTATTCATAAAGCACATAAAAGTAGTTGGATCATTAGTTAGACCAAAAAGAACTACAACAAACTCATAATTTCCATACCTAGTCTGGAAATTAGTCTTATATATTTTCTCTTCCTTAATGTGTACCTGATGGTATCATGATCTTAGATCAATCTTTGAGAACATTATCTCTCCCTTCAACTGATCAAAAAAGTCATCAATCCTCGACAACGGATACCTATTCTTGATGGTCACCTTGTTCAACTGTGTGTAATCAATGCATAACCTGATAGAACCATCCTTCTTCTTCACAAACAACACTAGTGCATGCCAAAGCAACATACTTGGCCTAATGTATCCCTTTTCAATCATTTCCTCCAATTTCAAATTCAACTCCACCAACTTCAGTGTGCTCATCATGTAAGGTGCCTATGATGTTGGTGTTTCCCCTAGTACCAACTCAATAGAAAATTCCACTTCCCTGTGAGGCGACAACTATGAATCTTTGCTGGAAACACATCCTGAAACTGTTGTAAAACCGGGCACCTTCTTAAGACATTTGCATCCTCAACTTCCTTACCTTTGTCACTGGAAATATCCATTGTGAATAACACACACCATTTCCCAAAATTGCGCTTCACCTGCATAGTTGTCACCATTATAACTGATGTTTCCTTCTTCTTACTCTGCAAGACTCTTTGTTCCCCATTTCCATCCAAACACTCAATAGCCTTGTCATAACAATCCACCTTGGTCCTATCAAGGTATGACCAGTCCATACCCAAAAACATATTGTATGATCCCAATGGAAATACATTCAAATTTGTTGAAGTAGGCATACAATTCAACTCAAATGCACAAGCTCTTACGCTATGATGAACTCTCTTCTTTGCACCTGTACCTAACTTCAGTAACGAAGATTTTGCATGCACTTATTTATTCAAGCCACACTTATCCATCAAGTCAGGACTAACATAATTATAATTAGATCTAGGGTCAATCAAAATAGAAACAAATTGATCATAAATCTTACCGTCCATCTCAATAATAGACACCTGGTGACCTGCATGCCTGTTCTCCAATGTTGAATAGATTAGTGGAATTCTTTTCCCAACATCCCCCACTATTTGCGCTTCTTGTGCACTGTAAATATGTGGTATAAAACCCTCATGTTGTGGAAAATATCTCATATGATGCTTTCCACCATAATTCCAACATTGTAAAGGTTTCCAACCTACACCCTTGTTCTGCTCCTCAGAATGAAATCCCTATCCTCTATCAGATGCATTGAACTTCTTATGCAGTGTTGCATTCTCTTTGTTACTTGTATATTGAGGTCTTGTTCACTTCTTATTACATTTTTCTTTATTCCTTGCATTACCTTTCCAGTCTGTCTTAGTCTCATATCTGCACTTTGATTGCTCATAACACTTCTTTAGCTTCCAGATTTCCTCCTCCAATGATCTAGGCTCATCAAACTCAATCCTCTCCTTGAATGCTATCAAAAACTTGCTGATGAATCTCCTTCTCCTCCTTGAGGTAAGGCATATATCTCAATAACCCCAAAAATCTTCTAGTGTACTCCTCATCAGTCATAGATCTCCTCTTCAGCTCATAGAACTTTGTTTCCCTATCACCATAGTATCTCTCTGCTAGATACTTCTTCCTGAATAGTCTCTTGAACTCACTCCAAGTAAACTCCTCTTCAAGAATACCTCTGACATTATTTACATTTTCCCACTAGATATTTTATTTACCTTTAAGACTGAATGTCATTATCCTGACCTTCATGTTCGTTGAGTAATAATGCAACCTGAAGAAATTAGTCATCCCCAGCAACCATGCTTCAACATCATGTGACTTCTTCATTTCCCCATCAAATGTAGGTGGCTTTTATTTCGTGAACTAATCTAGAAAATATCCCCTCTCACTCCTCCTGTAAGGATGATAACGATGATGACCATGATACCTGTCTGAACTAGAACTAGAGTAAAGCACATGTCCACTACCTCGTTTATCAGGTGTATCCAAAAATATTCCATCTCTGACCGTGTCATCTCTATCCAACTTGGCACACCGTGAGACTTGCTACCATATGCCCCATTAGTCTTATCCTCCTATCCATGGTTGATCCGAAGTGGTCCCTATATATGAAAGTCCAACAAACTCTAAAGGATAATTTTGTTAACTTCTACTTGTTTCTCTTATGCCTGAATGATCCTATCATTATCTGCTTTGCAATTCCTTATTTATACCTTAAAAATTCTCAATGTGTCTACTATGTCAGAAGATTCCCAAGACCATGTTTCTCATCTAATCCATGGGGAAAGTCTCGTGAATTATAGTCTACCTTTCTACTATCCACCTTTGATCTTCTCTTCCTACAAGGCATGTCATGTCAGCTAAAACAAATTATAAACAAACCAACGTACATCAATTTAGTTTAGGGAGGATATCTCGCATGCAATATCAACCAGATTAGCATAATATATGTGTAATCATAATCACAATAGTATATGAACATCATTTTAACCATTACCATTTATCAATGCATGACCACATACCATTACCATTACCATGCATATGCTACAAATGCATAGACCAAAATCATAAAGAAAACTTATGCAACTGACATGTACGCATGACCAACACACTTCCCATCTAGTCCAAGGGGTGAACCATGCTCTGATACCACTCTTTATCACTCTCTTTCCATATTTACCCAAGTTAACCAGTCCACTGGGGTGAACATCTGACGATAGGATACTACGATGTGATTCAACTCCTCATGTATAGTTAAGGAAGTGGAACGAACAAAACAAAACCATTCTAACCTTCCATATATGCTACAGAAGCTTCAGGAAACAACCAACCCTTCCATGTGACCAACCCCTGAGACAACTTGACATTTCACTGATCTGGACCCTCAGCCTCTCCCATGACAAGCCATGCATGTGACTGAGGCCTTCTAGGTGCTCCCACAACAAGGCATGCCAGCGATTGTGGACTTTTTCAGCCAATTCTGAGTCAATGAACCCGATTCTGTACCACGTTTTCAGCGCTAGGGCTCAGGCCACTGCCCAGAACCTCATGAAACTTTCAAAAATGATAAATAATGATGCAATAAGGATACTAATACAATCATTGGTACAAGTAATTTATCTTACCCCTACTATCCATGATAGAAATTTCGTCAAACATGTCACAAATATACAATGTACAGGTCAAAACAATCTGAGCATAGGGGTCTCATACTTATATGAGAATCTTTAAGAATATTTTATGTATTCTCACAATAGTTCCAATATAATCTATTAGGTCATATATTCATTTTTCATTCATTTTCTAATCAAAACATGATGATATCTATTAGGCCCCTATACCAATAGGTGTCATATGTCATGATTGACTTGATGAGTTATGTAATATGTTCATACCTTTTCTTGTTGTAGAGGTTTTTCATATTTTCAAAGAAATCAAAAAATTAAAAAAAATGTAAAGAGGGTATACCCTAAAAGAAAATTCAAAGGGTAAAAAGAATAAAAGATGGTCAAAAAATGAAAGAAAATGAACCCAAGCAAAAAGAAAATACCAGGAAAGTGAGCAAGTCTAAATGCCACTACTTTTTACTTGATGTAATAAATAATTGTGTGCAGCCTGTAATTTATGCCAAAATTTTTGAATAGTCAAACAGTTTAAACTTGGCTAGTTCATATTTCAATTTCATGTTGTAGAAATAGAGAATAAATATCTGACCAAACAGTGTAATCTTGGCAGATAAGTAGATAGGTAGAGTGAAAAAGGAGCTCAACAGTTTAATTTGAGCCCTTGGATGTAATAAGTGTAGACTTAGATAGGCTTTGCCATGTAAAAGAAAAGAAAATTTGTTAAGGGTTTGCCAATCTAAGTGCACCCTAATAAAGAAGTAAAAATGCTAGGTTAAAGTGGGTAGGGTAGGTAGTTGATGGTTGCAGAATCATATATGATGAATGATATCTCTAAAATGTGTTAATTAATTAACCCTATCCTGACACTCCCAATACGATTAAATTAATCCGTAATCATATCGGGCCCGCTTTGTTAAACCCCATCATATTGCACCTTATGTCAACCGTCCGATCAGGTCCTCAAGATTTGACGGCCATTATGAATATCACACGGCCGTTTGTGACCGCGAGTTAGCGAGCGATCACAAAGCGGTTTTTACACAATGCCTCCACCACGTGTCGAAAAATCTATGGAATCTCTACCTCAAGGTCCATTACCACCCTTCCCCAAAAGTGGTGCGATATGAAACTGCTTACCGCCTTCCCACATATGTCAAAAACGTCATATCACTCCCTGCTGACATCATCCATCCATAATCCAAGAAACCCTGCCAACTCTTGACTTTGTAAATAAAACAAACATATCCTTTTCACTATTTTGTAGTGTAAACTTGCGCGCCATGCAAAAGAACATCGAGGTCAATAGTTCGAAGTTTTCAATCGCCAACCTGCTCAAAAACTCACAGCTGATGCAACCCAGAGCCCTTTAGCCACAACTAATACCTGTATTTCACTGTTCATCCCCCGAACACAAGTATTTATCTAATTCCTAATAAAACCCTGCAAGTTCTGGTTTTCCATTGTAAATTGATGGAAAGGAACCAAATTTACAATAATTCAGCCATTGTTTTCATCAATTAAGTCCCCCATAACCTCTATGTTTCCTATTTCACAAAGAAAACCACAGTTTCCTTCTGAATCCACAAGAACCAGAAATGGAAACCCTGGGCTTTAAATGTTGCACCCATTAATGCCTCTCATCGAGATTTAGACTATTTACCTTTGGCAGACCAGGACTACCAAATAAAAGACCTTACCACTGATAAAAATCACCTCAAGGTCTTTTGCCAAAGTAGAGATAACTACCTGAATGGATTTGATGTTCTAGGACTATGGGAATCTAATCTTCCCATGTATTTTCTCCCCTCAGTCCATGTTTTCCCTGATATAATTCATCAATGTCCTGCCAATTATGACCCTAACTACAGAGCAGTTATGTCTCCCAGCCAAATAGTCCTCTTCCCAATAACTGTTGAGTCCATCAGTGAAATGTTGTAATTTCACCCCAATCAAGTTCTCACTCCCATTTCCATTGGAGATTTACTTGAGAAATCGACTAAATTATCCCAATCAGAGCTTAATCACCTCTATCATACCTTCATGCTACAGAAATATCAACCTAAGAGCCCACCTCCTTATCTGAAAACTTTCTTCACAGATATGGGAAGACTCATTGTTGATATGATATCTTTAGTTATCAGATTCAACACTAGTGAGTATGTTGATGAGTTAACCCTAATGTTGTTGTCAATATTTACTCCTGGACAACCCCCTACTGTTAAGTATGATTATGCCTCCTTTATTGCTAATAAGATTCATGACCAGTTCTTGAGACTGGAAAATGAAGGAGTTTTCACGTATACTACCTTCATATACGATCTCATGTTATATTATTAGTCAGAAAACTTCCCTTTCCCTGTCATGAAACTTGATACCAAAGGCAATCCAAGGTTTGCTATTTTTTGGAGTTACATCTTCCATGAATCCTTTGATACCCCTTACTCCTACAATGAGTTCATTGATCAATTTTTTCATCCAGCAACCTCCTTATTGACAGGGATTTCCCCTCCTAGGATCAGTGGCGACATTAAGAGGATCCTTCAGCTCTCCAAGCAGTACCGAATAGGTGATTGGTATTTATACAAGAACCATACAGAAATTGGGATATATGGGTGTGAGCTCTGCCCATTCAAGTTACCAAAATATGTTCCAAATAGACTGTTTGCATTGGAATATTTTAGACAAATGATAAATCAGACTTGGTACATTTTTGCTAAGCCAAAAAGAAAGCACAACTCAGAATTAAGAATCAATTAGGCCCTTTTGTCTGCAACACTAGGGATGCATGGAGAGAAGAAGAAATAATTTTAGAAGATCATCTTAAATTACACAAAAGTTTTGGTTGGATGCCATATGACCCTCATAGCTTCATATGTGATAGAAGAATGAAGAATAGACTGTCACCATATATACACCATAGAATCCGAGAGATTGAACAATTTGCTAATATGGATGAATGGAGGGAAGGAAAATTAGTAGAAACTGATAGTAAACAGGTCAATATAGAAAATGTTATGACGGATCTTGAGAAAACACTTGACCTAGATTCTTTTGGGCAGGTACGATTTGAGTCTTCTCAAAAGTCAGGGATTAGTGCCTCTACAACTAAAACCTCTCAGCAGCACTCACAGGATACCAGCGTACCATTTATAGGAACATCCAAGGGAAAGGGACCCGAGACCAGCACTATTACCGGGAAAAGTGTCTATTTAGAACTGCTTTATCCCACTAAGGTGTGACAACTGCCTTAGAAACAAACAGAGAAAAACTACTTTTGTATTTCATTTATGAACTATAGATAGAGAGGAATAGAAAGAACCAACCTGTGTCTTGCGCTAATCCTTTGATCCAATCCCTCTCTTCTTTGACAGCTTCCAGCTACCTGCTCCCTTACTTGCCCAGCTTCACCAAGTACCTGTAAGATCACAGAAGAAGAACACTATACAAAGACATGGATCTATATTCATAAACAACTTAGGATCAGATTTAAGTTAACCATACAAATGTAACAAGCATCAATGATACAAAAACATGTAGGAAAAACTCAAATAGTTTTTATTGGTAAACAAGAAGATCCAGGAGGAGTTACAACCGATGGTTCCTGACCCAGCATCAACCTCCCAGCAAAGAAGCCCCTCTTCACCTCCAACAAAGCATAGATCACCCAATACTCTGATGTTTGTCTCAAAACCAACAGCAATTCCTTACAATGTGCAAAATTCCAGCCTCCAACCCCCGGATCTCTGGGATGAGAGATCTATATATAGATATTTGCAGAGGTGTGAGTCAGGTCTGGGTTTTTTATTAGTGTCTTCTCTCTGATAGTTATTGATGCCACTTGGAGATCTCATTGATCTCTTACTCATCCTTGGGCGATTTTGAGAGGCAAGTGTCCCAGGAGAAGTTTCTGGAAGATTCCATGATCATCCACCTCGCAAACTGTCTCCGCCACTTGTCTTTTCCCATCCATCGCACCCTCACAGTGTATTTAGGTGCATTGCAACGCACTTCCCGTGTGTACAAGGTGCGATGCATCGCACCCTGGCCATGGAGCAAGTGCATTGATCCAGTTTTGACCAATTTTGAGTAGTTTTTCATGGAGAACTTCTGGGAGAAGCTGTAATCTGTTGACCTTGTTCCTTTAGGGGTTAGAACAACACTTTTAAGGACTTAGGAGCCCTTGGTTTATGGACATTTCATGCTTGGTGATGTAGGGCACAAAAATGTCTATAACAGTTTCCCCCTAAAGTATGAGGTCGTTAACCTTTTGGTGTCGGGTGAAATGCTTTATTATGAGGATCCGAAGTTCTTTCAATGTTGGGAGGAGACCTGTAATAAGATACAATACAATACATTATCTTCATATTGTTTTCATGATCTAGCTGAGGCGGGCATTCCCATGCTTAGCTTTATAAATTCATTTTTATGTACATAGGACAGACAATTGTCTGAGTGTAGACTGATGATTCTGATAGAGCCATCATCCTTTCGGTAGGATGATTATCTGTGCTGCAATGTTGTACATTTGATGTCTTTATTTCCCTGAATATATATCGCAGCTCGGATGGATGAAACTAGACCCGGGGTCTTCAATCTCGTCCGATCTTTACTCGAAGTACAAGTCGATCCATGTGAGAAATGTTTTGAAGTCGAACATGGAAAGACATCGCTTGATTACCAGTCAATGATGTAAACTGTTAACAAGCGCGAGAGGAATCACCGATAATGATAATGATCCTCAAGATACTGCAGTAAAATCCACGTGGTGTGAATAAAGGACTTGGCGTCGAACACCACGCGAATTCTTTCGGTCGAAGGCCATTGATGTAAACCTGTCGTCAGAAGTGAGAAACTTGCCATTAAGGCATGCAAGCTTCAAAGTACTGAATGGGGTGTTCCTAGATCAACTTCTTGGATAATGAGCTGATGTCGACAAGAAGTGATCCGTCATAGGAGGGCCTTAATGAATCCCACATCAATGACACGAAACGGAGCAAATGATTTTGATGGAGGTGAAAACGATCTGATGATATACGGTTCAGGGTGGCGGTCATGAAAGAATGGAGTATAATGTATGGTAGTGGGTGAGACACAGGTGGCTTCTCTGGATGACTTCTCTTGAACATGTCGGCGACACTGATGTGATGGATTGGTAGCATTAACCCCAAATGTGGATGGTATGGTGTGACCATGGCGATGTGACCGGTGAATGAAACAACCCAACCCGACTTGGACACGGAGTGGAAGTGTCATGTTCAAGAGCGACTTGCTACCAATAAAGATTCTTTGAGTTTTCTTCCCAATTTTTCCCCAGTCATTGCTGACCAGTACCTCTTTATTTTTGTCAAGCTTGAGGAGGATAACATATGCTTGTTCTATAATTTTCCATTCGGGCAAACCCATCGCTATGTTTTAACGAGCCTAGCGATAGTGAAACTCGTTCTCGTCTAAAGACAAGTTTGTCGCTATTAATATTTTTAATGACAAAGATAACTCGGTCCTTTTCAATTTTAGAGAGTCTGAAAAGGTACGTAAAGGTAACTCCAAAATTCATTTTTCGTCATCTAATCCCTTAAGTCTGAAAAAAAGTATAAAACAATACAGAAGGGATGAATTTTCGATAGTTTTAACGAGCCAAACAAAACAAGCGCCCGATCTTTTTGTGTAATAATCCCTCAGGTCCAAAAGATTAAAATCTAGAGGAGGGATAGCACTTCCTATCCCTTTAACGAGCTGGAAGGCCAAGGACTCGGCAATCTTTTCATATTTTACGAGTCAGTTGAAAAGAGCTTAAAGGAGACTCGTCTTTTGAGGAACGAGTGATAAAACGGGTAGCAGCTGATTCCAGGTAAGGTTTGGAATTTTCCAATCACGGCAGTGTCACAAGGATGGCTAGTGAAATCACTCTTTGCAACTGTTCCTCAAAATGGGTAAACAATCAAATGGAGGTGAATGATCGGCCAATGAAAAAGTGGAGGTGACGGTGCAAACACGACCAAGGCTTTAACGGCTGAAGTACTACATTCACGATGGTTATTTACCGGGGAATAGTTCATTTTTTAATGAGCTTAAACGCGGGTGGAAACATTTGCTCATGTCTTATGTTTATTTTTTAACGAGCTTGAACTATGTGCTAAAACTGCTCGATGCGGGTTTATTTTTTAACGAGCTTGAACCCTACAGTAACACTGCTCGTGGCGGGTTTATTTTTTAACGAGCTTGAACCCTACAGTAACACTGCTCGTGATAAGTTTGCATGCCCCCAGCATAATAACACAAATCGAGGTGCATGCCCCCCAAGCTTCATTGCATTCAACTCGGTGGTTGGAATGAAGGTTTACCTTTGAGATTTGGAAAGGGGATTTGTTTCATTTTTTAATGAGGTTGACACAGTAAAAGAACTATCCTCATGACTCCTTGTTTCATTTTTTAACGAGGTCGACACGAGATAAGAACCATCCTCGAAATCCACCGTATTTATAGTATTTGATAGAAAATCAAAAACTGATGGATGATTAAGGTTGTTGGAATAATCTTCGTGGTAAATCGGAAGATGGGAGCAATGGTGGTAATCTTCCCATGGTGCCTCTCCTATGATCCCTTTGTCTGTAGAATGTACATGCAACCAAGGATCTGAAGAGGTGCCATATTCCTTAGACCTATCTATCCAAACACTCGATGAGCGTTGATTTGGGTTTGCCCCCCAAGCCAAGAAAATTGATTGCTACAATATTTCTAAAATGGCGATGATCCATGCAGACAAAATGTTTAGGAATCTTCCAAATCCATTAGATATAGAAGATTTCATATTGCAGGTTTCCACTGTGGCCACTTCTGCCAAATTACTCGGAGGCGGTAGGGCAAAAGTACCCATTAAGGCAGGGTATTTTAGGAGACCTACTCCGATATTTTGAAGCACATGATTGCTTCCATGGATCATTGGAATGCTTCCCGTAACTTGTGAACCTTTGGGGAGAAATGTTTGTTGGTCGACGATTTTAATTCTTCCTTGAAAGGGAAATGCAATCTTCCTGAAGTAGGTCGACACAACTGCGGCCATGGCATATATCCAGGGCCTTCCCAGTAGGATGTTGTAATCGAGGTTTTCATGGATAACCTCAACATCAATTTCTACTGTTTTGCCCCCCAGTTCAACTTGCAAGTTACTTAAAATCCTGTATGGAGTGTATGATCGTCCATCAAATGCTTTTAACGTCGTTGATGATCTCGACAAGGGTGGTGAGCCTAAATTTTTCCAGCAACTCATCGACATAATACATGTAGATGCCCCCTCATCAATAATTGTTCGATGAACAGTTTTGTTGAGGGCTTTCACTTGAATAAGGAAAGCTAGTTGAGCTGGTAACTGTGGGTCATATCCTTTATGATCAAAGACCACAAGATTGGAATCCATTGGGCCAATCCCACCTATTGCTGATAATAAAGCTTGCTTTTGGGAGGGGCAATTTCGCGGTACCTCAAGTGTCGACATAGTGGACGGCGATTGGGCCAAGTCCTCTATTATATTATAATTCTGTGCTACTTTGGCACAAGGATTAAATGTTGATTTGTGTACTTCTCCCTTTGGTGGATTTATCATTGGCTCAAGAATGATGGGTGGCACAACTTTGGTCAAAGTTGTTGTCGAACTACTAGGTTGTTCATTAGCCTTGTTATTCGACAGTTGTGGATTCCTGTAATCTTTATTCCTTGTCAAAGCATCATTTTGCTGCTTTGAGATAGACAACATAAGCACTTGGGATCGGGAAGCATTTTGATTAGCAACCAGTTTGGTTCCCGGCTTTGGAAACGGATCAGTCAATACCGCTGAGGTTTTTGAACTCTTAAAGAGTTTCTTAACTTCAGCTATATGTGGACAATCTCTCGTCCGATGATCCTCATCGCATATATGACACCCTGCAGGGGGTTTCCTTTGCCCAGAAGGGTTTGCAGAAGGTTTTTCAGGAGATGAATCATCCTGCTTCTTTTTTCTCCCTTTCTTTTTCTTCTTGCCCCCTGGTTGTTTCAGTTGTTTGCCCTTGTCGGTCGACACGGCATTCACTTCCGAGGCAAGAAGTTCCTCATTTGCATTTTCACTTGAAATCTTACGGGTCTTTTTATATGTAGCCTTTGTCGATTTCGTGTCTGTTGCGCCAATCACGCCATCGCCGGCATGAGAGTCATTGTTTGATTTAGGAGGAGGAGGAACTGAGAATTCCTGTCTAGGGGCGTCAGGTATTTTATCATAGAGCGTGTCGGACTGAGTGTAAATCAAGTCCAAATATTGCGCTCAAGCGATAACTTGCTCTTCTGTTATGACTCCCCCCTTTGCCACATCTTCCGTGATGGAAGGCAGTAATGACTTGATAAACCATTCAGCTAAGAGCTAATCGGGGACATACGTTTTTACCATCCTACGACGATGTCGCCACTCATGTATATGATCAGATATGTGAGTGGTCGTTGTCTGTTTGAAGTTGGTAAGAAGTTCTGTTCCCGTTTCGTACCTTATTGGTAATTGAAAATGGGTTAAAAAGGTTGTGGCTAAGGTACTGAAGTTGTCGAACGAAGCTCTAGGCAATTCAATGTACCATTTTGCCGCTGGACTCGTTAACGTCCTCTGAAAGAGGCGAAGTCTTATCGAATCATCATTTAGGGTGTTTGGTGAACACCACAGATGAAATGTCATCACATGATTCGACGGATCTTCACCCGGATTTCCATTAAATTTAGGAATATCTGACGGAAGTTTATGCGAAATCGCTTTCCACCAAGGGGCATAAGCAATTGGATCATTCGTCAGCCGGTTTAGATCTGGTAATTCTAGAGTTGCTGCAAAGGGCAATTGTTGATTCAGGTTAGGCGAAGCATACCCAGGATAAGATGGAATCGCCTGAGCAATGGGTCTTTGCATACCAACATAATGTATTTGATGCTGGCAACTTTGACAAGGTTGATGGGCATAACCATTATAATATGGTTGTTGATAACCGCTTTGGAAATGCGGTTGCCCATTACTTACAAAGACTTGTTGCTCAGGTCCTTGATATGATTGCTGGAATGGCGGTTGTTGAGATTGAACCAGCCCTGGTTATTGGACCATTTGCTGTTGTCCAATACTGGATGTTTGACCAAGATGAGGAGTCATAGTACTTGTTTGAGCCTGAGTCGCTCCAGATAAGGAGGCACTAACCTGAGGTTGTGATTGAGTCGTTGAGACAAGAGGCTTTTGTATTGCAACCTGAGAAACTTGGGGTTGACATACAACAGGCAACGCTTGTACTTGCGATGCAATCACCATAGTAGGTATAGTGGGAATATTTGACACAGGGTGGACTGGTTGCATTGAATATACAACCCTTGGTTGCTGAGGCAGTATTGGTACCCAACCGCTAGATGTAATTCCAGTTTGACCTAAACTTTGTTGTAAACTCCCATATGGTTGTTCTCCGGGAGGGAACAATGAAAAAGCATACTGCCCTCCATATGGTGGAAATCCAGTACTTAAAGGGTAGATTGGCCTTTGAAGACACATTGGATCAACTTGTTGAGTTTCAACATAAGAAATACCAGTTGATAATCCGGATGAAGAAATAGGAACTGACCATGTCGTCGAAACAGTCCCCGATTGGACTCTGGCTTGTTGTTGATAACTTGCTGGGACAGTTGGTATACCATCGAACATCGTTGGAGTAGCAGCAGGAGGATCTGCCACTATTGCATCGGATGACACAGTCCTGGATGTTGATGGTTTTTCAGACATATCTAGTCTATCCAAAAGATTTCCTAGCGATTCTACAAGAATTTATGATGAAGGGAGACTAACTTCGAAGATCAACGAGGGAAAGGTGATGATTATTCCATTTAAAATAAATTTTAGACGCTTTGACCCAACTTGTTTTTTCAATTTTTAAGAGTCGAGAAAAAACAAAAGATGACTCTAGTCTCCTTTGATTTTTAATGAGCCTGAAGTGACAAATGCTCAGATGGACCTTTTCCGTTAAGGAGTCTAGAAAGGAACGAAAGGGACTACTCTGGAGGTCTAGGTAGAGGGAGTACCAAACCAATCGCAAAACTGCAGAATACTTTTTACGGTACGACAGTCAATCTTCCCGAATGCTGTGTTCAGTGCATTGCGATCGATAGGGCGGCAGACACGGCTTCCTATGGATAAAGGATTTAAGCCTATAGGGGTCTCCCAAAATATACTCGACGGTATGTGGGAGCACAAGTCCGTACTGGCACTTATCGTCTCAAAGTGGAGGAATCACCCAACCATCAGTGAGGACAACAGTTACCAGGCTTTACGACGCCGGAATACGTCTCTAGCCTAGACCTCTAAATGTTGTGCGTTAAGTTCCAAAGCGTTGTTAGATTCATTGAATTTATTTTAAGTTGATCTTGCTTATGAAGTTTTCCTTTTGGTTTCACCACGAGATGTAGATGTAATTCCTAAAATGCAATCTAAAGATGATAAACAAACTTTTATCTCTTTTGTGCAATGAAAATCCTAGCTACTAGAGGAAAAGAAAGACACAATCTTTTCACAAAGAGCAAAGAGCACACTGTAAATGCACTTTCCTAAATCAAGCCAAACAGACTGTCTATATGCAAATGCACATGCATGTATTTGTTTTCGACTTTCTTAGTATTGATGCTAAAAATAAAGTTGATGTACAAATCTGAATTTGCTTTCAAGCGACAAACACAAACAAGCTTCTTTTCGAAATCAAAAGATAGAGACGATTACGACACTTTACGATTTTGAAATGAATACTCGTTTTTGACACTAGAAAATCACAAATTCAGACCAAAGGCAATAGTAAAAGTATAATCGACCATCAACAGCAATCAAACTTTCTCCTATGATCGAAATCGACACTTGCGACAGATCTAAATCAAAGGACGACAGTACGACTATTCTACTTTTGCAATGGAAAACTGTAAACGACTCAACAAACACACAAAAACATCTACAGTTCTTTTGTACAAAGGAGGCAGAATAACAGCAAGGAAAAGGGGTTTTAAACAGACATATACTGATCACAGGCAGCAAAATTCAGAGATAGAACTGGAGAGAATGAAGCACAAGAACCTCAGCTGCACAGGGCTAGTCTGATCAGCGCACCTGTAACACAGAGAAACTGCATTGCAGCGCAGGTTGCCCTTTCGGGAAGTGCGCTGAAATTCAGGATCTCTTAACAGTACCTGCGCTGGGCCAGAAACGAGAATCTGTCTGGGTTTTGGGTCACAGTTTGCAGTTCAGTCTTTGGTTTTTTGGCCGAGTAAAAGCAATCAGTAATGCACAATCAGGGGTAGATCTAAGGAGGGTGTAAGAGCTATCACAAGGGCAATCAGATAGTTTGTGAATCAGCTGTTCAAATCATAAACAGATCCAGTGAATGGATTGAAGCAGCAGATGTCTACTTTTCATTTTTTATGGCAAATGCAGTTCGAATGCTACTTATAAGTTTATGAAACAAACAACAAAGAGATACACAAACAAACTAATTAGACATCCCCAGCGGAGTCACCATTTTGTTACTGGGAAAAGTGTCTATTTAGAACTGCTCTATCCCACTAAGATGTGACAGCTGCCTTAGAAACAAACAGAGAAAAACTACTTTTGTATTTCCTTTATGAACTATAGATAGAGAGGAATAGAAAGAACCAACCTGTGTCTTGCGCTAATCCTTTGATCCAATCCCTCTCTTCTTTGACAGCTTCCAGCTACCTGCTCCCTTACTTACCCAGCTTCACCAAGTACCTGTAAGATCACAGAAGAAGAACACTATACAAAGACATGGATCTATATTCATAAACAACTTAGGATCAGATTTAAGTTAACCATACAAATGTAACAAGCATCAATGATACAAAAGCATGGAGGAAAAACTCAAATAGTTTTTATTGGTAAACAAGAAGATCCAAGAGGAGTTACAACCGATGGTTCCTGACCCAGCATCAACCTCCCAGCAAAGAAGCCCCTCTTCACCTCCAACAAAGCATAGATCACCCAATACTCTGATGTTTGTCTCAAAACCAACAACAATTCCTTACAATGTGCAAAATTCCAGCCTCCAACCCCCGGATCTCTAGGATGAGAGATCTATATATAGATATTTGCAGAGGTGTGAGTTAGCTCTGGGTTTTTTATTAGTGTCTTCTCTCTGATAGTTCTTGATGCCACTTGGAGATCTCATTGATCTCTTACTCATCCTTGGGCGATTTTGAGAGGCAAGTGTCCCAGGAGAAGTTTCTGGAAGATTCCATGATCATCCACCTCGCAAACTGTCTCCGCCACTTGTCTTTTCCCGTCCATCGCACCCTCACAGTGTATTTAGGTGCATTGCAACACACTTGCCGTGTGTACAAGGTGCGATGCATCGCACCCTGGCCATGGAGCAAGTGCATTGATCCAGTTTTGACCAATTTTGAGTAGTTTTTCATGGAGAACTTCTGGGAGAAGCTGTAATCTGTTGACCTTGTTCCTTTAGGGGTTAGAACAACACTTTTAAGGACTTAGGAGCCCTTGGTTTATGGACATTTCATGCTTGGTGATGTAGGGCACAAAAATGTCTATAACAAGCACTCAGGCCACAAAGCAATCTATAATGTCTAAACAGCCTGAAACTTCTAAGGAACAGGCCCAAATGCACACTCCTCCAACTCAAGGCAATGTGGGAGAACCTCCAATGTTGCATACTCCTTTGAATGAGGAAAGGAATAAAAAGAGAAACAGGGAAGTAGCTACCCTTGCCAGTGGACCCTCAGAACATCCTGGTGCTAAAAGGCATAGGCTAAATCCTCTTTCAGGGAAGGAATTTTTTGAAGAAACCACTGATAGTCAAAGAAAAGGTGTAGATAGTCATCAAACTTTTCCAGTAGGTGGGCCATCTTCTAGCTCATAGAGACAGGAGCTGGAGAGACAACAAAGTGCAGAGGTATCAACTTTTAGGCCACCAAGAAAGGACACTACAAATATCAAGAAGAATTTTATAGAAATAAAAGCCAAAAATGATCCATTGAGGATCCAAGTTTACAATCAGTATTTGAAAATGGCTCCCACTAATAAAAACAGATTGATGTCAGCCTATGACATCAAAGAAGGTAAAATGATAATGAGTTTTTTCAAACCTAAAGCACAACAACCTCAATCAGCAGCAGATTACCTCAGAACAAATTTTGAGGCCATGGCAAAAGACATTCATCCCTTGGACCAAATTGAGTTGCACAAACAGACAGGGGAGATGATCTATTATACATTGACTGGTAAGGCCACGATGGCCCAAAGACTTGAAAATTCTTTGAATAATATAACTGCTCAATTATAGCTAGAGAGAGCCTCCTCATAGGCTAAAGACAATAGAATAAAATCTTTATAAGAATTGATCGTTGGGTTGGGTCATGATTTGAAAGATGTGAAGGTTGCAAAAGCCTTAATTAAAAAGAAAGATGAAGATATAGCTCCCTTAAGAAAGCAACTAAAGTTTCCTCCTTCCAAGCACCCACAGACTGTTGAGATCATAAAGCAAAAGTTTGAAGAAGAGCTTATGGACTTGCTCCTAAAGCTTAATGAACCACTGAACGAGACCGAGCAAGAGCTAGAAAAATCATTAAAGGACAAGCAGGGAGAATCGACCTCTCAGCTTCCCAATGTAATACCAGTAGTCTCAACTGTAGTCCCTTCAACCCTTGGAACAACTTTGGCTCCAAATGCCCCCTTAGTCATAGCTGAGGTAGTCACAGGTACAGCAGCAACAACACAGGAAAGTACTTCAATTTTGAGCATAGAAGAATTGATAAAATCAATGGAGGAGATGAAACTCCAAGTTTCAGAGTTGCAAAAGGTGAAAGAGCAATATGATACCTTAGAACAGAAATATGGCCTTTCAAAGATAATTTTTTCAGAAAAAGTGAGGGAAATTAAGGGGTTAGAAAAAAAGGTGAAATCATTAGAAAAGGACCTCACATTTGATAAATCCTTAACAGATATTAGAAAGATTCTTTGGACCAACATCACTCAATCCATAAATGATGTTTGGCCATCAATACAAATAATTTTTGAGCAAATTGATTTGGTAAAGGGAACTCTGGAAGAAATTTAGAGAACAAAAGTAGAACTGGGAAGGATGTCAGAGGAAGCCACCAGGCTTATAAATTTTTTGAATAGCAAGAATAAGTATCAACTTGAAGAACTGGGCATTGAAGACAGAATAGGGACCATTCTGGAAGTCAAAAAGGTATTGATTAAAAGGTCTCTTAAGCAAAATTTGGAAAGAAGAGGCCAAAGCATGCAAGAGGAAATTAATGATTTCATGGAGAAATTTGGTGTTTTGCAGAACAAAGGGATGCCCAGTCCTTTAGTCATAAATGATAAATTGATGGGTCACATTGATTATGTAGATAAACTGGGTCAATATGCAGATAACTAGGCAAGGTCATCAACCAGCACATCAGCACCAAAGGCACTGCCTACTGGTAGAGTTCTCTATGACAGTCTAGAGAACCTCTTCTATGTTGAACATGAGCTTAAGCATTTATTTCTAGTTCAACCTACTTTTTTTAGGTACAAAGAGACTGATGAAATACTCAGGAAACTTCAAAAGACTAAAATTCCACAGCCTCAATGGTGGGAAGAAATGCTAGAAATTTTGTAATTTCTCCTTGGAAAAAAGTAAATTTTGATTATTTACTACAGTCAATGATGGTAAAACAGGTAAACAAAGACCAAGCAGGTAAAGAGTATCAGAGCATGTTAAAGTGTATCCGTAAGAAGATAAAAAGCAGAGAAGCCAGCACAGAATTACATCAAAGATAGCAAGATGCCCAATCATAGGGCCTGACTCCAGCACATTCATAAGAGTAGGGATAGCAAACCATCAGTTTCCTCTATCTGCTATCTACGAGACCATCTGTCTCTATTTTTATGTAACATATAGTTAGTTATCTCAGAATATATCTCACTTTGTTATGAGATATTTTATTGTAAAGTTTTTTTTGTATAAATACTCCCTCGTTCAAAGTATTGTGGGTGGATTCCTAGACATTGCTGTAAAACTGATTATTTTGGAATAAAGTGTTGTTGGACAAATTTTGCATGGCTGGCTAGGTGAAGAATTAATGCAAAGGACTTTTCACAGGATTCATGTGTCAAACACCGGACAAATAAGTATCATATATCTCATGTGATATTGTTTCTTGTTTATTATATCAATTATGTTTCAAATTTGAATATTAAACGAAAACGAATAATTCAGAAAGTGCTTGAGTGCAATCTGTCTTCAATCATTTTTATTCTCAATATTTTCTTCTAAACTAGTATAAACAATGAATTCTTAATTGCTCTTGTTTCCTAGTTTATTCATTTTGATCATTTACTAAAGAATTTTTCATTTTTCTTTATTGGTGATTGTTCAAGTTCTCTTCTCTTAAAAAACATGTTGAAGGATTCTTAATTTCCCTTCATCCCTTTCAAATCCATCCCATCTTTTCAAGTCTTTATTTGTTCCCCGTTCATCTATCTTGCCCTATGAAACCATCCTTTGTTGAGAAACCAAATCTAGTTGAGCCATATTCTGTTGACTCCATAGCCCAATGGCCTAAACTATTTAGTTATACCCCTCTGCTACTGAATTTCACCACCAAATCCAATCAAATCCCAAAGCTTTCATAACTAGCCTAAAACCTTATAAAACAAAGCTAAATCATAAGGAGAGAGCCCTCTCTAGGTATGGAATGACTAGATTCTGTACCCAAAAGTTGGTTTGTGGTTACCTCGGACACCTTTCCTCTTCTTACAACTTCTAGGAAAATCTGAGTGATAACATAGTGGCGACTCCACTGGGGAACGAAAATTTGTTGTTATTGTTGTTTACTTTATAAACTACAGACGGAGCCTGAAGTTAGCCAGGTAGCCTTCGAACTGTTCTTGCTCTACAAGTGCATAAGTAGATGAATGTTGCTTCAGTCTATCTCCGGTTTAGTTTATGAACTGAACATGAACCATTTCCTCAGTCAAATGAACCTTTAGGAATGTTTAAATTCAAATCTGAAATATCGTAAAGAAATCACAGAAGTTGTTGTTAATATTAATTCAGAAAATCAAAACTAAGGAATCTGGCTTCAGAAAGAACTCGTTACACTAGGTCAAATCCTGATCCAAGTCCACCACCTGTGTTTGAGAATCCCAATCTGATCCCCATAATTCTTAGGACATAGGAAATTCAAGAAAGTGCTGCTAGTTCTCGGCCCATTTACAGATCAAGATCCTGCCCTATAAGGTGGATTTATCTTGAGGACGGACCCTTTGATGAACAATTTGAGACGTCTCTATTTGTAACATTCTCTGACTCTGAATTGATCCGCTTGGTTCCATACCCAGTATTTATTGAAGAGTTACAATTTGAAGCTGTCAGTTCCTCAATTGACAGACATTTACAGAGTTCAATACAATCTGAGCTTACTTCTGAAGGAACACCTGATCCCTCTACAATCACTGTTGCTTATGCAAGTTCCTCACCATTCCCTCATACATCTCAACACCAAACTACTCCACCATAGATCCCTCCTTCTACCCCTCCATCCACAACCCAAATCCCCATCGTTACCCCTACCCCAGTTGTTGTTCCATCACTACTTACAGCCATGGAAAACATGTATACCCCTCTAGTTTTACTAGCCAATTTAGGGGCCATGCCTCAAGACTATCAAAGTAAAATCACTCCATTTGATGGTACTAGTACCTACACGGCCCAACAACATACCAAAAAAATGACTGACTACTTTGAAATATATGAAATTGACACTGATAATGTAAGAATGAGGATATTTGTTCAGAGTCTAACTGGGGAAGTCAGAACATGGTTTAGGTCTCTAAGAGCAAACAACATAGATAGCCTAAAAACCCTTTATACACAATTCTTGAATCATTGGGAGAAAAAGAAAGATCCTCTGCAGATCTTATCCGAGTATGAAAACATCAAGAGAGGAACACAAGAAACTGTACAAGATTACTGCACTAGGTCCAATACTGTTTACAATGCCATTCCTCAAAACCTCAGACCCCCACCTGATTTGGCCCTAATCAAATTCCTAGATGGATTTGATTTGGATATGGCTTTTCAGCTAAAGGAAAGATCCCCTATAACTTTAGAAGAGATGAAAAGTATAGCTGTCAGTGTGGAAGCCAACTTGATGTCTAAACGTGCCAAGGTCAGGAGTGAAAGAAGGATACCATTGAAAGAAGAAGCTTCACTTGTTGAACAGAAACTGGATGCTATCATCAAAGGGATGGGAGGACTGGGAGATAGAGTGGAAACAATAGAAAGAAAATCTCCTTGGGTTGGTCAGCCAACCAACACAGGGAGGAATCCAAATTTATGAAAAAACCAAAACTAGAACCCTGGAAAGACTGGCCCAGATCAAAACATTAGACCCCATTTCCAGGAAAGTTATGTAGAAACTTCCAGCTCTGAAGATCCACAAGAAGACACTCAGATAAATCTAATGGGACTTAACAATGAAGGAGAAGTTTTCCTAACTCAAGATGATCAAGATGCCCACATTATCAAACAATTTCAAACTCAGTCAGGAGAATCATTTGACTTCATGGAGGGATATGACACAACCATCTACAAATTGCACAAGCAGTATAACTTAAGGAGTAGAAGAATTGATGTTCCTAAAAGCAACAAACAGAAAGCTCCAAAATAGCCTATCAAAGGTAAAGCAGTCCCTCCACATATACAAATTTTGTCTAGATCAAATAATAACCCATCTAACACTATAACTGAAGATGATTTTGACAGTCAACAAAATAATAAACATTCCTCTACTCCTCCTCCTTCCAAAGGAAACGTGGAAGAACCTCCAGAAGTTGATTTAGGAGAAACAACTAATCATAACCCTACTCTTGAAAAGGAGAAAAACATAGAAAATATAGAAAATAAAGAGAATCCCACTGTTCGAAACACAAAAGCCCAAACAGAAAAACCTTTCAATCTGGAAACTGAAGTAGGCAAGCTAAAGATTGTTGTTCCATTGTCCGAATTAGCTAAACATGATGCCTACCAAAGTCAAATCAACAAATCACTGAACATCACTGGAACTGAAGATTCTGTTAATGTTTTTGATGACCAACCAGAATTAATCTTTGGCCCTGAAGTAAATGGGAAACATTTAGAAGGAAGTGTTCCTCCCTTCTATGTGAGCCTAAATATTCATGATAAAATCCTTCACAATGCCATGTTTGATTCTGGGGCATCTCACAACCTAATGCCCAAGTCTGTAATGGAGAAATTAGATCTTGACATCACTAGACCATATAAAGATCTCTTTTCTTTTGATTCAAGTCAAGTGAGATGTTTAGGATTAATAAAAGACTTGTGTGTTTCTTTAGTTCAATACCCTGCAAAAACAATCCTGATGGATATAGTAGTAGCAGATATACCTCCAAAATATGGAATGTTATTATCCAGATCCTGGGGTACTAAGCTTCAAGGATCGCTTCAATTAGACATGTCATATGCTACTATCTCTGTTTTCGGCCAACCTAAGAAGCTATACAGAGAAACATTAACGAAATATGTAGTAAGTAGTGAGGAAAAATCACCAAATTTCCCAATCTACTCAGTACACTCTGATATGGATTCATTCATTCTGTACAATGCTGAAACCAATCCTGCCAACAATGAACAAGTTTTAGCAGCAGAACCAAAAGAAATTAAAAAAGGAAAAACAAGTGTTCAGATTCAGGAAATCTCAGATACCAATGATGATTCGAACAGCAAAGAAAAATCAGATGAAAACAAAAAACTAAATCCCCCTGCTAAACAAATTCCCACCACCCCTGACACTGATTATGTCCATGAAATTATTTGGCATTTAGAATTTGATGGCTCAGTTAATAAATTAGGGGCATGAGAAGGAATTTGGATGCATAACTTAGAAAACAACTATGCTGAAGGCCATGCCTATAGATTAAATTTTAAGTGCACCAATAATATGGTAGAGTATGAATCTCTTTTGCTCAGACTTAAACTTGTAAAAAGATTAGGAGCAATTAGGGTATCTATCATAGGAGATTCGGAGTTAATCATAAAACAGATCAATGGGAAGTATTTAACTAGGGATCCTAGATTAGGATACTATAGAGGAACAATTATAGAGATTCTTAATAATTTTTTGGAAACTAAGCTTGTTGTAGTACCTAGAAAACACAACTTACACACTCATAGTTTGGCCATGTTTGCCAGCACCTATAAATTACCATTCGAATCTAATCATCAGTTCACTGCTGAAATTAGGCACAGGCCAGCCATTCCTGACAATTTAAATAATTGGAAATTTTTTGAAAGTGATGAACAAATTAATAATTTTTTAACCTTAGATAAAGAATTTTCTCACAGTCACATAGATGTAGATACAGTTAGAGACTTTAATCATATAGATGATCTAGAAACAGACATTTCAAGAGAACGTGCAATTCAAATGCTACACCCCACAAAATTTACTAAAAAGAAGTGCAAGATCTCAAACAGATGGACCATGATGAGATAGTTGAAGAAGAAATAGAGGTTATTGACTTAAAGGACAATCATCTACCTAAGGGATTAAACTCTCTAGAGGACCTCTTTGATTCCAATGACATTCCTAAGAAACCAAAAATGGAACCATTGAAGGCAGACATTGAAGAATATAACTTAGGGACAAAAGAAAATCCAAAAATGATAAAACTATCAAAGTCTTTACCTCCTGACCAAAAGTTAAAATATGTTGAATTGATGAGAGAATTCCAGGATGCCTTTGCCTAGAGTTATGAGGATTTGAAATCATATGACACCTCCATAATTCAGCATACAATACATTTGAAGGAAGACCAAAAACCATTCAAACAAAAACTCAGAAGAATCAACCCTGTATTACTACCACTAATTGAAAAAGAAATTAAACGTATGTATGAGGTAGGGATAATTGCACCTATGAGATTTTAAGAGTGGGTATCTAACTTAGCACCTACTAGGAAGAAAACTGGGGAAATAAGATTATGTGTGGATCTGAGAAATGTGAATAAGGTTTCTCTGAAGGATAATTACCCTTTACCCAAGATGGATCATATTTTGCAAAGGGTAGTAGGTTCTTCCAAAATTTCTTTGTTAGATGGATTTTCAGGATATAACCAGATTCTAGTTCATCTTGATGACCAAGAAAAAACTTCCTTTACCACACCATGGGGCACATTTATGTATATCAAAATGCCATTTGGACTTAAAAATGCAGGAGCTACTTTCCAGAGAGCAATGGACATTGCATTTGCTAAAGAGATTCATGATTTTCTTGTCATATATCTGGATGACCTAACTGTTTTTTCTAAGTCAGATAAGCAGCATTTGGACCATCTCAGACAGGTATTTCTCAAATGCAGAAAATATGGTATCTCTTTAAATCCTAAGAAGTCCTTGTTTGGCCTGGAAGAAGGTAAACTCTTGGGTCATATCATTTCAAAGGATGGCATTCGAATTGACCCTGCCACAATAGAAGGAATTTTATAGATACCTCATCCCAGAAGTATCAAAGAACTTCAAGCTTTCTTAGGAAAGATAATTTTTTTGAGAAGATTCATATCTAACTTAGCAGAACTAATTAGGTTACTTAAGGACATGTTAAAAAATAATTCAAGTATTAAATGGACAGTTGAAGCCAAACAAGCATTTGAAGAAATTTAAATGGCTTTAACTAGAACACCGGTCCTTACAAGTCCACAATTTGACAGAGACTTCATAATTTTTCTTTTGCATCAGAACATACTATAACAACTATTTTATTACAAAAGGATGACCAAGGATGTGAAAAACCTATAGCCTTTTTTAGTAAAGCACTCAGAGATGCATCACTGAAATACGAATTCATGGAAATGAAAGCTTTTGCACTTGTTAAAGCAATTAAAGACTTCAAAGCTTACATATTATATTCTCATGTGGTAGCCTATGTAACAAATGTTGTTGTCAAGGAAATCCTAACTCAGGATGGAATTGAGGGCAAAGGAGGTAAATGGATTGCTACCATTTTAGAATATGATATTGAAATAAAACCTACAAAATTGATAAAAGGACAAGGATTGGCTAAACTCATGGCAGAAACAAATTGTCAAGCCCCGTATATAAATGAATTGGATGACGATCAGGAGATGGTGACTCCACAAATCAGTAAGGCCTTTTTAGATTCACCTTGGTATGTTGATATAATTTATGTGCTACAAAACCTACAAGCTCCTCTAGGGTTATCCAGAACAAAAAATAGGTTTTTAAAGATGAAAGCTTTAATTTTTTTTTATTTTAGAAAATGATTTCTTTTGGAAAAATCATGAAGGGATCTTATTAAATTGTTTGCTAAAAAATGAAGCTGACAAGGCTCTCCAAGAATTTCATGCAGGTGACTGTGGTGGACACCTCTACTGGAAATCAACTGTTGATAAAATTTTAAGGGTTGGTTTCTACTGGCCAACCTTGTTTGCTGATGTAAAGAAATTTGTCACTTCTTGCCATAAATGCCAAATTTTTGAAAGCAAGAGAAAATTGTTACCTTTACCCCTGAAACTTATCTCTACTGAAAAACCATTCCAACAGTGGGGCCTTGACTTCATTGGAGAAATCCATCCCCCCTCCTCTGGTCAACATAAATGCATCCTCACTGCCACCGACTATTTTACCAAATGGATAGAGACCATCCCCTCCAGACAAGCCATTGACACAGTAATCATAGGTTTCTTAGAAACCAATATATTGTCCAGATTTGGCTGCCCTGATAAAATCATAATTGATAATGCTGCAGCCTTTAAATCAAGAAAGATGATCAGTTTTTGCAACAAATACCATATTACTCTGGGCCATTCTACAACATATTATCCACAAGGAAATGGTTTAGCTGAGTCTTACAACAAGAGCCTCATTAATATCATTAAAAAATTGTTGGAAGAAAACAAAAAGACTTGGCATAAGAAACTAATTAATGCACTATGGGCAGACAGGTTTACAACCAAAAATTATATTGGCACCAGTCCCTATGAGCTAGTTTATGGTATGGAGGCTGTGCTTCCTTCATCACTAGGTGTTCCTGTTATGAAACTACTCCAAGAAGCTCAAGTGGAACCTAATGATATTCAAATAAGGATAAATCAAACCATAAATTTGCAGCAAACTAGAGAGGAGGTGTATCAAACATCCCAAATATGGCAGGAAAAGCTCAAGAAAATATTTGATAAAAGAACCAAGGCAAGAGATTTCCACCTTGGAGATAAAGTGCTAAGATGGGATTCCAGAAGAGAGGATAAGGGGAAGAATGGGAATTTTGACTTCCTATGGAAGGGACCATATCTTATCTATGCCCTACAAGGAAAAAATACATATTATCTGAAAAACGTGGATGGTACAAAAGCAAAAGAAGGACTCGTCAATGGTCAAATGTTGAAGCATTACTTCGATCCTACTTATTAGGATTTATCATGATGATTAACATGTACATACTATATCCTTTGTAATGTCATAGTTTTGATTGGACAATAGATTTTGGAGTTGAAGCCCGAAGAGAAGGCCCTAAGCTTCAGAGGTAACCTTGTCATACATATAATAAAGCAGTAGGAAAAAGAAGATTGCAGAACACAGTCAAAGTCATTTAGAGGCCATCTAATCTGTTGTTCTTGACTTTCCACCAGGGAAAACCATCCCCAAGTGGAGCCACTGTTAGGCCCCTATACCAATAAGTGTCATATGTCATGATTGACTTGATGAGTTATGTAATATGTTCATACATTTTCTTGTTGCAGAGGTTTTCCATATTTTCAAAAAACTCAAAAAATTTAAAAATAAATGTAAATAGGGTATACCCTAAAAGAAAATCAAAGGGTAAAAAGAATAAAAGATGGTCAAAAAATGAAAGAAAATGAACCCCAACAAAAAAAAGACTAGGAAAGTGAGAAAGTCTAAATTCCACCACCTTTTACTTGATGTAATAAATAATTGTGTGCAGCTTATCATTTATGCCACAATTTTTGAATATTCAAACAATTTAAACTTGGCTAGTTCATATTTCAATTTCATGTTGTAGAAATAGAGAATAAATATCTGACCAAACAGTGTAATCTTGGCAGATAAGTAGATAGGTAGAGTGAAAAAGGAGCTCAACAGTTTAATTTGAGCCCTTGGATGTAATAAGTGTAGACTTAGATAGGCTTTACCATGTAAAGAAAAGAAATTTTGATAAGGGTTTGCCAATCTAAGTGCACCCTAATAAAGAAGTAAAAATGTTAGGTTAAAGTGGGTAGGGTAGGTAGTTGATGGTTGCAGAATCATATATGATGAATGATATCTCTAAAATGTGTTAATCCTTTACTTTCATCATAATTCCAAGGCATACATTATATTGAAAGCATCTCAAGCAAAGCAAAGTCAAATAATTAACTCCCCTTCTCATTTTCCCTAAATTTTCACTAATTTCCCCTAAATGCTATGGTATTTGCTAAATTAGAGGGGCTCAGAGCATTTCTCTAACATCTGGAGGGACCGGACCCTTGGCCCAATAATTTATAAAATCTAAGTAATTAAAATCATTCATAAATCATTGATTCACCTTCACAAGTCTTTTCCTAAGTAAAATCCTATTTTACTTGGGAAAATTACAAATATTTTCATAGAAAACCCTTTCCACTTTAAACCTAAGTTAAATACACACATCAAATGTTTTTACACTTAGCACTTTTCATTCCACTATCATATTAATCTTTAACTTATATTATATAATTCCCTTATAATTTTTACCCTCCCATATTATTTAAATATGAAGAGCCCCGAATTTTGATATATTCTGCCCCTGGTTAACTATAATCATAAAGCATCCTTAATCGGGATTAATTAGTTAATCCGTAACTAATTAACAGCCCTTAATACCCCGCCACATCAATATGGGATTAATTAACCCTCATGGTTAATTAATAACCTCCCCAACCTATCCTGACACTCTTGATACGATTAAATTAACCTGTAATCATATCAGGCCCGCTTTGTTAAACCCCATCATATTGCACCTTCTGTCAACCATCCGATCAGGTCCTTAAGATCTGACGGCCATTATGAATATCACATGGCCCTTTGTGACCATGTGCTAGCACGCGATCACAAAGCAGTTTTTACACAGTGCCTCCACTACGCGTCGAAAAATCTATGGAATCGTTGGCTCAAGGTCCATTACCGCCCTTCCCCAAAAGTGGAGTGATAGGAAACTGCTTACTGCCTTCCCACATATGACAAAAACATCATATCACTCGCCGCTGACATCATCCATCCGTAATCCAAAAACCCCGCCAACTCAATAGTTCAAAGTTTTCAGCCATCAACCTGCTCAAAAACTCATAGCCGACGTAGCCCAGAGCCCTTTAGCCACAACCAGTACCTGTATTTCACTATTCATGCCCCAAACACGGGTATTTATCTAATTCATGATAAAACCCTGCAAGTTCTAGTTTTCCATTGTAAATTGATGGAAAGGAACCAAATTTATAATAATTCAGCCATTGTTTTCGTCAATTAAGTCCCCCATAACCTTTGTGTTTCCTATTTCACAAAGATAACCACATTTTCTATCTGAATCCACAAGAACCAGAAATGGAAACCGCGGTGGCTTTAAATGTTGCTCCCATTAATGCCCCTCATCGAGATTTAGACTATTTACCTTTGGTAGACCAGGACTTCCAAATAAAATACCTTACCACTGATAAAAATCACCTCAAAGTCTTTTGCCAAAGTAGAGATAATTACCTGAATGGCTCTGATGTTCTAGGACTATGGGAATCTAATCTTCCCATGTATTTTCTCCCCTCAGTCCATGTTTTCCCTGATATAATTCATCAATGTTGTGCCAATTATGACCCTAACTACAGAGCAGTTCTGTCTCCCAGAAAAACAATCCTCTTCCCAATAACTGTTGAGTCCATCAATGAAATGTTGCAATTTCACCCCAATCAAGCTCTCACTCCCATTTCCATTGGAGATTTACTTGAAAAATCAACTAAATTATTCCAATTAGAGCTTAATCGCCTCTATCATACCTTCATGTTACAGAAATATCAGCCTAAGGGCCCACCTCCTTATTTGCAAACTTTCTTCACAGATATGGGAAGACTCATTGTTGATATGATATCTTTAGTTATGGGATTCAACGCTAGTGAGTATGTTGATGAGTTAACCCTAGTGTTGTTGTCAATATTTACTCTTGGACAGCCCCCTGCTGTTAAGTATGATTATGCCTCCTTTATTGCTAATAAGATTCATGACTAGTTCTTAAGACTGGAAAATGAAGGAGTTTTCAAGTATACTACCTTCATATATCATCTCATGTTATATTATCAGTCAGAAAAATTCCCTTTCCCTATCATGAAACTTGATACCAAAGGCAATCCAAGGTCTATTATCTTTTGGAGTTCCATCTTCCATGAATCCTTTGATACCCCTTACTCCTACAATGAGTTCATTGATCAATTTGTTCATCCAGCAACCACCTTATTGACAGGGATTTCCCCTCCTAGGATCAGTGGTGACATTAAGAGGATCCTTCAGCTCTCCAAGTAGTACAGAATAGGTGATTGGTATTTATACAAGAACCATACAGAAATCAGGATATATGGGTGTGAGCTCTGCCCTTTCAAGTTACCAAAATATGTTCCAATGAGACTGTTCACATTGGAATATTTCAGACAAATGATAAATTCAGACTTGGTCCATTTTTGCAAAGCCAAAAAGAAAGCACAACTCAGAATCAAGAATCAATTAGGCCCTTTTGTCTGCAACACTAGGGAAGCATGGAGAGAAGCAGAAATAATTTTAGAAGATCATCTTAAATTACACAAAAGTTTTGGTTGGATGCCATATGACCCTCATAGCTTCATATGTGATAGAAGAATGAAGAATAGGCTGTCACCATATATACACCATAGAATCCCAGAGATTGAACAATTTGCTAATATGGATGAATGGAGGGAAGGAACCTTAGTAGAAACTGATAGTAAACAGGTCAATATAGAAAATGTTATGAGGGATCTTGAGAAAACACTTGACTTGGATTCTCTTGGGCAGGTACGATTTGAGTCTTCTCAAAAGTCAGGGATTAGTGCCTCTACAGCTGAAACCTCTCAGCAGCATTCACAGGATACCAGCATACCATTTACACGAACAACCAAGGGAGAGGGACTAGAGACCAGCACTCAGGCCACAGAGCAATCTATAATGTCTAAACAGCCTGAAACTTCTAAGGAATAGGCCCAAATGCACACTTCTCCAACTCAAGGCAATGTGGGAGAACCTCCAATCTTGCAGACTCCTCTGAATGAGGAAAGGAATAAAAAGAGAGATAGGGAAGTAGCTACCCCTACCAGTGGACTCTCAGAGTAGCTTGGTGCTAAAAGGCATAGGATAAATCCTCTTTTAGAGGAGGAATTTTTTGAAGAAACTACTGATAGTCAAAGAAAAGAAGGCATAGATAATCATCAAACTTTTCCAGTAGGTGGGACATCTTCTATCTCACAGAGACAAGAGCTGGAGAGACAACAAAGTGCAGAGGTATCATATTTTAGGCCACCAGGAAAGGACACTCCAGATATCAAAAAGAAGTTTATAGAAATAAAAGCCAGAAATGATCCATTGAGGATCTAGGTTTACAATCAGTATTTGAAAATGGCTCCCACTAATCAAAACAGATTGGTGTCAGCCTATGACATCAAAGAAGGTAAAATGATAATGAGTTTTTACAAACCTAAAGTGCAACAACCTCAATCAATAGCAGATTACCTCAGAACCAATTTTGAGGTCATGGCAAAAGACATTCATCCCTTGGACCAAATTGAGTTGCACAAACAGACAAGGGAGATGATCTATTCTACATTGATTGGTAAGGCCATGATGGCCCAAAGACTTGAAAATTCTTTGAATAATACAACTGCTCAATTACAGCTAGAGAGAGCCTCCTCACAGGCTAAAGATAATAGAATAAAATCTTTAGAAGAATTGATTATTGGGTTGGGTCATGATCCGAAAGATGTGAAGGCTGTAGAAGCCTTAATTAAAAAGAAAGATGAAGACATAGCTGCCTTAAGAAAGCAGCTAAAGTTGCCTCCTTCCAGGCACCCACAGACTGCTGAGATCATAAAGCAAAAGTCTAAAGAAGAGCTTATGGACTTGCGTCTAAAGCTTAATGAATGACTGAACGAGACCGAGCAAGAGCTAGAAAAATCATTAAAGGACAAGCAGGGAGAATAGACCTCATAGCTTCCCAATGTAATACCAGTAGTCTCAACTGCAGTCCCTTCAACCCTTGGAACAACTTTTGCTCCAAATGCCCCCTTAGTCATAGCTGAGGTAGTCACAGGTACATCAGCAACAACAGGAACAACACAGGAAAGTACTTCAATTTTGAGCACAGAAGAACTGATAAAATCAATGGAGGAGATGAAAGAGCAATAAGATACCTTAGAAAAGAAATATGACCTTTCAAAGATAAATTTTTCAGAAAAAGTGAGGGAAATTAATGGGTTAGAACAAAAGGTGAAATCATTAGAAAAGGACCTCACATTTGATAAACCCTTGGCAGATATTAGAAATATTCTTTGGACCAACATCGCTCAATCCATAAATGATTTTTGGCCATCAATACAAATAATTTTTGAGCAAATCGATTTGGTAAAGGCAGCCCTGGAAGAAATTCAGAGAAAAAAAGCAGAACTAGGAAGGATGTCTGAGGAAGCCACCGGGCTTATAAATTTTTTGAATAGCAATAATAAGTATCAACTTGAAGAATTGGGCATTGAAGACAGAACAGGGACCATTCTGGAACTCAAAAAGGTATTGACTAAAAGGTCTCTTATGCAAAATTTGGAAAGAAGATGTCCAAGTATACAAGAGGAAATTAATGCTTTCATGGAGAAATTTGGTGTTTTGCAGAACAAAGGGCTACCCAGTCCTTTAGTCATAAATGATAAATTGATGAGGCACATTGATTATGTAGATAAACTGGATCAATATGCAGATAACTAGACAAGTTCATCAACCAGCACATCAACACCAAAGGCACTGCCTACGGGTAGAGTTCTCTATGACAGTCTAGAGAACCTTTTCTATGTGGAACATGAGCTAAAGAATTTATTTCCAGTTCAGACTACTTTTTTCAGGTACACAGAAATTGATGAAATACTTAGGAAACTTCAAAGGACTAAAATTCCACAGCCTCAATGGTGGGAAGAAATGCTAGAAATTTTGTAATTTCTCCTTGGTAAAAAGTAAAATTTGATTACTTACTACAGTCAATGATGGTAAAACAGGTAAACAGAGACCAAGCAGGCAAAGAGTATCAGAGCAGGTTAAAGTGTATCCGTAAGAAGATAAAAAACCTAGTAGCCAGCACAGAATTACATCAAAGACAGCAAGATGGCCAATCATAGGGCCTAACTCCAGCACATTCATAAGAGTAGGGACAACAAACCATCAGTTTCCTCTATCTACTATCTACGAGACCACCTGTCTCTATTTTTATGTAACATATAGTTAGTTATCTCAGAATATATCTCACTTTGTTATGAGATATTTTATTGTAAAGTTTTTTTGTATAAATACTCCCTCATTCTAAGTATTGTGGGTGGATACCTAGACATTGCTCTAAAACTGATTATTTTGGAATAAAGTGTTGTTGGACAAATTTTGCATGGCTAGCTGGGTGAATAATTAATGCAAAGGACTTTTCACGGGATTCATGTGTCAAACACTAGACAAATAAGTATCTTATATCTCATGTGATATTGTTTCTTGTTTATTATATCAATTATGTTTCAAATCTGAATATTAAACAAAAAAGAATAATTCAGAAAGTGCTTGAGTGCAATATGTCTTCAATCATTTTTATTCTCAATATTTTCTTCTAAACTAGTATAAACAGTGAATTCTTAATTGCTCTTGTTTCCAAGTTTATTCATTTTGATCATTTAGTAAAGAATTCTTAATTGCTCTTTATTGGTGATTGTTCAAGTTCTCTTCTCTTAAAAAACATGTTGAAGGATTCTTAATTGCTCTTCATCCCTTTTAAATCCATCCCATCTTTTCAAGTATTTATTTGTTCCCCGTTCAACTATCTTGCCCTGTGAAACCATCCTTTGTTGAGAAACCAAATCCAGTTGAGCCATATTCTGTTGACTCCATTAGCCCAATGGCCTAAACTATTCAGTTATACCCCTATGCTACTGAATTTCACCACCAAATCCAATCAAATCCCAAAGCTTTCATAAATAACCTAAAACCTTATAAAACAAAGCTAAATCATAAAGAGAGAGCCCTCTCTAGGTACGGATTGGCTAGATTATGTACCCAAAAGTTGGTTTATGGTTACCTTGGACACCTTTCCTCTTCTTACAACTTCTAGGAAAATCTGAGTGATAACAATGTCCATACATAAAGTTTGTCATAAAACATCCTCATAACCAACATATATTCAACAGAATTAACAAAGATATAACAACCATAAAATCCACATATGAACAAGTATATTTACCTATCAATATAAGTGTTGGCTTGATGGGTCCCGACCCAAGTTCAGAGTTAATTAGCTAAACAAATCCCTACACTACTGGCCCTTTCGGCATCAGCCTGCGGTGCGCAGACTGAAGTCTCACCCGAAGCAGTATGGGGGGATGTTGGAACCAAGTTTCTGCACCCTGGAGATGTCTTAGGGGTCAATTTTGTCCAACTGTGAATGGCTTCACGTAGGTCACTTCGCGCACTGCCGTGACCTGCAAGGCCTTCGTGATCTGTTATAATCGCCTTCGTGCAACCTTACCCGGGGGATGAGGTGATTTCACGCTGCTAAGGCAACGATCTGCGCTATTTCCCCAAGTTACACCATGGATCTTACTTATTTTCTTATAAGTGTTAGTTAACTTTGCGTAACTAGATACGTTATCTTATATTCACTTAATCAACACAATCATATAAGTTTGTGCACCATATAAACAATGAAATTGCAATTTATACCCAATACATTCAATGCACAAAACAGGAAAAAGATACATAGAAATGATATGAAACTTATCTTTATTACTTCTCCAATGGTTATAGATTTGACTCACCCTGCGCTCTTAGTTGTAAGGGTCTGCGCACTCAGCTACGGACTACTAGGTCTCTACGCACTCAGCTGTAGAGCCTTCTCCTACTCTATGACCCAAGACTTGACTCTACCCTTATCTAAGACTCAATTCTTCATCCTTCATTCATGAATTCCTTTTCTTTTTTAACTGATTTACAACTTAGAGCCTTGCTCTATTTATACAATCCCATGGTCGGTGGACCATGGGTAGATCTCTAAAACCGACATTACATTACAAAATTGAGGGCGGACAACCCTATGACTCATTTACAAGCTCGCGCTCTATGCCCACAAAACGCGGATTCTTTACATCAGATTTAGTCAAAATCTGGGCTTTAAGCCCCAAAAACTTCCCTTGGGGGATTCCCGCACCTAACAGGCCCCCAACACAAACATCGTGACTCGCCCTTGAGTCACTTTGTCAGTGTGGAGATCTTCATGTGGAGACCTCCCAACTCTGCCTAGGCCGCTGCAAGGTCAGCAGCACACTGAGCGGCTACCTATTGTACCTCCTGGACGCATTGTTCAGAGATCGCGGTATCTGAACTGCTTCCCTACATCTGCTCCTGCATCTCTTGCATCTGCGTGAGCTTGGCTTCAATCGAGGTTGTAATGATGAATGCCTCATTGATCCAAGGTTTTACGCACGCTTTTGAAACCACTTCCTTATGTCATGCCGTGTCTACCTACTCTTTGAGTGCTTTTTCCTGTCACATCCGCGCAGGCCTCTGCGTAAGGGCCACCGTCTGCGTGGTCCCTTTTATGTCATCGTACTTTTGCTGCAGCTCACGCACCTCTGTTTCTAAGCGCTATATGTTCGGGTCCTCCTGTAGAGTGGTGAGGACCTCGAACGACTCTTCAAATAATTTGGTGCAGTCCTTCACTGCACTGCTGATCTCCTCTATTCCCATTATAATGGCATTGGTGCGCTGTTCCTTCACCTCTAGTGGAGTTGAAGGCTGCGCCTTCAACTGCAGCTCAACTATCTGAAGGTTCAGCTCCAGCTAAACCTTAGCCATCTCTTCCTTCACCTCGTGCACCCCTGTTGCTAGCCTTTGGATGCATGCCTCTACTGGTGCCTCTGCTGGGATGGCCAACTTATGGACCATCTGGCAGGCTTCTTCAACCACCTGCACAATCTACCAGTTCTACACCACTACCTCGTCACGTTGTAGGCTTAGTTGTTCCATTTTAATTCGCTATTCTCTCATCACCTGGAGCGCGCAACTCTCCCTAGCCCGTAGTTCTGTAGTCACTCTGTCCTGTAAAACATAGAGTGTTTCCTGAGGGATCACATCCATGTTGAACCCAACTCCCTTCAGCGCACTGACCGTAGGCCTATCGACCTCATTTTCTATAACCAGTTCCCCCCTTTAGAAGCACTATTGCATTGGTCATGTGGGCACACAACATTTCCTCAACTGCGACCGTGCCTACTACGAGGCTGGTCGATAGAGTACGAGCCCAAGGAGTGTGCACCTACAACTCCTGTATCCGTGCCAGGAGGGCTCCCAATACCATCTAATTTTTCTCCGCGAACTGCTAGAGGGCCTCTGCGGTGATGTCATGCACCATCTCCCTATATCATGTTTATCCCCCTCCATGAGGGTGATCAGGTCGAAAGAAGTCTTGAAGGCTTTTGAATTCTTTTGTGGCCCCACCTGCTCTCTTGGGCATTGTCGCTTCAGTTATGTGGACACTATCTGTGGGTCCATGCCACCTTCCTCTATTTCGGGCTCCTGTTCAGGCGAGGGTGACTTCTGGCCCTCGCGCTCCTTCTCTGTTGCCTGTTGTTGTTCTGCTGCTGCCTTCTCAGCATCTCACACTGCATGCGCCTTTGCTGCTGCTGCTTCATTCCTTCTGTTCTCTACCAACTACACCATCTGCAGTTTTGCCTCTTGCTTTTTCCTTTGTGCAGTGGACTTCTCTGATTCCACCGCACATCTTTAGTTTCCCACAGCGAAGAGTACTTCCCTGCCTCTGGAATATCCTTTGCAATCGTGGGGAACTGGCTGTCCTCAGGCAATTCCCAAGCCACTAGCACTATGGATAGCAGAAGCCATGCATAGTGTAAAGTCCTCCCCTGTTCCTGTGCCTTGCGGTAATTTTCCAGGAACTCCTTGCACAAGTACTCCAACCAATTAAACTGGACCCCCTTTGTGCACTACACAGCAAGTGCTACCACCAGCGCAGGCACCTCATCTGTGCGACACTTCCGCATAACCTTGCCAGCCAGTATCTGGGTCACAACTCTGACTGCATTATCGTTGATACTAGAGATCGCGTACCCTCTCTTCTTCTTCTTCGGCTTGAATTTTTTCTTCATGGCCTCCGCGATGGCCAAATTGTTGCTCTTCCCCTCCGAAATATCTGTTGGGTCCTCCCCCTTGCAAGGGAGTTGGGTAATTCTATGAAATAGGTGGTTCGTGAGGGGGATGGGCTCCTCGAGCGATAAGCACCCATTATGCACCAGGCAGAGCAGTTGCCTGATGACAAAGATAGTTACTGGGTTGTGATGGTAATGTGACACCAAGAGCAGGTTTAACAACCATTCTTTCTCTACCCCGCGCAACCACTTGGGCAGCTCCAACTCTATGGCTCCCGCCACGATGTTTTTTTTTTTTTTGGCCACATGATTTGTACAGTTTCCAAGTGTGGGAATTTCTCATGGTCTGCGAGATCCCAGTCTTCAAACTTTAGACCTGGCACCCCTCCCAAGTGCGCTCCTTCAAAAGTAATATCATCGAGGAGCAGCAGAGTCTACAGAGAGATTTTTCTCTCATCTAGGTCCTTGGGCACCCTTGCTTTCCCCTTCTATGGAGAAACATACACGGGCAACCTAGTCAGTGGGTCCGCACCCTAGGCTTCTTCCTCCATTTCTTTGTCCTCCTCCTCTTCCACCAGGATTTCCTCAAGGTCTTCCTCCTCCTCATTAGCTTCCAAATTGATCGCCTTCCCCTTTTCTTCCATGGTCAATTTAGTTCTCAACGGGTTTCTAGGGGACACACGCACCGGTACCATACGCTGCTTATCTTTCTTGGGTCTCGATGTGCACAGTGATTTAGGGATCTCTACAAATATCCCTACGCTTTCTAGGGCGTCTCCTATCATCATGGCCTATGCGGCCTCTTCAGCAGTCATTTCTCTGATATCCATGGCTTCCTCTGGCATGGTCATACTGTTGTTCCACAAATCTCTCAACGGTTCAGGTAGGTGCTCAAATAATTCCTTCGACTTCAAAAGATAAAAAAAAAAAAATCATGGTTCATGAATCTCTGGGCGCACAATAGCTCAATTCTCAAATGGGCAAGTTTTGTTTGTTGGGTAGCCCTTTGCAATTTATAGCACCTTTTGAATTCGAATTCGACCGTTCCCCCCAAATCTGGTCCATTAATGCTCCCTTGGTAGTAGATTTTCCGAAATCTAGCCCATAAATTTTGCCTTAAATGCCTGCCACCCGCTCCATTTGGTCTCAAGCCAAGCATCAGATCATGAATAGTGACTATAATGGTCACTTTCCAGCCAACCTGCATGGCAGTGCAACTACCCTTGCGCTGTTGCGGACCCTATGACACCTCGTTGCTGCGTGCAGTCCCCCAGGCAGAGTAGTTTATAGTCCCGCTCCTTTTTTAGCTACCTGGAGCACTAAGACTATGCTTCCCATGGCTAGTCAGGTGGCCAGGCCACCTGTATATGGCTTCAACCGACTACCGTTTACTTTTCCTGGGAAGAGTTCACCTTTTAACTTCACCAACTGCCTCGCGCCACCATCAGAAGTCTCCTTAATAATATATGGTTTTGTCTGATGCATTAAACCAATAAAATCTTGGTGGTAGTCCCCAGGTTTGTTAACGTAATCGCGCTCATCATGTTCTATCAGCACGATTATTTTATCAATAAAGTCCCTCTTTATTTCTTCCTCAAGCTTTTGGACTTCTACTTCTGCCATGTCACTTTTCTCCTTCAACCGAACTCTTTCATTCATGAGTTCTTGGAGCCTAAGATCACCCTGCTGGATCTCTTCATTAGGTCTCAAGCATTCTTCTTTGAGTTCTTCCAACTACGTGATCCCTTCTTCCAAGGGTCTGCAATCCATCATATCCATGGTCGTTGCTATGCGCTGACTAGGCATGATATACTCCATCAGAATTACAATTTTCACTCCATAGGCCAACCTAGAAGGCGTTTGTCCCGTCATTTTCTTTCACATTGTCTTATAATCCCATAAAACTACTAGTACATGTAGGTCCCAATCACTTCACTATGCACTACATACCTTGTTTAGTGCTTCACACACCTCGTTAAATATTTTCGCGTGGATAACCTTCTGCGTGATTGTTCTCTCCACATTCTATCATTCCAACTTAAGGAGTTGTTGGTGCATTTTCTCCCCCATCACATGCTGATTGACCGTATCTCCCAACGTGAAGTTAATGTGCATTTGCGTAGGTTGTTTTCCATATCCCTGTACCCACTTGGACAGATGCGCACGTGGACCATCCCATCCATTATATTTATCGGCCAATCGCACTTCAGCCTTCCCAAACCGTGTGTGCGTCATCCTCCTACATGCACGCTAGTCTTCAAAGCTTCCCTTGTGCGTACCCCACCACTTCATGGGCGTAGCGTGTAGTACCCAATTCAAGCCCTGGAAACGTTTCTTTTCTAGTACCTCCATTTCAAACTTATCCAAGAAAGTATCTACCTCACTTAACCCATCATAAGTAGGGAGATCTCTCACTTATGTTGATACACAACACATTGATCTTGTCATCATGTTACAATTAAGCATGGTTACCTCGTGTAACCAGTTCTACCATCGCTCTATCTCCTCATATGAATCCGAAGTATAGGAGCTTTCAGGCTCCCATGAGATTCGTCCGTCCGCAATGGGATTTACCCAATCTTGCTCTCGCGCGGTTATTTTGTAGTTGTTGTCCAAATCATCATCGATTTCATAGTCGCACACTGGCTCTATATAGTGCGATCCTTCCGCAGGGTCCAAAGGTATAACTACACGTAGTGACTTCTTTTCAAAAATCATCTTGCACTTCTTCATATTAATCACCCCATCCATATTAATGGCCCAATCAATTCCTAAGAGCACGGGGTAAGGATTGGTTTCATCAACAATCTCTATCACTTCAAAGTCTGCCAACGTGCTCGCTCCCTCAATATCCACGGTGATTCCTTGCAATCGCCCCATGGGTATTATTTTCTACTAGTTCGCCATTCGCATCTGAATAGGAGACCATTGCAGCGTAGGCCTCCCCATGTGCTCCCATGTTTGCTTTGGCAGAACGTTTGCATCCGATCCTAAATCCAAAATTACTTGGTCCATCTTATATTATCCAATCTGCGCGGTTAACCTCATTTCTCTTCCCATCCTCGTCTTATGCTTTCCAATATTTCGGACTACACGCGGTTCTCATGGCGTGGCCCCAGCGCATCTGTTAATGAGTTCCTGTAATCCCTTTATAACCTTACTGTCACGCAGTAGCTTCATGCATGTTTTTAGGAATGACATAAGCATAGATGGGTCCATCTCCGGCTATGGTTTATCTTTTCTTTCTGAAGTGGAGGAATCAACGAAGCTCTACTTAGCTTCCATAAAGATTTCTCGAGTGTGCTCCAAATCAAACTCTACTTCTTTCGTCGGAGCTTTGCGAACTCAAGTACTATCTTTGGGCTATTTGCCTTTGTCATCTCTCATCGTAATGCCACTTCAGAGCACAATGTTCACATTTGGATCTTCCTCGTGCAGCTCAGACCTCATCATCTGCAGGTTCTGAATCGGGGGAGGCGGTAGCGCTCCCTTGTCACGTTTCCTAGCTATCAACATAAGACAATCTTTTGTCTCACGATCAAAGAAGGTACAATACATACATGATGGATGTGTTGGGTTCATACAATCACATGCATAATGTCCTGGCCCTCCGCAATTGTATCATATCAGCTATCCACGACCTCTTCCAGGTCCTCCTCCACCTCAGCCTCGTCTGCGCCCCTGAAATCCTGTTCACACCAGTCTTGCATTCTGGTCTAGGGGCCACGTTTTGGCCTAAACTTTGTAGGTGGGAGTTCTATCCATCATTAACGCATAGCTTCTACAAGTGTGCTCATCATTTCCCATTGACCTACAAAAGTTACAAAACAATTGCTGCAAATTTTGTGTATACTTCTGTAACAAATGGTAGTTGTCCATAGCGTGTTTCCCTCCTATTTGATAAATCACGCACCACAAAGCAGGCGTCGCACTAGGTCCTGCTTGTGCCTCCAACCTTAATGGAATTCGTCCTCCTCGCACGAGGTACTTTGCAAACACCAGGCAATGGTCCTTATCATGACCCTGGCCCTTGCATTTTACGCACCACACCTCTCCGCACACTTCCGGGAAAGTTGTCCTGTCCTGTTTCAGACTCTGCATCTCAAGGCATAAGTTTTTCAACTGCGCATGGATCTACTAAACTCCCAAGCTAGGATCCTTCATCAGGGTCTCATGCAGCCTCATCGCAATCTCTAAGGCCTCTGCCTAAGTTGTTAACTTCTGCTGCAATAGCGTGCTCCTCAGATGTAGCATTAATGATGCTACAAACCATTCACAGTGTTGTCCATCCTTCAAATTCATATTAGCTTCGTGAATCGTGCACTTCAGCCTCTGATCCAACTCCCAAGGAGTCTCGCCTGGTAGCATCGTGATCTCCTTGAACCCAATGATCGACTGCGCCTCTAACCTTTTGTTACAGGGAAAAGTGTCTACACAGAACTGCTTATCCCACTAAGGTGTGATAGCTACCTTAGAAACAAACAAAACAAAGCTACTTTCGTCTTTCCTTTATGAAGTATAGATGAGAGAAGAACAAAGAAGAGCAACCTCTGTCTTGCGCTAATCTCCTAGTTCGATTCCTCTCTCTCTTGATAGTCTTTCGCTACTTGTTCCCTTGCACACCCAGCTTCACAGAGTACCTGTAAGATCACAGTAGCATAGCACTATACAAGAACATGGATCTATAATCTTAAACAATCTAGGATCAGATGTAAATTGACCATACAAATGCAGCAAACATGAATGACACAAGAGTATGGAGGAAAACTTGAATAGCTTTTATTGATAAACAAGAAAGGGCCAAGGGGAGTTACAACCAGTTGTTCTGACCCAACATCATCCTCTCAGCAAGGAAGCCCCTCTTCACCTCATACAAAGCTTAGATCACCCAACAATCTGATGTTGTCTCAAGAAACCAACAGCAATTCCTTACAATATGCAAAATTCCAGCCTCTGGATCTCTGGGATGAGGGATCCATATATAGATATCTGTAAGGGAGATGAGTCAGCTTGTGATTTGATTAGTGTCTTCCCTCTGATAGTTCTTGCTTCCACTTGGAGATTGATGATCTCTTACTCATCCTTGGTTGAATTCAGAGAGGCAAGTGTCATAGGAGAAGTTTCTGGAAGTTTCCATTGCCTCTCCACCTCGCGGAATGACACTGCCATTTGTCACTTCTCGCCCATCGCACCCCATAGAAGGGATTTTTGAAATGCAACGCACCCACACATTGTGTTTAGGTGAGATGCAACGCACTTTGCCTATGGAGCAGCTGAAATGATCCTGTTTTGACCAATTCTAAGCAGTTTTTCATGGAGAACTTCTAGGAGAAGTTGTAATCAGTTGACCTTGCTCCTTTAGGGGTTAGAACAACACTTTTAGGGACTTAGGAGCCCTTGGTTTATCTACATTTCATGCTTGGGGTTGTAGTGCCCAAAAATGTCTATAACAGTTGCCCCCTAAAGCATGAGGTCGTTAATCTTTTGATGTTGGGTGAAATGCTCTATTATGAGGATCCGAAGTTCTTTCAAGCTGGGAGGAGACCTATAATAAGATACAATACAATACATTATCTTCATAATATTTTCATGATCTAGCTGAGGTGGTCATTCCCATGCTCAGCTTTATAAATTCATCTTTATATACATAGGACAGACAATCGTCTGAGTGTAGACTGATGATTCTGGTAGAGCCATCATCCCTTTGATTGGATGATTATCTGTGCAACAATGATGTACATTTGATGTCTTTATTTCCCTGAATATATATCGCAACCCGGATGGATGAAACTAGATCCGGGGTCTTCAATCTCGTTCGATCTTCACTCGAAGTACAAGTTGATCCATGTGAGAGATGTTCTGGAGTCGAACATGGAAAGACATCGCCTGATTATTAGCCAATGATGTAAGTTGTTAACAGGCGCGAGAGGAATCACCGATAATGATAATGACCCTCAAGGTACTACAGTACAATTCACGTGGTGTGAATAAAGGACTTGGCGTCGAACACCACGCAAAATCTTTCGGTCGAAGGTCATTGACGTAAACCTGTCGCCAGAAGTGAGAAACTTGCCATTGAGGCATGCAAGCTTCAAAGTACTGAATGGGGTGTTCCTAGATCGACTTCTTGGATAATGAGCTGATGTCAACAAGAAGCGATCCGTCATACAAGGGCCTTAATGAATCCCACATCAATGACACGGAATGGAGCAAATGATTTTAATGGAGGTGAAAACGGTCTGGCGATATAAGGTTCAGGGTGGCGGTCATGAAAGAATGGAGCGTAAATGTATTGTAGCGGGTGAGACACAGGTGAATTCTCTGAATGAATTCTCTTGAACATATCGGCGACACTGACGTGATGGATTGGTAGCATTAACCCCAAATGTGGATGGTGTGATGGGACCATGGTGATGTGACCGGTGAATGAAACAACCCAACCCGACTTGGATGCAGAGTGAAAGTGTCATGTTCAAGAGCGACTTGCTACCAACAAAGTTTCTTCAAGTTTTCTTCCCAATTTTTCCCCAGTCATTGCTGACCAATACCTCTTTATTTTTGTCAAGCTTGAGGAGGATAACATATGCTTGTTCTATAATTCGCCCTTCGGGCAAACCCATCGCTATGTTTTAACGAGCCTAGCGATAGTGAAACTCGTTCTCGTCTATAGACAAGTTTGTCGCTATTAAGTTTTAACAAGTTTAACGACAAAGATAACTCGGTCCTTTTAAATTTTAGAGAGTCTGAAAAGGAACGTAAAGGAAACTCAAAAATTCCTTTTTCATCCTCTAATCCCTTAAGTCCGAAAAAAGTATAAAACAATACAGAAGGGATGAATTTTCGATCCTTTTAACGAGCCAAACAAAACAAGCGCTCGATCTTTTTGTGTAATAATCCCTCAGGTCCAAAAAGATTAAAATTTAGAGGAGGGATAGCACTTCCGGTCCCTTTAACGAGCTGGAGAGGCCAATGGCTCGGGAATCTTTTCATATTTTACGAGTCAGTTGAAAAGAGCTTAAAGGAGACTCGTCTTTTGAGGAACGAGTGATAAAATGGGTAGCAGCTGATTTCAGGTAAGGTTTGGAATTTTCCAATCAAGACAGTGTTACAAGGATGGCTAGTGAGATCACTCTTTGCAGCTGTTCCTCAAAAAGGGTAAACAATCAAATGGAGGTGAATGATCGGCCAATACAGAGTGGAGGTGATGGTGAGAACACGACCAAGGCTTTTAAAGGCTGAAGTACTACATTCACAATGGTTGATTTACCGGGAAATAGTTCATTTTTTAATGAGCTTAAACACGGGGGGAAACATTTACTCATGGCTTATGTTTATTTTTTAACGAGCTTGAACTATGCGCTAAAACTACTCGATTAATCCAGTCGTATAATAAGAATGTCCCATTTAAAAACGACAATTTTTAGAGTTTTGCCCCACATCCTTTCTTTATGCAAGTTAGGAAACGACCAATCCTACGAGTTTAAAGGGTTAGAGGACCTACAAATTTAAAAAAATAAATAGTCGCTCTTCGCTTGCATGCCAAAAGGTTTGCATGCCCCCAGGTATAAAATAAAGTTTCAAGGCCACCTTTTGTTCAAACTGACAAAACATTTGTTTTATCAGGAAAGGTAATCCTCTTTCAGGTTACCAAAGATTGTTCTATTCACGGCGCAAACAAAACATTTCTTTGGCGATGTCTACCGAAATAGACAAAGGTGAGTGGAGGAGGCTACTCCAAACATGTAACTTTGACAAGAGAATCTTGTTCCAGAATAACTCCCTCTTCCAATCACAGACGGGAGTACAGACCAGTCATATATCTCTCGCGGAAACCTACCCTATACCTGAAGTTTTCCTGCCGAAGCAAACCAGGGTGCATGCCCCCTGGGTTTCAGTCATGTCTCCCGAATCACTCGCGCTCATCAGGTGGACGGACTGGAGATTGATGGGACATTCCTTGTGTGAAAAGACCATTCAAGGATGGTATATGACTATTTGCTCTGTGTGATCCGGGAAATGAAAGCTGGTCTACGAGCTTGACCACTCTTCCTTCGTGCGGAAAACACATCACTCTAAAGAGTGATGAGACAATGGCTCCCATGCAATAAATATAGTCTCGTCCAAGGAGTAGATTATAATCCAGGGGTCCTTGAACTACCATTACGTTCATTTGAACGGTTTTCCCCCTCAATGTTATGGGCACATTGGGAAGGATCCCTAACGGTCGACTGGTTCCTTTGTCAAAGCCTGTTAGATTTCTCATTTCAGGCAAAAGCGATGGCGAACCAAGCGCTTTCCAAGCAGTCGAGGACAGGATATTCACAGAAACCCCTTCATCTATGATGGTACCGGCCATAACCATTCTATATATTTGAACAATGATGTGGAATGGTACACTAGCCGGTAAACGGGGTCTGCCTAGTTGATTCCAATCGAAGGAGACAACTAGGTTGCTTGGAGGTGGGACCGAATAGACGGCCAGGTACGACTCTAACGAAATTCCCTCTTGCGGTAAAGGAATGGGTAAATTGCCCCCATGTTCATCAGAGTCTGTGCTTACGAAAAGAATTTGGACGGTGTCATCCTTATTCTCTTCTGTGATTGTATCATCTGAAGACGGAACCTCTGAAGGCAAGACCGGGTCAACTTCTACCTCGACCTTTTGACTTTCGTCTGGTATGGGTTCAGATGGTTTGTCTTCAATGATAGATGCTTCAGCCGACCATCTGGGCGGGTCAGCCAGTTTTTCAACTAGTGACGGACTCGGCAAGAGTTTTTTATATCCAGGAGGAAGTCGTAACGGTGAAACCGGACGATCGTCCAAAACTCTTTTAGCCTCGTCTAAGAAGGGACAATGGTGGACGACATGGTCGCCTTCGCACAATTTACAAGGAAATCTATATTTTCCTTTTTGTCCTGGGGCTTCACTTTCACTAGTCGACGGTGTGTTTTCAACATGATCATCAGAGGTTGACGACACTGGGTTGTGCAAACGAGGAGACCAGTCCCTTAAGATTCGAGGGATGCAAGGACAATCTCTATGATAGTGGTCTCCTTTGCAAATGACACATGGCGATTTAGTCCTGGTCGGTGCAGTGTGTGGATTTTCTCTAGACGACGCTTGGTTGCCCCCTTTCGCTTTTGGCTCCTTCTTCTTTTTCTCTTTCTTCTTCTTTTCCTTCTTCTTCTCAGGTACTTGATTTTTGGCTTTACCAACCCCATCAAGCAAAGAAGAAGGAGGAGAGGAAGAATTGGAGGAAGTAGAAGGTTGGTGGGTAACTCTGGATTTGTCTAGTTGCTGACTCGACTGTTCAGGAATTGCGGTGTTCTGAACGACAGAGGTTGAGAAGAGCCATACGGGTAAGCCGATTGTCAATCCTGGAAGTGACAATGTGGCCATATGGGGTGCACCAACATCTCCCCAAGAGGAGAAGGGACTAGGATTTCCTCCAAGTGGAACTCCTTGGTTGGTGGACTCCATTTTCTTCAACCTAAGATCAACGTAGGAAAGGGTGATGATTATTCCGTTTAAAATAAATTTTAGACGCTTTGACACAACTTGTTTTTTCAATTTTTAAGAGTCGAGAAAAAACAAAAGATGACTCTAGTCGCCTTCGATTTTTAATGAGCCTGAAGTGACAAGTGCTCAGATGGACCTTTTCCGTTAAGGAGTCTGAAAAGGAATGAAAGGGACTGCTCTAGAAATCTAGGTAGAGGGATTACCAAACCAATCGCAAAACTACAGAATACTTTTTACGGTACAGCAGTCAATCTTCCCGAATGCTGTGTTCAGTGCATTGCGATCGATAGGGCGGCAGACATGGCTTCCTATGGATAAAGGATTAAGCCTATTGTGGTCTCCCAAAATATACTCAACAGTACGTGGGAGCACAAGTCCGTACTGGCACTTATCGTCTCAAAGTGGAGGAATCACCCAACCATCAGTGAGAACAACAATTACCAGGCTTTACGACACCGGAATACGTCTCTAGCCTAGACTTCTAAATGTTGTGCGTTAGGTTCCAAAGCGTTGTTAGATTCATTGAATTTATTTTATATTTGATCTTGTTTATGAAGTTTTCCTTTCAGGTTCACCGCGAGATGTAGATGTGTAATTCATAAAATGCAATCTAAGATGATAAACAACCTTTTTATCTTCTTTGTGCAATGAAAATCCTAGCTACTAAGGAAAGAAAGACAGAATTCTTTCACAAAGAGCAAACAGCACACTCTAGATGCACTTTCCTAAATCAAACCAATCAGACAGTCTAAATGAAAAAGCACATGCATGTATTTGTTTTCGACTTTCTTAGTATGTAAATGATAAAAAGAAAGTTGATGCACAAATCTGAATTACTTTTCAAGTGACAGTTATCAACAAGTTTCTTTTCGAAATAAAAAATGGAGGCAATCACAACACCTTACGATTTGGAAATGAATACTTGTTTTCGACACTAGAAAAATTACAAATTCAGACCAAAAACAATAGTAATAGGATAATCGACTATCTACAGCAATCAAACTCTTTCCTATGCCTGAAAACGACACTTGCGACGCTTTCAAATCAAAGGACGACAGTACGATTACGTTACTTTTGTAAAGGAGAACTGAAAATGACCCAACAAACACACAAAAACATTTACAGTTCTTTTGTACAAAGGAGGCGGAATAACAGCAAAGAAAAGGGGTTTCAAACAGAGATATACTGATCACAGGCAGCAAAATTCATGAATAGAACTGGAAAGAATGAACTACAGAAACCAAAACTGAACAATGCCAAGTCTGATCAGTGCACCTGTAACAGGGAATTTGAAATGCAGCGCACCTACTACACTCGGGAAGTGCGCTGAATTTCAGATTCTCAGAGCAGTACCTGCGCTGGGCCAGAGACGAGACTTTGTCCGGGTCACAGTTTGCAGTTCAGTTCATGGGTTTTGGCCGAGCAAATGGTAATCAGTAATGAAACAATCAGGGGTAGATCTAAGGAGGATCTAAGAGCTATCACAAAGGGCAATCAGAGCGTTTTTGAATCAGTTGTTTAAGTTATAAAAAAATCCCGGAGATTGACTGAAGCGGCATTTATCTACTTTGCATTTGCATAGAAAATGCAGTTCGAAAGCTACCTGGCTCGGCTTCAGGCTCCGTCTATAAATTTATAAAATAGACAACAAGGAAGATAAGCAAACAAACTAATTCGTCCCCAGCGGAGTCGCTATTTTTTTACAGGGAAAAATGTCTACACAGAACTGCTTATCCAACTAAGCTGTGATAGCTACCTTAGAAACAAACAAAACAAAGCTACTTTCATCTTTCCTTTATGAAGTATAGATGAGAGAAGAAAAAAGAAGACCAACCTCTGTCTTGCGCTAATCTCCTAGTTCGATTCCTCTCTCTCTTGATAGTCTTTTGCTACTTGTTCCCTTGCACACCCAGCTTCACAGAGTACCTGTAAGATCACAGTAGCATAGCACTATACAAGAACATGGATCTATAATCATAAACAATCTAGGATTAGATGTAAATTGACCATACAAATGCAGCAAACATGAATGACACAAGAGTATGGAGGAAAACTTGAATAGATTTTATTGATAAACAAGAAAGAGCCAAGGGGAGTTACAACCAGTTTTTCTGACCCAGCATCATCCTCTCAGCAAGGAAGCCCTTCTTCACCTCATACAAAGCTTAGATCACCCAACAATCTGATGTTGTCTCAAGAAACCAACAGCAATTCCTTACAATATGCAAAATTCTAGCCTCTGGATCTCTGGGATGAGGGATCCATATATAGATATCTGTAAGGGAGATGAGTCAGCTTGTGATTTGATTAGTGTCTTTCCTTTGATAGTTCTTGCTTCCACTTGGAGATTGATGATCTCTTACTCATCCTTGGTCGAATTCAGAGAGGCAAGTGTCACAGGAGAAGTTTCTGGAAGTTTCCATTGCCTCTCCACCTCGCGGAATGACACTGCCATTTATCACTTCTCGCCCATCGCACCCCATAGAAGGGATTTTTGAAATGCAACGCACCCACACAGTGTGTTTAGGTGAGATGCAACGCACTTTGCCTATGGAGCAGCTGAAATGATCCTGTTTTGACCAATTCTGAGCAGTTTTTCATGGAGAACTTCTGGGAGAAGCTGTAATCAGTTGACCTTGCTCCTTTAGGGGTTAGAACAACACTTTTAGGGACTTAGGAGCCCTTGGTTTATGGACATTTCATGCTTGGGGTTGTAGTGCCCAAAAATTTCTATAACACTTTTTCCTGCTGAATTCTTTATTTAATGCAAATTGGATATCCACGATTCTCGCATTCAAATTATCATTTGAGTGCTTAATATACCAAGTCAGTGTGTGATCCTGTAGAGCGCTGCCTAGAGTCACTTTCTTTATATTATCATCTGCAACTCCCTGCGCTTCCCATACGGCTCTTATCACGAACCAAAACTGGTCTGAATCTTCATTTCCTACTCCCTTGAACACAAGCAACTTTATCATGCTTTCCATATTGACTCGCGGTGGCGGAGGTGGTACGGGTGAAGATGGGGGTGATGGTGGTGAAGTTGGCGGCGGTGTGGGTGGGGGTGGCATGTGTGGAATCCTCTTTCTTATCAAATGGATTGCACTTCGCGAAGAGACCTTTGCGAGCTCTTCTTCGTACCTTTGCAGAGGTGAAATCAAAGGGCTATTCTCTGGTCCCTTACTCCCTTCGTCTCCGTATATTTTTCCACTTCGCGTAGCTCCAAACATCAAGGTAATTGCATAACCCTCTTTTCACACAATATCATTTTAATCCAAGTATTCAAAGACTTTACGTACTTACCTCACGGTCCTTTGAGAAAGTATCACTCTACCTCGTTGTAGCTAACTGAAGTGTCTACCGCGAACTCAGTAATGAATCCTCCTATAATCCGATCGAGTCAGTGATCAACAATGTGCACGATATTATCCTCCGATGCTTCCAATCTATGCACCAACACTAGGGTCCACACAATTGGATTGTCTAGCTTCCACCTTCATTTGCTATCTGTTGGCTTCGTAATCCACTCGTACAACTCAGTAGGGAAAGATGCGAAAAATATTTCGTGGATCTTTGTGTACATGTAGCAGTCTAACCACTCTTCTTTTTTCAGTCGCGGGTTCCTATTCTCTTGCACCGCAAACTCGTGAATCCTCCTGTCCAACCAACCTTCAATTTCCTTCTTAGTTGGATTCCAATGATAGGACATCAGACATCTCTATGCAGATTCTGGTCTCGGCAACGAAACCATTTGTTGGCATGATGGGGCCTGACCCAGGGTCAAATTTAATTAGCCAAACAAATCCCTACACTACTAGCCCTTTCGGCATCAGGCCGCGGTGTGTGGACTGAAGTCTCACCCGAAGCAGTATGGGGGGATGCTAGAGATGTCTGAGGGGTCGATTTAGTCCAACCTTGAATGGCTTCACATAGGTCACTTCACACACTACCCTGACCTACGAGGCGCTTGCAATCTGTTATAATCACCTTCGCGCAACCCTACCTAGGGGTTGAGGTGCTTTCGCGCTGCTAAGGCAACGATCTGCAATATTTCCCCAAGTTACACCATAGATCTTACTTATCTTCTTATAACTATTAGTTAACTTCGCGTAAATAGATACTTTATCTTATATTCACTTAATCAACACAATCTTATAAGTTCGCGCACCATATAGACAATGAAATTGCAATTTATACCCAATACATTCAATGCACAAAACAGGAAAAAGATACACAGAAATGATATGAAACTTCTCTTTATTACTAGTGAGCTCCAGTATTGTAGCAATAATGTTGCAACTCCTGGGACTCCCTTCTTTACTTTTATCAACCCGGTAGTTCGTAACAAACTTGGAAGCGACGGTGCTATATGCACAAGTACTAGATCTTGCCGCAACTGTCACTTGGTCAGCTGGCACAAGTCCGCTAGGGGCTTAAGCCAACTTCTATGAGCTCTAAGAAGAAGCTTTTTAACTGATGGAAGAAAGCTAACTCAAAGAAGGATGATCTACTTGCAGAAAGAAACTGGAAAGCTGAATGGAAACGTAACCCTAGCAAACCCTAATTCTACCAGCTAACCCTACTGATGCAAGAAAGAGGATGTAAGCTACTAAAGGAGATGCCATTGATTTCTAGAAAGGTGAATACATGCATCTAAGCTACTTCTACAGTAACATCTGGGAAAAACATCTTTTTGTATTTTTGAATAAGTTGCCAGAGTTTTATGCATATGTTTTGACTGTTTTCGGGTTGTGCAGAGGTGGATGGGCGAGAAGGAATGCTTGGAGGAGGTCAAGAAGGTTCAGAGAGGGCCTAAGGGGTCCCTAACACCCTTCCATAGAGTTTCACCGAGTTTGGATATCAAGAAACCTCATTCGTGAACCTCTACAGGAAGTATGTAGGGGTTCTACAAGATGTCTGTGATTTTCTACAGGATGTCTGTGATTTTCTACAGGATGTTCAGAAGTGAGATTTTGGTGGATAGATGGAGAGGAAAAGGTGAAGGAGTGAGTGTGGAGGTAGGGTGAGGGGTGGAGATGGTCCAGGACTTGGTGGATGGAGTTGTGGACAGGTGTAGATGGCTAGATTTGGTTCAAAGAAGACTGAAGCAATGTTACACACAAAACTAGGGTTATGGGAGAAAATGGCAACGTGAGGCAAGGATTCTAAGTGGAGGGTGGAATGGATGGTGCTGATGGAGAATAAGCAGATGAAGGAGTGGTATAGGCGCTCTGCAAGGCGTTTTTCCAACTGATCCAACGAAGACTCATAAATTCAAAAAAACTAATTACGTTGACCTAATCTGCTAGCTGCCAATAAAGAGAATGAACAGAAGTGTGACCTGCAATGAAACCATGTATTTTAACTCATACAACTAAGCAAGCAAAAGTCTAAAGTTGTAACCAACTTCTACACATGAAAATCAAACACTAGTGATTGCATGGCAAAGCAAAATCAGTGTTTTTGTGGGCAGCAAAGTTATCTTAATCTCAGCTCCTGATCCTACTGAAGGAGAGGTGAAACCAGAGATGTTTGATGGCCCTTTTCTTGAAGCTTTTTCTTGTTAACAACCTATCAACTAAATCTGAGCATTCAAAAGTATTTCTAACCATTAACGGTGACCTAGTTAATCAGCGAACTTTAATCTACTTAACAGAAATGTTTTTGTAAATGCATAAAGAAAAAATAACAATACATAAAGGAGGCCTTAGCACTCGGGTTGGGCCCAACCCCAAGAGCTGCAGGCTCCTATAAAGAACTCAGATTTGATGCCAAGTAAAGCTGCTTCTCATTATTCAAAAATAATCATCATATGAAAGTTGTACAGCAGTAGCTACAAGAAAATAGGCTGAGCAAAATGACAGCACTATAGTGCAAAAATAACAATAGTTCCAAAAGTAAACTACGAAGGATGAGGCCTTCCTATTCGTACAATACGAGGGGGCTAGCATACCTCCTAGATTCAAGGGACTCGGCTGTCCCAACTGCTAGTAAACAGTCACTCTTCCCAAAACTGCTTGGCTGCCTTTAAAACTCGTTTTGGTGGCCTGTGGAGCTTGGAGTTGAGGGTGGAGATTTCGAGGAAGGCCATTTAATGCAAGAGACAACCTCCCTACGAATCCTCACCTCAAGCTTGGCTGTCAGCTGACCCATGATTGCTTGGTTTTGCTCCAAAATTTGTCCAAAAATCCTGAAATAACCACGTATTAGCCTCCTAGGTAGAGTGACCACCCTTATTCGTTCAAATAACACAAAAATACTAAGAAAACGTGCATAATCTATGAAAAAAGGAGGATTGAACAAGGACAACTAGGAAAAATGAGCCCAATAAGTTACCCAATTTGGGGGCTCATCAATTACTTCTCCAATGGTTATAGACTTGACTCACCCTGCGCACTCAGCTGCAGGGGTCTGTGCACTCAGCTGCAGAGCCTTATCCTACTCTACGACCCAAGACTTGACTCTACCCTTAGATAGTACTCAATTCTTCATCCTTCATTCATGACTTCATTTTCTTTTTTAACTAATTTACAACTTAGAGCCATGCTCTATTTATACAATCCCATGGTTCGCGAACCATGGGTAGATTTCTAAAGCCAAAATTACATTACAAAATTGAGGGCAAACAACCCTATGACATATTTACAAGCTCGCATTATGTGCCCACAAAACACAGAGTCTTTACATCGGATTTAGTCAAAATCTAGGCTTTAAGCCCCAAAAACTTCCTTAGGGGAGCTCGCGCCCAACAAGAGGAGGAAAGGAGCTCTTATTAACATATGCAAAATGCAACCAAGTTTGGGACTTCCACATACCACCCGACCATATATTGGCTAAACCAAATATTTCTTTCAACCAATCACCCGTGTGCCATACTCCAAGCATGAATGTGGGAACTCATGAAACAAATAAAAAAAACCCAAACCATGGCTTCCATAGGCCAAACCACCTCAACCTTAAACCATTTATTCGACCTTACAGTCATACATCACTAAAAATCACCAGATTGGTCTCTACCCAAGTTTTCCAGGGCTCTAGAGATTTTGTTCCAACCAAGGCTTCCAGGACTATTAACTCAACCCATAGTTTCTATCGGGATTCCAGATTATTTTTCCAACAAGGGATTCTGGGACTAGTAACTTCTAGGACTAGTAACTCAACCTAAGTTGTTGTAGGGCTTCTAGAGCATTTGTCCAACCAAGGATTCGAGGAACTAATACCTCAACCCACATCCATAAGGAACATGAGAACCAACCATAAAAAAAGAAAAGTAAAGACACCCACAAAACCATGGTTATCTAGAAAATGGAAAGGCTAGGAAAATCCACCATCAATTCGGGAAATCCTCCATGCCAATGATAGATCATAGCCAAGAAACCACATGCATGCCAAAACTAGAAGAGAAATCATACATGCAACTTGATACCTATAAGAAAAACCTATTGTAGTAGTTGATCTCCATGTCCTCTTATGACTTCTTGCTTTTCATTTTCCTTCTTGATCCAAATCAAAAGTATTCCACACTCATCCAAGAGTTCTCCAAGAAACTCTAAGTGTCCAATAGTATGAGAGAGAGAGAGAGAGAATAGAGAGAGAGCTCCCAAAATGAACTGACAAAAAGCTAACCAGCCAAAAGTTGTGAAATGATCCTAGAAGCCTTTTTATTAACGACGAGTCTATTTTCTTTAATTTCCATTATTTTCCTTCATTTTCCTCCTCACTTGATACTTATGACCTTTCACCTCCCTTTTCTCCTAATTTCCATTATTTTCATAAATCAAATGCCAATTAATGTCACATTTCCTTTCGAAATCCTTTGCCATGGCCTTTGCCAAATTCCTTAGCCATTAATTAATCACAAGCGATCCCCATCACTGTGTTTTTTCCCAAGGGTGTTATTCACAAATCAACATTCAATCCTTGTACGAGAGCTGAACAAAATGATAATATAGTAGAAGACCTAGCTCAAGCCCCTTCTGTTATGTCAACTCTTAAGGTTTTGTGGAATTTTTCAACCCAGAAGAGATCTTTACTTGTCACAATTGGAGGCATAGATCTTTCAGATTCAAATTTTGTGATCTTCAATCATGAGAATCATACACCCGAACTTCCTCACCATAACTGGCATTTATGATCCAGGTTGTTGTTCGAAGTAATACTATCCATCGAATAACTGTAGATGAAGGTGCTTCAACTTGTATCATGTCACTTTCCTATTGGAAGGCTATTAGTTCTCCTTCACGTAATCAGTCACCAACTACTCTCAAAGCCTTTGATGAAATAGGCTTCAAGCCTTATGGAATTTTGAATACATTGCAAGTAGAATTAGCTGGAAAAATAGTTTCAATAGAAGTTGATGTTATAGACTGACCATTGGATTATAAACTTTTACTAGGCCACACATGGATTTATGCCATGGTCACTGTTGATTCAACCTACTTTAGGATGATCACTTTCCCTCACCAGGGGGGCATCACTTTCATCGACCAACTTACCTTTTTTTTTCCAACAATTCTCAGACTACTAGAAATATCCCTCTTGTGGGTGAATCTCCACCACCTTACCAACATGTCGCATTTGGATTGCTTAAATATTCCTCCTTGATGGGAACTTTTTCCCTTCCTCCTCCTTTAATCTGATTTCCTTTATCAATATGATTTGTTTTTGTACTATTCCGTCTGATCCTTGGATAGTTCCAGAGGCCTCTAATGTTGATACATTTGGTGACTGCATGTCACTTAATCCTATTGAGCTCAAATATGAAGCTATCTATTCGACCTATTCAACACATTATTCTCTCTCCTCCTCGATAGATTGGTTATATATTTTCTAATATTATGGTTCATATTCTAATCCTTTCTTCGGTACATTCTCTACTGATGAAAGCATCATGGAAATCATGATGTCAGATTATACGCCGTGGGATGAAAATCATCATCGTTCCTCCTTACTTAAGACCTCTCAGGATAATCTTGAAGATATTTATTCACCCAATATCATTTATATATCTATGAATTCCCTATCTATCCACGATGTCAATTTAGAGAAGAATTTATCGAATATTGAAGAGATTGTTCTGCTTGATATTTTGATTAAACCTAGAATTGTCGAAAATTTACATATTAGGTGCATCTTATTCTCTCGATGGGTTCAAGATCTATAAAGCCCTTTTCCATGAATTATGATATGTTTTTTCCTGGAAAAATGAAGAGATGTTAGGTATTTATCCCAATATTGTTTTTTTTTTTCCCGTAGAAAAAAATCGTAATTTCCATTAATTTTGAAAATTACATTTTGTAGATGCCGAAGCATTGCAAAGACAGGGCTGTGAAGCCTGGCAAAAAAATGGTTGACACAAGTGTCAAGTACAGAGATAAATATAAACTGCTGTGTAAAAAACCGTGCTTAGAGCACTGAGGTGCCTAGTGGGGGGAAGATCAAGTTTTCCTCCCCTTTTTCTTCTCTACCTTGCGCCACTCGCCTTGAGCTGGTTGCATGGCAACGAGTTGATAAAAATTTTCCTCTCCAGGTCGTGGGTTTTCCTTGTCTGAGTCCGAGGTGTCCGATTTATGCTGCCTTTTGGTTCCACTTAGCTCCGTTGTGTCAGGGTCCTTTCCCGGTTGCGATTCCATTGGCACTTGAGTGGATTGTTCCTGCTGTTCTGTTTGTCTGTTCTCATTTGGGGTGGGCAGTTCCTCCTCTCCTTCTTCCTCTTCTGGGTCTGGTGTGGGAAATGTCCACCCTTTTTTTTTCCCGGATTTCCTCCTTCTTTGACTGTCTTTTTTGAATTCTGGGCAAGCATTTTGTAGGTGCCCTGTCTGCCGACATATTCTGCAACGGAAAGCTGTGTTTTCATAGTCTATTGTTTGTATCCAGCAGCGATCTTTGTGCTTCAGTACTATGCGATCCGGTAGTCCTTTGCTGAGATCAACTTCCACACAGATTCGTGCGAAAGTGTAGATTCCTTCTTCCAATCGCTGGGTATCCAATTTAATGTATCTGCCCAAGGAGTTTCCGATGCATGCTAGTGTCTTTTGGTCCCAGAAATGTGCAGGGAGGTTATGTAATCGTACCCACACTGGCACCCTAGAGATTATATAAGTGTTTGCATCAAAATCTGGGGTCCAAGGTGTAATGAAAAGTCCTGAAGATCCCCAAAACCATGGTCCCATCTGTATAACTGCTTCCCTAACTTCTTCTGAAGGAAATTTAACTATAAAGAAACCTTTGGAGCAGAGCCTGATTTCACTATTTAGAGACCATTTTGTGAAAATCCAATGAAAGAGGTCCATAGGTTTTGGCCAGAAACCATTGAAACGACAGATGAGGGCTTGTTTTTCGTAAATGTTACGTACCTCCTCTGCTTCTGCTGTATCTATTATTAGTTCTGGTGTGTAGTTCAGCTGCTCCACAATGTATGGGCTGGGTTCTGTTCCGGCCTGCTGAGGGGCTGTAGAGGAAGTCTTTCCTCCTTGCAGAATATGTTTGTAAGATATTCCTTCGCTTTTGTGCTGTTGGTGTTGATTTGGGCTGTGTTTTGCTTGAGATCCACTGCCCCCTTCTGATTGTTTACGTGAGCCACTAGCTGCTGCACCTCCTCGTAGCCGCATATTCGCTATAATATTGGATCCTGGCTTGATGTTGTAGGATCCAATTGCTCTGTGATCTTGTAGTGATCTGCCCTCCGAGAGCAGGTGTTGATATCCTTCCGGGAGGCCTATGTGATTGGCAATATTTTCCTTCAGATCTGAAACATTATCTGATGCTTGCACCCAGATTAGGGTCGATTTCCCAGAGGGGGGTTTTATACAGATTTGAAAGCGCAGATCTGGTGAAGATGCCGCCCCTGAGGCTGTGGGAGCGGTGCTTCTCTGATTTATGTGCTGGTTTGCCTCGTTCTGTAGAACCCCTTCTGAGATCTTAGGGATCAGGTCATTGAAAAATGCCTGTGGGGATCCCTTTCTCACTACCGAGGCAGGGTTCTTGAAGATGCATTGAGTTGGGTAGCGGAATGTTTGTGCGTCCCCTTTCGGCTGGTCTTTCGCTGCCCATAGTTCCAGGACCTTTGAGGTTTTACTTCCCCTTTGTTTGTTGACCGGATCTAGTAGATCCAGTCCTGATCTGAAGATTTTGTCGCTGATCGCTTCAGGCTGGAGCAGATCCCCTTCATGCAGTCGATCTTCTGCACTTGTTCCGCTTGTGAGACCCCTCTTGGGTTCATATTTCTGAGTATGCTCCCCTCTATCATAAGTCAAGCCAAACCCTGACGGTTTTTCATCTTCAAGACGGGTTCTGTATGCGGAGACTGTTATTTTCTGCGGATCTCTGATCTCGAACCGCAGCGCACCCTTCACCTTCAGATCGGCCTGAGATGTCGTTGACCTGTATAAAACGCTCCCTTCACTGGTTCCGCGGAGGTGAACGGAGGTGGCAGACGGGGGCTCTGCGACCAGAGAAAATTGAGAAGAGTTGTATATGGCCATTGTAGAGCAAGTGCCGCAGGTTCGATCCCGGGTTTCCAAATTTTCTTCCTCAGTCACAATCCTTGACATTTATCCCAATATTGTTGTACATGAAATAAAAACATATTTGGATGCTAAGCCAGTCCAACAATTCTTATGTCGAGTTCATCTTAAGAAAGTTGTTGCTATTAAAGCAGAAGTTGAAAAAATTCTATGAGTTGGTTTCATTTACTCATTTCCTCTTGTTAGGGTCGTATAATTTTTATAGGATTTCTTGATTGTAGCTGATCATTATTATGTTTGAGATGTTGTAAATAATATTTCATCCTGCAAATTATTTCAAAAGCAACACCAAGTACTAAGAATTGAGGAGATTTTTTTCATGACAATGTTTGGATCAGATTAGAATGCAGGTGTTTTCATCATAAATTTCTTAGAAGCAACTTTCCAACGGTATATACTACACTCAAATCTAATTCCTGAATTGAAAGATAGACTAGAATGAAGCTTGCACTTCAAAAGCAGATAAAGGCTTGATGATTGTTTCTTCTCTATTCATTAAAAACTCTAGCCTTAAATTCATTTTCCCAATATTTATTTAAAAGTCCATATACTCTAGCCTTACTCCATTTTCCCTCTGTTTATAATGAATCCCAAATTATATCTGCATCCCATTTCTTTATTTTAATCCATTAACTCTAGCCACATTTCCATTTCTTTACTCTAATTACCAAACTCTAGTCACGTTCCCTTTTGTATATTTTAATATCACAAACCATGCCCCATTATTTTTATTATATATATTACATTATATATAACCCACCGCCTCCGAAGCGTAAACTAGGCCCACAGGCCACGTGTCACCATGTTGCAAGTTTCAATGCCTTCGTGCCCCCAGAACCCTTCCCTTCGCTGATTGCGATTATGTGATCGAAATCACATGTTTCACACAGCAAGTAAAAAAATTCCACGAGTCCCCTCCACAATATGATTGCGATAAGGCAAAGGTCAGGAGAATGGGATAAGTTATGCATTGGATTTGAAATAGATTTCGGGTCTAGGTCTATTGTTCCATTCTCGTGTGCCCCCACTGGATGCAATATGTTATACATTGTAATTAAAAGTATGTCAGGTCCACCCATGTTAAATGCCACACACCTCCTCATGCTTGATCATGATCAGCTTTTCATCCAACGGCTCTAAAGCCTTTTCATACCCCCTGCTATGTTTCTCTTTAACGACTGGGGGGCGGTTCGAAAAGTAGTTTCCCCACCACTACGTTTCCTTCCCTCATGATTTCACCCCACCCCCTCACATACCGTTAACCACTCCTACCCCCATCCAAAAACCACCAACCCTTTTCCCTGTTGATCACCTACTCCCACACCAATGTTCACCTGCCACGTCCTTGCTCCTCCTCCTCCATTGTTATTTTTCCATGTACCTCCTCTCGCCTAATCCCAACCCCACCTCACTTCAACTCCCGACCTCCATTCAAAATGTGCCAACCAAGGCATGGACGTCCACTATCTTGAGAGCATATATGTTTACCTCCAGTCCTCAAATGCCACGTGGCCCCTCCACGTGCATCCATTCATAATTCGAAAGAATCAATCCCCTTTACTGCGTTTATGTATTTATTGAAGATTATTGCCTCTTCCCCAATTGAAATTATGTCTCGTATTACCATGATTATTAAATAAACAACAACAATTAAATTTAATAAAAGGGGAAATTGTTAAAAATGAAACAACAAAGGTAGCAAAGGACAGAGGACAATGAGGAAACTTTCAAAGAATTTTTAGTAGAAAAGACAAAAAAAGAAGAACAGAGGACAAAAATATAAACAACATCACATATTCAACACAACAATCATAAAAAAAAACGTAGTGGAACAATGGGACAACTAGACACATATGCTAGCAAGACAAACAACATTACTCATTTAAAGGCCTAGTCACTACCGGAACTCCCGTAAGCAACATCAACACTCAGGTGACTAATTTTTTTAACCAATTTAGTATATATTTATACTTTTTGTAATAAATTATTGAATTCTGTTTCAATATATTTGTATGGATATTCGTAACAAATATTGATATTTTAAATCAAGATATTTTGTAATAAACTTATAAATACTTCATCATTTGAAGTAATAGTGGTTGGTTTTTGTACAAAATAAAACTATTGTATGTTTTTCAAGCCTAAGTGGACTTATTAGTAATAAAAAGGACATTCTTTACATGATTCATGTGTTGGATTATTTGGTGAAGTGCTCCTCTCATTTTCTATGTGTTATTCCTTTGTTTCCATGTTTATGTTTTCTTAAAACTGAATTATCTCATAGAAATTTGATGAACAGAATTTGTTGAAAAACACACTTTGATTATGGTTGTAGATAATTTCAATGTTTTCCTTTGATATCATGCTAAGGAATTCTTAATTTCTCTTTAATTTCAATTGAACTTATAACTTTTCCTCCACTCCATTTCATTTTAATATAAAGGATCCAGTTAGTTTAGCTACCTTGCCCTGTGAAACTCCTTTGAAAATCTGAGACAGATCCCTGTTAAGTTTGTAGACTCCATTTCCCAATGGCTCTTCCCTTGCTATTCCAACCAAACCAATTCATAAATAAAATTCCCAACCCTCATAACTAACCTAATATCTCAATACAACAAAGTTAAATCTCACAGACAGGGCCCTCTGAAGATGGTAAGGCTAGATCCCATCTTCCAAAGTGGTTTGTGGTTACCTTTGTGATTTTTTTTTGCAACCTCAAAAAATTACAGAGTGCTAACATTTTGGCAATCATAATGGGGACTGAACATTTCATGTTCCTTAGAAAAACATATCAAGTTCCAGATCTGATTACTTATGGTGGATAGTGATCAGACATAAGAAGGTTGTATCATTCACTTGGTGAATCCACATTCAAAGTATCCTGAGCTCCAAAGCTTTCAGGCTGACTCCACTGTTAAAGAATCCAGATTCGATGGCTTCACAGAACGAGTTCCAAGAAACTTCAAATCATATTCAAAGTAGGACAGGCCTTGTCAACACAAATAAGGGAAGAGAACATGTGAAAGTCAGGTATTTAGACCTGAATTTACTTTAGGATATAGTATTATGTTTTTTCAATCCCCTTCTGTCATTTCCTGAAATTATCTTAAGGATTTTCTTTGGTCTATTAAATCCAAATTAAGATGATGAATCTACACATGAGTCCCTTTCTGTGAATGTATATCCTTCCCTTGAAGCAGCAAATGCATATCATCTTAATATTGGTCGTATCAAACAAGATCCAAATGACTGACATAGTCCAGCTAGTACAAATTCATCTCAGACCTCAGTTATGACCACTGTTCGATAAGCATCATTAAATATGTCATTCCCTTTGCCTGAACTACTGAAGAACTATGATCAGAGGCTACCTCAATTTGACGGTACAGGTGATATCACAACAAGGAAACATGTAAACAAAATCATTGACTTCATTGACTTGGAGGAAGTCGATCATGAAGATGTCAAATTGAGGTTGTTTGCTCAGAGCCTTTCAGGAAAATCTAGGAAATGGTATAGAAATTTGACAGCTAGAAGTATTCCTAATTTCCAAAAGTTTCAAAGCCTGTTCCTTAATAGATGAGATGTTAAAAGGAATCCTTTTCAGGTTATGGATGAGTATTGGAATCTAAAAAGGAAGCCCTATGAGACAGTCCAAGATTTCTCAACCAGATTCAATAGTGTTTATAATTCCATACCTACTGATATAAAGCCTTCCCCAGGATTGGCTATGCTTCATTGTTCAGATGGTTTTGATGTTGACATTTCCTATAATCTCAGAGAAAGAAACCCTTCCACTTTGGAGGACATGCAAAAAAGTGTTATTGATGTGGAAATGAACCTATTGATTAAAAGATCTAGAATGGAGGTTGAAATAAGTAAAGTAATTAAAGAGGAGTTTCCTCCTTTATTAAACCTTAAGTTAGAGACATTAATGAAAACCATGGAAAGGATTATGAACACATGTATTTTGCAAGATAAACCTGTTGTTAATGGACAACAAAAGATACGTCCTTTTTAAGAAGATATGGAAGGTTATCAACAAGAGGATGTTAAATTTCAGCTAGTTGAGGAAAACAGTCACCATGTGTGTGTTACTTATGACAGTGATGAAAAAGAGGATGAAAATATCGAAATAGATGAGCATGCATATAATTAAGACATTGAACATCAAGAAAACAATGCAAATTATGTTGATGATGACTCTTTACCCCTATGTTATGCCACATTTCAGGTGTTTAAAGAAAGTCATGATACCTCTTTACCCCTATGTTATGCTACATTTGAAGAGTTGAAAGAAAAGTATAAGATCACTGGTGAAGCAAGGAATAAAGTTGAAACTAGCATAACAGGGAAACCATCTTCTTTTATAGAGGATGACCTTGTTTTGTGTTACATTGGAGACTCCTTTATTCAAAAATCACAGTTATTAAGTAACCATGAGATGGAAGATCATATAGTCTCCTCGGAACCAATACTTAATACTTTACATCAACCTTGCAAATTTTTATCTGATCATGGTATGGATGAGGACTGTTTTTCAATTTTTTCTTCTGAATTTTCACTTTCTGAAATTTTATTTCAAAGAGAAGATTGTCAAGTTCAGATTTTTGAAGATGTATGTGTGGACAATGTACATAATGAACCTGCACAGGCCAATTTTCAAACAAAGTCATATGAAGATGAACATATTTGTCAACAAATTATGCCAATCACCTTTTCAATACAAAAGAATTGTATTATTGAGTTTTAAGGAGATGTTGAAGAACAACAAGTTGTTTTACATCCTACAGATGATAAACACGGTATTTATAATCTTACATTCCTCAAAAACACAATGCCCAAAATTCAAAACGGGATAAATATATTTTTGAGGAAGTATATGAGAAGTTATTTTCAGGCATAGTACAACAAAGAGAAATTCTCCATGATTTTTAGGATCCTTGGGAAAACCTGTTGGAATATTTAACAAAGCTGAATTCTGTGTTGGTTATGGATTATGAAGAACACTCCAGCCATAATTTTGAGTTTCCATTTTTTGAATCAAATGCAAGCCTCAAATTAGTAGTCATCTGCATGACTAGCTACATTGATGTTTTTGTATTATTTGTTTCAATATGATTTTCAACAGTATAGGGTAGGTAGTAGCGTGAAAATAAGATCAGTGCCCTAAGCATCTTTTTCAATTATTCTTTTCAGTTTCAGTTTTCAATACAATTCTCAATTCAGTGTATATTTCAGGATTCAGTGTGCAAAATGGTTTTGGTTTCAGTTTAAGAGTTTCAATCGCACAGTTTTTATGACAGAACAAGTTGCAAATTTGGGATCAGGCTACTAGTCTATGGTGTTCTTGACACCTTACAAGGAGAGTGCCATCCCTAGCTAGAGCAACTGTTAGGGTCCTATAATTTTTATAGCATTTCTTGATTTTAGCTGATCATTATTATGTTTGAGATGGTGTAAATAATATTTCATCCTACAAATATTTGAGGAGATTTTTTGCATGAAAATGTTTGGATCAGATCAGAATGCAGGTGTTTTCATCATAAAGTTCTTAGAATCAAATTTCCAACGGTATATCCTACGCTCAAATCTGATCCCTGGATTGAAAGATAGGCCAGAATGAAGCTTTCACTTCAAAAGTAGATAAAGGCTCGAGGACTATTTCTTCTCTATTCATTCAAAACTCTAGCCTTAAATCCATTTTCCCTATGTTTATTTAAAAGTCCATATACTCTAGCCTTACTCCATTTTTCCTTTGTTTATAATGAATCCCAAACTATATCCACATCCCATTTCTTTATTTTAATCCATTAACTTTAGCCGCATTTCCATTTCTTTACTCTAATTACCAAACTCTAGCCGTGTTCCCCTTTGTATAATTTAGTATCACAAACCATGCCCCATTATTTTTATTATATATATTTCATTATATATAACCCACCACCTCCGAAGTGTAAATTGGGCCCGCATGCAACATGTCACCATGTTACAATTTTCAATACCATCATGCACCCATAACTCCTCCCTTCACTGATTATGATTGCATGATCACAATCACATGTTTCACAGGACAAGTAAACAAACTCCGCTAGTCCCCTCTGCAATGCAATTGCGATCAGGCAAATGTTAGTTGGATTTGATAAGTTATGCATTGGTTTTGAAAGAGATTTCAGGTCCAGGTCTATCGTTCCACTCTCGTGTGCCCCCGCCGGATGCAATATGTGATACATTGTAATTAAAAGTATGTCGGGTCCACCCATGTTAAACGCCACACACCTCCCCATGCTCGAATGTGATCATATTTTCATCCAAAAACTCTAAAGCCTTTTCGAACCCCCCCCCCCCCCCGCAGCTATGTTTCTCTTTAATGGCGAGGGGGGTTCGAAAATTAGTTTCCTCGCTGCTATGTGTCCTTCCCTCATGATTTCACACCCTCCCCTTTGCATATTATTAATCACTCCTACCCCCCTCTGAAAACCACTAACTCTTGCCCCTATTGACCACCTACTCCCACGCCAACATTCGCCTGCCACGTCCCTGCTCCTCCTCCACTGTTATTTTTCCACGTACCTCCTCTCGCCTAATCCCAACCCCACCTCCATGTCAGCTCCCGACCTCCATTCACAATGTTCTAACCCAACCATGGACATCTCCTGAGAGTATATCTATTTACCTCCAATCCTCAGCTGCCACGTGGCCCCTCCACATGCATCCATTCACAATTCGAAAGAATCGACCCCCTTTGTTGTGTTTATGTATTTACTGAAGATTATTGCCTCTTCCCTGATTAAAATTAAGTCTCATATTACCATGATTATTCAATAAACAACAACAATTAAATTCAATAAAAAGGGGAAATTGTTAAAACTGAAACAACAAAGGCAGCAAAGGACGGAGGACAACAAGGACGCTTTCAGCGCATTTTTAGCAGGAAAGACAACAACAAAAGAACAAAGAAAAGCAAGATAAACAACATCACATATTCAACACAATAGTCATCAAACAAAATGTTGTGGAATAGTGGGACAACCAGACACATATGCCAGCAAGACAAACAACATTACTCGTTTAAAGGCCTATTCACTACTAGAACTCCCAGAAACAAAATCAATACTCAGGCGACTGATCTTTTTTAAACAATTTAGTCTATTTTTATACTTTTTGTAATAAATTCTTGAATTATGTTTCAGGAAGTTTGTATGGATATTCGTAACAAATCCTAGTATTTTAAATCAATATATTTTGTAATAAACTTATAAATACTTCACCATTTGAAGTAATAATGGTTGGTTTTTGTATAGAAGAAAGCTATTGTATGTTTTCCAAGCCTCAGTGGACTTATCAATAATAAAAAGGACATTCTTCACAGGATTCATGTGTTGGACTCTTTGGTGAAGTGCTCCTCTCATTGTCTATGTGTTATTCCTTTGTTTCCATGTTTATTTTTTCTTAAAACTGAATTATCTCACACGAAGTTGATGAACAAAATTTGTTGGAAAACACACTTTGATACTAGATGTAGATAATTTCAATGTTTTCCTCTGATATCATTTTAAGGAATTATTAATTTCTCTTTAACTTCCATTGAACTTATATCTTTTCCTCCACTCCATTTCATTTTAATATAAAGGATTCGGTTGGTTCAGATACCTTGCCCTATGAAACTCCTTTGAAAATCTGATACAGATCCCTGTTAATTTTGTAGACTCCATTACCCAATGGCTCTTCCCTTGCTATTCCAACCAAACCAATTCATAAATCAAATTCCCAACCCTCATAACTAGCATAATATCTCTATACAACAAAGCTAAATCTCACAGAGAGAGCCCTCTCTGAAGTGGGTAGGTCTAGATCCCAGCGTCGAAAGTGGTTTGTGGTTACCTTTGTTATTTTCTTCTACAACCTCGGAAAATTACAGAGTGCTAACACCTCTTACTAATTTGGTCTCGAACATTGTTCCTGTCATGAAAAAAGAGGTACAATTCGTGTTTGTGTTGATTATCAAGATATCAATTATGCTTGTCCTAAGGGAAATTTTCCAACTCCATTTATCGACTAGATTGTTGAGAATTGTGGTGAAAGCAAAGTTTTTTCATTTATGGATGGTTTTTTCGGCTACAACCAAATCAACATACTCCCATCGAAACAACATAAAATTATGTTTATTTGTCCATGGGTCACATTCGCCTATCGTAAACTCCCTTTCAGTTTGAAAAATGTTGGAGCAACTTTCTAGAGGGCTATGAATTACGCCTTCCATGATATTAAGCACATTGTGCAACCCTATTTGGACGAATTACCTACCAATTCAAAACATCATGAGGATCATCTGATGCATCTCAGGGCCATTTTCTTAAGTTGTCAACATTATAATATCAAATTAAATCCACGCAAATGTTTGTTTTGTGTCCAATATAGTAGACTTCTCGGTTTCGTTGTGTCCAAGAAATAAATTCATATTGATCCACTTAAAGAGCACACGATCCTTGTTTTCCTACACCTTCCTCACTTGATCAGTTACAATGCCTCTAAGGGAAGGCTAACTTTCTATGGAGATTTGTTCCCAACTATGCTGAATTGACCAAAGGATTTACTCAAGTATTGTAAAAAGGGGTTCCCTTCCATTGGGACGATACTACCCAAAATGCTATTGATATTTTGAAAGATTTTTTGGTTCAAGCATCATTATTTTATCCCCTTGATTATCAATGTGATTATTTCTTCTATATTGTTTTTATGATTACTACCATTGCTATTGTATTAGTCCAAGAAGATGATTTTAGGAATGAACATCCCATTTATTATTTGATTCGGAATTTGAATGACAACAAAAATAAATACGCTCACATTGAAAAGTTAGCTTATGTAACTATTCAAGTTGTCCAAAGGTTTTTCCACTACATTTTTTATGCAACCATCTCACAAAATAGAAGAAAATATAGATCAACACCTTCAAAATCAGCCTCTTTGAGGGAGCAACCTCCTTTACATTACACAAATGAACAATTCTTGGATGATACAAATGACTAAACCTCCTTTATATATATAGGAGTCTAAGGGGTCACAATATAATCCAAGTCAACATAGCCATAATAATATAAGGGCACAACAATAACAATAGTGGGCTTCCGTGGGGCACACTAATACCAATATGGGGACAATAGAGGCACAATAATAACAATAAGGGTTGCAATGACAATAGTAATGGGGTATTCACTAGTATTATAGAGACCTAACATACCCCTCTCCTTAAAAAAAGTGTTTTCCTCAATGATTGAGTAGTTTTGGATGCTTCTGTATAAAATTCTCATCCTCCCATGTGGAATCTTTAGTGGGTAAGTTCTTCCACTTGATGAGATACTCTGAAATTGATCGATTTCGTAGTTGTCGAGTTCTTGTTTCTGTGACTGCTTCTATGATTTTTCCTTCCTCGTCAAGTTCTAGAAATATTGTTCGAACTGGGAGCTTGTCACCTATAACCTTCTTAAACATGAAACATGGAAAACTGAGTACACTCGGGAAGCTGCAGGAAGCTCCAATTTGTAAGCCATAATACCAATCTTTTGCAACACCTTGTATGGACCATAATACTTTGGTGATAATTTATTATCCTTTTTAGCTTGCTTGAGGGACATTTGTTTATATGGTTGTAGCTGTAGGAATACCCAGTCACCTACATCGAAACTGCTTTCGCTGCGATGTTGATTGGCCTATTTTTTCATTCTATTATACACCAATGTGAGGTTATCCTTTAAGAGTTGGAGAACTTATTTTTGATGCTCAATGTGATCTTCCGCTGCTTGAAACTTATAATTTTCTCTTAAATATGATGTGATGGATGGTGGATCATATACATAAAGTACCATAAATGGGGTCATTTTTGTTGCAGTGTGGAAGGAAGTGTTATAACACCATTCAGCGAGAGGCAACCGTTTGACCCATTGTGTTTGTTTATCAAAGACAACGCAATGAGGATATCCTTCCAAACATTTGTTTACTATCTCAATTTGTCCATCAGATTGAGGATGATAAGATGAGCAATGAGCTAACTGAGTATTGAGACAATAAAATAACTATGTCCAAACATTTCCAGTGAAAATTGGATCTTTGTCGCTTACAATAATCTTTGGGTTTCCATGTAGCTTTTGAATTGTTTCCATAAATGAAATAGAAACTGTACTGGCTTTAAATGGATGAGATAAAGCACAAAAGTGTGCATACTTGGTAAGTTTGTCAACTACCACCATGATGACACTCTTTCCTTCGGACTTGGGTAAACCTGTTATAAAATGCATTGAAGCCTCCTCCCAATGTTGGATTGGAATGGATAAAGGTTGTAATAGACCTGGGGTCTTAATTGTTTCAACTTTATTTTGTTGGCAAACCAAAAATTCCTCCACAAACTTTTGAATATCCGATTTAAGGCCATCCAAAAAAATTCCTTCTTAACCCTGTAGTAAGTTTTTAAAAATCCTAAGTTCCCTAAGGGAGAAATGTGAAATTCCATAAGAATCTTTTGTTTGAGTTGGGAATTCTTACATAGGTATAAGCAATCTTTGTACCATAATTAATCATTCTTCCAGCTAAATGTATCAGATGTACTGGGATCTTATTGTAACTTTTGAATGAGTGCCCACACTTCTTCGTTATTCTTCCATTCATCCCTTGCTTTGGTTATCCAATTGGTTTGATAATAGAAATGGCACAAAGCAATGCTTCCACATCCTCATCCTTTCTTGAGAGTGCATTTGCCACAACATTTTGCTTCCCTTTTTTGTAGATGATTTCAAATTCATAACCCAACATCTTTGTGACCCATTTTTTCTACTCTTCTAAAGACAATCTTTGTTCTAAAAAGTATTTAAGACTGTCAAGATCCGTTTTTACCTTGAAGTGTCTTCCCATTAGGGAGGGTCGCCATTTCTTAAGTGCATTTAGTATTTCCAACATTTCCTTCTCATAAATAGCTTTTTGTAAATACTTTCCTTTGATTGGACGACTTTCAAAAGCAATGGGTCTTTCTTCTTGCATTAAAACAACACCGATTCCATTTACTGAGGCATCACATTCCACAATAAAGGTTTTTATGAAGTCCGGCGTAGCTAAGACTAGTGCTTGGCACATTTCCTCTTTAATATTTTGAAAGGCCTTTGTTGCTTCTGGAGTCCATGAAAATGCATCTTTCTTCAATAATGTTGTTAGAGGTGCTGCTATTCTCCCATAATTATTAACAAACTTGTGATAATACCCTATAAACCTGAAAAATCCTTGAATATTATCTATGGATGTGGGGATTTTCCATTCCTTATTGGCTTTAATTTTTCTAGGGTCTCGCTTAACACCTTCATGAGATACAATATGTCCCAGATATTCCACCTCTTGTACTCCAAAGAAACATTTGGAGTTGTTTACATATAATACTTTCTCCTCCAATAGTTTGAGCACCCTGTCAACATGTTGAACATGATCCTTCCAAGACTTGCTATAGATTAGTATATCATCAAAAAGTACTAAGACAATTTTTCTAAGGGTTTGAAAATGGAATTCATCAAACCTTGAAATGTAAAAGGTGAATTGGTAAGTTCAAAAGGCATGACCAAAAATTCATAATGACCCTCATGAGTTCTAAGTTTTGTTGTCGAAATTTCTTCAGTCTTCATTTTGATTTGATGATATCATGAACGAAGATCCAACTTGGTGAAGTAAATTGATTCATGCAATTCATCCAATAATTCATTAATGACAAGAATGGGAAATTTATCTTTAATAGTGAGCTTGTTGAGCTCCCTATAATATGGACACATGCGCCATGATCCATCCTTCTTGTGCACCAATACTACTAAAGCAGAGAAATAACTTTGACTAGGTTGAATTATACCAGCCTCTAGCATTTCTGCAACCATACGTTCAATTTCACTTTTTTGGGTATATGGATATATGTAAGGCCGATGTTTGGAGGAACACTTCCTGGAATCAAATGAATAGCATGATCATGATCACGAATAGGTGGGAGGCCTTTGGGAGTCTCAAATACCTTGGAATGATTGTCCAAGACTTTTTGGAGATCTGGAGAAATAGATGATTTCGATGTGGGGACCTCTAGCGAACATAATTGTGCAATTATGCCTTGTTTTTCTTTCTTTAGAAGATTTGTAATTCTGTTAGAGTTGATTATCTTTTCCGGTTTCCCTACGATACCCCTTAATTCAACTTCCTTTCATTTCGAATAAAATTTCATGAAAAGTTCTTGAAAATTAAAATCTATTGTACCCAAGGATTGTAGCCATTGGACTCCTAGTCAACATCAACACCACCCATTGGAATGGAAACCATTGGGCTATTCAATACATATTCTCCCATGGATAGCTTGATATTATGGCACTTTCTAGAGAAATTTATGGTTCCTCCACTTGCAACCATCACTTGATGCTCTGGTGCTCGATATAGGAAAAAATTCAATTCCTTGGCTATCTTACAATGAATAAAATTATGGGCACTATGAATCAATAAACACTATTTCCTTTTTCTTCTTGATATGTCCTTCTATCTTGATAGTTTGAGGAGTGGTAATTCCAGCAAATGCATTACAAGATATGGTCGGATTCATTTCTTCTTTCCCTAGGGTTTGTTCTTGGTGAATATCCTCTTCTTTTGACGTTTCTTGTTCCTTTTCTTCCTCCTCTTCAAAATCTATGTAAAATAATTTCTTCTCATCACACTTATGACCTTTAGTGTATTTGCTATCACAACTATAACAAAGCCCTTTCACTCTTTTTTCTTTCAATTGTTTTGGTCTCAAACTTGTAGGGTGGGGAAGGCTATGGGAAACAACACTTCCATCTTTATAGTTGTGAGTGGTAGGCTTCTTGGTTGCCATAATTTTGCTTTCCATTTTTCTTGCCAACCTAAATGCCTTCTCTAATGAATCAGGTTCCCAAAGGCGAACCTCATGTTGGATGTTATCCTTTAAAGTCCTTATGAACACATCAATCCTATGCTCCTCTTGAATATATTTTATCCTTATATTCAATTTTTGGAAGTCCTAAATGTGCTCCATCATTGAACCAGGATTTTGTTTAAGATTTATCAATTAGATAAAAAAGGTGTTGCTTTTTGTATCCTCATAATGGGCTATCATTTATTCCGTAAAAATTTCCCAAGTGACAATTTGTTTACGAGAGCAAAGCCATCGATACCATACAAATTGATTTGGTTCCAAATATAAAGTTACAATGCGTAACTTTTGTGTATTTTGCACATTATTGAGATCAAAATATTGCTCCATCTGTAGTATCCATGTTACAGGATCCTTGCCATCAAGCCTCCTCATATCAATCTTTGGAACATGGAGGGTCTTCAATCCAACGTTAGAGTCTATGAAATCATGATCAACATTTATTTTGTTCTTATCATGAGTTTCCTTTACTAACCTTTCACCATTAGTAAACATTTCTTGTAGCAAATTTGTCAAATTTGTCTTCAAATCTTCCATTTTTCCTTCCATCATAGCTTCGATGTCATTCATCTTAGCTTCCATGCCTTTCTTTAAACCATCCATATTAGCTTCGAAGCCTTTCTTTAAACCATCCATCTTAGCTTCCATGCCTTTCTTTAAACCATCCATCTTAGCTTCCACGTCATTCATATTAGCTTCCATGCCTTTCTTTAAACCATCCATCTTATCCTCCACGCCATCCATCTTAGCTTCTACACCTTTCTTTAAACCATCCATCTTAACTTCTCTTAGTTTTTGTGAGAGTGAATTTTGTTGCACTTGGTCTTGTAATTTTGATATGTCATGTTGCATTTCTTCCTCTTCTTCATGGGTCATGCTAGAGCTTTCAAGTTGCTTACTAGGTGTTTCCATTTTCTTTCTTCAGGGCATCAATTAAAGATAATTGTGCTTCACTATGCCCTTTGAATTCCTTCAAACTATTTTTTCAAACCAAACTTATGCAAAACATTTAAAAAAACTACACACCTTTTTCACTTTGTAGGAGATCAATATTGAATTTGATGTATCTCTGAAATTTCAAATCTCCAAGGTTTGAAATTGCAAATTGTGGTAGCCCTTTGAGTCCTCTTTCCAATGCCACCAGTCTGATCAAAATTGTATTCACCAAGAAATAGTTATGCCCAATCTCCCAAGATGACCTAATTATACACTTTTTTAGTAGAGAGAACTTGTACGAAGTGCCACGTGTCATTGTTTCAACCTTCAGACCTGAAATTGATGCACAAAAAAAAAGGCCATCCTCTTTCTATAACTTCTTATGAAACTTCAATCTGATACTCAAAAAGAAAGTTATGGTGATTTTCCCAAGCTCATTTGTTTGGGATGTAATTCGGGATCCTGCAAAACCCTCACTTCCTTAGATCATATCGCTGAAAATATAGTGTGAAAATATTTGAAATTCAGAACTGGGGATCATTGAGATTGCGAATCAAATGGGTTTTTGTTTTAGCTTCTGAAACATCACAAAAAAAAGGTATAGAGAAAATTCCAAGATGACCTATTTGGAGCAGTGAAACCCTATAATCCAAGCTCTGATACCAAATTTTATGCAACCAACCCAGAAAATAGAAGAAAATATAGATGAACACCTTCAAAATCAGCCTCTTCGAGGGGGAAACCTCCTTTACATTACACAAATGAAAAATTCTTAGATGCTACAAATAACTAAACCTCCTTTATATATATAGGAGTCTAAGGGGTCACAATATATTCCAAGCCGACATAGCAATAATAATATAAGGGCACAACAATAAAAATAGTGGGCTTCTATGGGGCACACTAATAACAATATGGAGACAATAGGGGCACAATAATAACAATAAGGGCTACAATGACAATAGTAATGGGGGAATCACTAGTATTATAGGAACCTAACAACATTCTACTTCAGAAGACTATGGTAGTTTATGATTGCAACCCCATGACATATATTCAATCGTGAAAATTGTTGGGGGAAAATTACTCTAAATGGATTGTTATTCTCAAAGGAGTTCAATTTGGAATTCATCAAATCTAATTCTAAGAAGTCCCTAGTCTTCTTTGAACTGATCTGCAACCTTCCCTCATCTAAAAGTGAGTCTACATCTGACGATTCTATTCCTGACAAGTTGTTGTTTCTAATTAATTCATTTGATCCTTGACATGGGCATATTATCATATATCTCCATACCCAAAAATTTTGGCCTAATACCTCTCACTCTGATCATTGACGTATTTGATACTAGGCTAAAAATTACATCATAATTGGTGACACCCTTTATCGTTGTGGTATTGATACCATATTTAGAAGGTGTCTCACTCATGAGGAGGTTGAGAAATATCTAAACAAATACCATGTTGGAGCATGTGGTGGAAATATATCTGGCTATGCCACAACCCAAAATATTTTGCATGCTAGTTACTTTTGGCCTACTATGTTTTGAGATTTCATCCTTGCGGTACAAAAGTGTCATGCTTGCCATATCTATGATCATAAAACTTGTGCTCCACCTACTCCTCTATATCCTATTATTGTCGTTGGACCTTTTACGGAATGGGGCATTGACTTTCTTATATATCACCCTCACTCAACTGGGAGCCATGGCTACATCTTTGTGGTGGTAATTATTTTACCAAATTGGTTGAAGACATGCCTACATATAATAACACCGGAAAATAGCTGCTCTATTTCTTTTAATCATATCATTACTGGGTTTGGTATACCACAAGTCATTGTTACAGACCATGGGAAACATTTTCGAAATCACATGATTTATGAGCTTACTTCCAAGTTGGGCCTTCAACATGACAACTCAACTCCCTATTACCCACAAGCAAATGGGCAAGTAGAATCTATTATTTTTTTTTTGAAAACAAAGCTACAACACATTATAGGGATTCACAAATGAGAATGGAACCTATTCCTCTACGTAGCTTTGTGGGCATATTGAACCTTTGTCTAGACTGCCACTAGATTCACATATTTTCAATTGGTGTATGGTCTAGAGGAAATCCTTTGTATCAAATGTGAGATTCCATCTTTGAATATTTTTGTGGAACTTCTCCCCACAACTTTTGCAGAAGAAGAGTGTCTCTTGTGTCTGCTAAAGTAAGATGAAACCCGACGTGATGTTGTAATGGCCAATGAGGCCCATAAGAAATGCATCAAAGCACAATATGACAAGAATGTTAAACCTCATGCCTTCTCATAAGGTGATCTAGTCCTTTTATATGATCAAGAAGTCGATAAGTTAGGGGTTAGGAAGTTTCAATCAATGTGATTATACTCATACATAGTTAAACATGTTCTTGCAAAAGGGGTGTTAGGGTCCTATAATTTATAGGATCTCAATGTAGGTTTTAACCCTGTACAGAAATTACCTGCATACGAATTCTAAAACACAGAAAATAAACAATGCGAGAGCATAACACATAGAACACATATACAAAGAGATTTCCCCTGGATCCCAAAACCGGGACTACCAGCTTGATTTTTCATTATGTTCCTTTCAATGTTACAATACATATTTATACATGTCGAAGCATTCAATACCATGGACCGAAAACCATCGCATCCAAAACCATGTGCGAAAATCATGCACAAAACCATAGGTAGGTCCGCCCAACCTAATATAGTGTCAAAAAACAAAGGACCCCATAGAGTGGGGTTACCTGCAACCCTCAAACCCTCTATGACTCCCCCTACTACACAATCAGTGCAACGAAGGGGGGGGCTCCGCCCCCTTTCTAACCCCCCGGTTAACTTCATGGGCTAGTCGTGGAAAGAATATAACACAACCCAACATTCTCCCACTTGTTGTTTTATTTCCATAGGGGGCCACAAGAGAGCTTAGTCATTTATCCAGCCCTGCAATGCCCATTGTTTCTCTACACCAAGGGAACTTCTCAGAGCTCATAGATTTTGTCAATGCATCTGCAATATTCTTTAAAGTGTCCACCTTTACCAGCAACACCTTTTTGTCTTCTATCATATCCCTCACAAAGTGATATTGAACATCAATGTGCTTTGTATTTGAATGATATGCAGGGTTCTTTGCCAAGAAAATTGCACTTTGGCTGTCATAGTCTATCCTTATAACTCCCTGTACTAACCCCATACTTGAACATAATCTCTGCAACCAAACTGCTTCCTTGCTTGCATGAGTGGCTGCCATGTATTCTGCCTCTGTAGTTGATAGTGCCACTACAGATTGTTTCTTACTCATCCAATTGACTGCACCTCCAAATAGGTTCAAGACATACCCACTTGTAGATCTTCTCTGATCCAGATCTCTAGCCTAGTCTGCATCAACAAAACAATGAATATCCAACACTGTCCAATCACGGTCTTCCTTGGTAGCACAAACCATAATCACTAGTACCACGCAAATACTTGAAAGCCCGCTGCACTACTGTCCAATGATCCTTTCCTGGTTTTGACATAAACCTACTCAATACTCCCACTGCATGTGCAATGTTTGGTCTAGTACAAACCATTGCATACATCAGGCTACCGACTGCACTTGCATATGGAACACGGGACATGTCCTCTTCCTCTTATTGTGTCTTGGGACACTGTTCAACAGATAACTTTACACCTACAGGAATAGGAACCTTCACTGGTTTACTATCCTGCATATTAAATCTCTGCAATATTGTATCGACATACTTCCTTCGGTTTAACTAGAGCTTCCTCTTTGCCTGATCTATTTTAATTTCCATGCCCAAAATATAGTTTGCAGCACCAAGATCTTTCATGTCAAATTTGGAGGACAATTGGGTCTTCAAATCCTGGATAATTTCTTTGTCATTTCCAACCAGCAACATATCATCCACATACAAGACCAAATAAATAACACGGTCACCAATTAATTTAAAATACACACAGTGATATGCTTTGCTTCTGGTGAAGCCAAGTCCCCATATAAATGTATCAAATTTTTGATACCACATCCTTGGTGACTATTTTAACCCATACAGAGACTTCTTTAACTTGCATACCAGTTCTTTCTTACCCTTCACCGCAAAGCCTTCAGGTTGCTTCATGTAGATGTCCTCTTCTAGATCCCCATGAAGAAATGTTGTCCTCACATCCATCTGTCCTACCTCAAAATAAAAAGCACTAGCAACAGATAAAAGTAATCTAATAGAAGTTACCTTGGCAATAGGAGAAAAAATATCACCAAAATCAATTCCCGGCACCTAGGAATAACCTTTTGCTACCAACCGAGCTTTTTATTTCTCCACCTTTCCTTATGCATTTGTCTTCTTCTTGAACACCCATTTGCTACCAATGGGTTTCCTTCCAGCCGGAAAATCCACCAGATCCCAAGCCTCATTTTTGTGCAAAGATGCCATTTCATCAACCATGGCCTCTTTCCAGAGTTTTCCATCCTCTGAATCTACTGCTTCCTTCACAATTATGGGATCATCATCAGTAATAGATAAAGCAAAATTTGAACAGAAAGCAGATGGACTATACCTTTCTGGCTGCCTTCTTTCTCGAACTGATCTTCTCACACCCGGAGTTTGTGGCTCTTCATCTTCTGATTCCTCCTCTGCTGTAGAGTCTGATTCTTCCTCCTTTAGCTTGAAAACTCTATCTTCTCAAGTTCCTTTGGTTGGACTTCATGTTTAATAACATCTTTCACCTCTCTAAACACCACATCTCAGTTGTACACAACCTTCCTTATTACTGGGTTCCAAAGCTTATAACCCTTTAAACCATCCTTATACCCAATAAAGATGCACTTTTCAGATTTACTATCTAACTTGGTTCGTTTCTCCTTTGGAACATGTACATATGCATCACATCCAAATACCCTCAAATGTGAAAGAGAGGGTTTCTTACCAGTCCATAACTCTTGTGGATTCTTATCCTCCAACACTGATGAAGGTGATCTATTGACCAGTAACATGCTGTCTCCACTGCCTCTGCATATAATTCTTGTCCTAACCCAACACCACTAAGCATGCTTCTTGCCCTTTCCATCAATGCCTTGTTCATTCTTTCTGCAACTCCATTTTGTTGAGGTGTATATGGAGTAGTCTTCTTCTGTGCTATACCACACTTCTTACAGAATTCTTCAAATTTCTTATAGAAAAACTCTCCACTGTTATCTGTCCTCAACACCTTTATCTTCTTCTCTATCTGGTTTTCCACCAGAGCCTTGAATTATTTAAACCTGTCAAAGACTTTAGATTTATTATTAAGAAATATATCCATGTATTCCTTGAGAAGTCATCTATAAATGATACATAGTACAAAAACTTACCCAGTTATGGAACCTTCACAGGTCCAAACACATCACTGTGCACAAGCTCTAACATCTGTTTCGCCCTCTTACCACCAGAAGGGAAACTCACCTGGTTCTACTTCCCATATACACAGTTTTCATAGAAATAAAAATCCAGAGAGCTATTACTCATACCTTCTACCGTACCTTTACCATGAAGTATTTTAAGGCCCTTCTCTCCAATATGTCCAAGCCTTTGATGCCACAACATGGTCTTCTCTCCAGAGACCACTAGATTTTCTTCTCCACTTTCAAGAACCATAGAACGGTTGCACCCATCAACAACAGTGCTACCTTGTAGCTTGTACGGAGTTCCAATCTGAACTCCCCGCATCAATACCAGTGCTCCCTAAACCATCTTGCAGGTATCCTTCTCGAACACTGTTTTTACACCTGCATCATCTAGCTTGCTTACAGAAATCAGATTTCTTGCCAATGCAGGAATATGCAGAACACACGGAAGTGTTCTAATCCTTCCACCTTGCAACTTCAACTTTACTTTTCTACAACCAACAATTCTAGCCTTCCTATCATCCCTCAAGAAGACATCACCACCATCATATTTCTCATACTTGCAGAACCACTCTCTATGGGGAGTGAAGTGAAAGTATGCACCTGAGTCAATCAACCATGCCTCATGATATACATGTGTACATGAAGAAGCCAAGTACACATCCCCACCTTCATCTGAGGTGGTTTTCACCTCTGCAGAAGGAGCATCATCAGATCCCTTTCCTTTATTAGGAGCTTTATATTTACAGGCCCTTTTGTAGTGCCCTTCCTTTCCACATTTCCAGCACACCACCTTTACAGTTTTTCCTGGAGATTTATATCTCCCTCTAGATTTAGATCTCCCACACAATAACTTATTTTTGTTTCTGTTTTGGGACCGTCCTCCTACAAACAAGGCATCACCTTTCTGGCTCTCCATATTTTTCCGTCTCATCTCCTCTATCAGCAAGGATGAGACTATTTCATCAACTGCAAGGCAATTGCATTGCTACCTATTGCAATAATTAGACTATCCCACGAATTTGGTAGAGAACACAACAAACTGATGCACTTATCTTCATCTGAAATTTTAATATCAACAGATGCTAACTGATTTACCACAGTATTAAATGCTTCAGATGCTCTATCACTGAGTCTCCATCTTTCATCATCAGGTTATACAAATTTTTCCGCAGGAACAATTTATTCACTAGAGGCTTAGATTGGTACAAAGTCCCTAACTTGTCCCACAAAGCCTTTGTCGTAGCTTCCCCTGTACATTCAATAATACTGAATATGAGACACACAATCGTATTGTGCTCTTTGCCTTCCGATCCAACTTCTTCCATTCTTCATCGGACACTCTTGTTGGTTTAGTACCTGGATCTACCACGATCCACTGATTTTTATCCACCAACAGATCCTCCATATTGAGTTTCCACAACTTAAAACTCTGACCATTAAATTTCTCGATCTCTATCTTTCCATTTCTTGCCATCTTCTTTCACCACCAGAATTGAACTCGCATATCTCCCACTAAACATGGTCTACCACAGGCCCGAGCGAAACCCCTCAGCAACAAATACATCCCCTTGAAGCCAAAACAACTCTAATACCAAATGTAGGTTTTAACCCCATACATAAATTACCTGCATACAAATTCTAAAACACAGAAAATAAACAATGTGAGAGCATAACACATAATACACATATACACAGATATTTTCCCCTAGATCCCAAAACCAGGACTACCAGCTTGATTTTTCATTATGTTCCTTTCAATGTTACAATACATATTTATATATGCCAAAGCATTCAATACCATGGACCAAAAACCATCGCGTCCAAAACCATGGACCGAAAACCATTGTTTCCAAACCCCTTGTGACTCCCCCCGCAACGCAATGGGTGCAACGAAGGGTTACATGCAACCCTCAAAAATAGAACCCCATCAAAAGAAAAAAGAAAAAAAATAATATTGAAAGTGTTGCAAGCCTAAATGTCATTACTAATAGTTATTTTTCTTCATATTTGTTAATTAAAGTTTGTGTACATCTTGTTCAGAATTCCACAATGTCTAGCTACTTTTTTAATCATACACTCTAATCCTGGTTAAAATTGTTTAAATTTCTATAAGTTAGGTTAGAGAATAAAGATTTGCCCAACAGTCTAAACTGGGTAAATCAGTAGTTAGGTAGAAAATGACATTGATTCAACTGTTTAATCTAAATCAATAGGAGAAATAAGGGATAGGCTAGAAAGTTTTTCATTTTGTATAAAGAAAATAAGGTGGGTTTGCTAGTCTAACTGCACCCTGTAGAAAAAAAATAAAATGTTAGTTTAGTTATGGGTAGGTAAATTAGTTGGTTTTGTAAATATAGGCCTATGCCATTTTTATCCTAAGTCAAAGGGCATTGTAAAAAAGGAAAAATGTGCACGATAGGATAAAGTGTTTTACATATCTTTCATACTTTATCTTTATCCTAAGTTCGATGGAAAATTAAAAAGGGCGCAAATGGAAAAATCTGTTTTGCCTTATACAGTTAAATAACATCGCTGTCAGGGCATTGGGATCCGCTCCCTCTCATGATCCATGACCCGTATCATTCTTCAGTCCCCCCTCTCCATCCTTCCTTTACCATCGAGGGGTGGGGGGGGGGGGGGGGTCTGAAAAGGTTGTTTCCCCACCGAACCCCATCCTCTACGTGGCAGCCTCTCCTGATTTCACACCCCCCCCCCCCCCCCGGCCAAAACCACCTTTCCCTTTACTTCCTTTACCACGTCCCCACCACGACTCCTCCGCCACTCTACTCCTGCCACGTCACCTAGTTGTTAACCAATTAAATGCACTCCCCGCAAAGAGATAATTGTTCAACCTTAATTTCATACTTACCAGGTAACCATTTGAAATAAACGATCATGTGCCCTTTTCAATGAGACTTTCACAACGTTTAAAAGCTTTTGAAGGCATCAATTTCATCCCTTCCATTATTTATTTTCTATTATTGACATCTTTTGTCGAGTGACTGTCTCCAAAGCATTTCCTCAACCATGACCATATCCAAACTGACAGTCCTCTATTTCTTTCACTTGACAGTTTGTTATCCAAATAGTTTCTCGGTAAGCTCTTTGTAAATTTCTCTTACTGTTACTTTCACTGATACAGTCATGCCTCCCAAGAGCAAAACTTAAGATAAAATTGTTAATCCCTTGATCCCTCCCTCTATATAGTTATATCACATCCCTTTATCTGATAAGGATTATCGAATTAGTGAAACCCAATGTGACTGTGATTTTTTAGAGTTATACTGCTAGTTGGAAGATAAACATGCAGATAAAACTGATGAAATTGGACTCTGGGTGTCCAATCTTCCCAATAACCTTCCAAGCCCCTGAAATTACTAGAAAATGTTATGCATGTTATGTCCCTGCCAAAAAATCTCTCATGGCCCCATCGGTGACATTCTCTTTACAATTATTGCCCAGTTCATTGGCCAAATAATGCTAGCTCCCTCTGTGGAAATTAGTACTCCTTTCTCCTTAAAAACCCTCATCCAGTTTTTCAGAAATTGGATTTCACTACTAGAGCCAAAATCTTTGAGATCTTCTTGCCTGAGAATTCCAGTTACCCAAGAAGAATCCTCCATATCCTTCCTCCATCTTCTCTGATCAATCCAAACAAATCATATTCATAATTTCCTATATTTTGGGTTATTATTCTGATCAGTGGGTAGATGAGCCCATTTTAGGTTTCCTCTCAATATTTTCCACAGACAGTAAACCTTCCATTGTGTTCCATTTCAATCAATTCTTAGCTGACAACATTCATGAGCAATTTATAAAGTTTCCCACAGAACAGGTGTTTAATTACACCTCCATTTTGATCTATATGTTCCTTTACTATTAGGCAGATAAGTTCAATTTTGCAATGCAGGAAACCAACAACCAATGATCTTTTGGACCTCATTGGTCATGAAAGAGCAGCAAGAATTTTCTTACAAGAATTTTCTTGAGGAATTTGTTCACCCAACCATGAACATTCTTAACAGTTCAATACAACCCAGAATCAGTGAAAAACAGAATTTTACACCTAACAGATCAGGCCAAGACTGGGTATTGGTATTTATACCAAAAATACTCACAGATCATGGTTTATGGTTGTGAATTTTCACCATAAAAACTCCCTAAATACCTCCCCATGAGGATTTTTGCCCTGGAGTATATTAGACAGATGTTAAATTCTGATGGCATTCATTTTGTAGTGGCCAAGAAGGAATCACAGTTCCGTATAAAGACAAGGGTGGACCCATTTATATGTAATACCAAGACAACACATGAAGAAGCAGACAAGATGCTTAAAGAAATGAAGTTCAGCCTGAGTTTTACATGGTCTTATGACCCTTGTGGCATTATTTCAAAGCTCAGAGTGGAAAATAAAAGTACTCCCTACATCCATACTTCAAGGCTTGAAATAGAGAAGTATGAAAATCAGTTGGAATGGATAGAAAACACCTTATAGGAAGCTGAAGAACAACTCTTCTCTACTTCCAATTTGCAGACTCCCACTCCTCAGGAGAAATCAAGCAAAAGACAGAGAGGAGGGATCATCATCAACCACTGGAAGTGAAGCCAAAAATTTTAGGATCAATTACAGGAAGAGGACAAAATTGACTCCTATGACAGATGTGGACAAAGAGATGGGAAGAGCCTTGTGATTTACTAGACTGAAGAGTAATTCAGGTGCAGTAAGACAATGGCCAACACATTAGCCAACATGATAGTCACCACATCAACATAACACAGTTTCAAGTTGAATCAGTAACCAAATCCACCAAAAGAGAGCCACCTTTCTTTTAGCTGTCTACGTGGCCTATTTTTCTGCTAGGAATAAATCATATTGTTTGTAATTAGGCTAATAATACATTGTCATTTTGACAAAGATTTTGTAATTATTAGTATAAATACTTCATTGTTTGAAGTATTAAGGGTTGATTTTTGAATGTAATTTCCTCTACATATTGTAAATTTTCAAAGTGTTGGAGCATCAATAATACAAGGACCTTTCACAGGATTCATGTGGTGTACGAAATGGTGATGTGTTTCTTCTATTTATTTGTTTAAACAATGTTTTTCTTTCTTTGTTACTCTGAATATCTAAATTATTTAACAGAAACTGTGATGAATAGGATTTGTTATTTAGAGCACCCTATTCTGGTTGTTAATAATTTTCATGTTTTCCTTTGAAGTCAAATTAAGGAATTCTTAATTGCTCCTTAATTTCTACTGAGCCTTACACTTCTTTTATTTCACAATCCATTTAATTTATGAAAAGTTCAAAATAGTGCAACCTAGCTTTCCTTGTGAAAACTCCTCTAAAAATTTGATGCCAAATCTAATTTAATCTATAGACTCCATGGCCCAATGGAATTATAACACTTAAATCAACCAAACCAATCAAATCAAACAATCAGTACAATCATAAATTGCCTAAAAGTCACATAAAACAAAGCTAAATTTAACAGAGAGACCCTCTATGAAGCTGGCAAGGCTAGTTCTCAGCTTCCAAATTGGTTTTGATGATGTCCTATGTGTTTACTCCCTCAACCTCAAAAATACAGAATGACAACATAGTGGCGACCATATTGGGGAAGAAAACTCTTTAGATTAAAAATCATTATTCCCTGGTATTCCATCAGTATTTATATAAATTAAAGTTTATATATCATTATGAAATACATGATCTGAGGTTGTTATCTTGTGTATATTTGAATGTGTTTTTAATTTTGATTTTATTAGTGGTGTGATGAATTTTAATAAACCTAGCTCCCAAAAGAATTTTCACTAGGTCTCACTCTAATCCCAACCCTGCGGAATTTGTTGATAATCCAGAGAAATTGGTGAGAAAGAAAAGTTTTACAGAGAGTCAAGGTAGTAATAGTCCTTTGTCTAGGTTCAATTCTCTTCCTGAGAATAGTCCTTTTTCAAGGTCTAACTCTCTTCTAGAGAAATTTGAAACTATTCAAGGTATAGAGTTTGGTTTGCCTTTCTAGCATAGTTTGTTTAAATCAAAATCTCGAAGTTTTGTAGATCAGACTGTCATTGACAAAACCATACTAGAACCATATATACCCCAAACCCGGGATTTTGAAACAGATCTTGATCTTGAATCCCTACAGTAATTTGATAAATTATAGGATCTAGTTTCTATTTTGAACCAAGCCATTGATGAAGCTTATATTCAACAATCTGTTGAATTTTTAGCCTTAACCATTGTAGCAGCTTCTTTGTCCAACCAATCTTCCCAGTCTTAATATACAACCCCCTAGTCCTACTCATTCCATAGTCTCTACTTCTTCACCTGTGACATCTCAGGCTATTATTCCTATTATCCATGTAGTTATTACAACTACACCTACCACAGGACCAACTTTCAGTCAATCTTTAAACCAGCTATGGCAGGTAGTATGCACCTTTGGTGTTACCAAGTCAAATAAATGTTATTCCTAGAGATTACCATTCCAAAATTCTTACCTTTGATAACACTGGTTCTCATACTGCTCAACAGCATGTGGATAGAATGAATGATGTGTTAGGCCTTCAAGAAGTAGATGAAGTTGATGTAAAAATGAGATTGTTTTCTCAAAGTTTAGGAGGTGATGTCAAAAAATGGTTTAGGAGTTTACCTACAGGAAGTATAGCTAACTTTGATGCATTCCATCAAACTTTTTTAGCTAGATGGGAGATCAAGAAAAATCCAATTCAACTCCTAAATGAATATAAAATATTGAAAAGAAAACTAAATTAAATAGTGGAACAATACTATGAATGGTTTAATACTGTTTACAATGCCATTCCTACAGACATCAAGCCCTCCCCTGGCCTAGCTTTAATTTATTTTCCTGATGGTTTTGATGTAGACATGGAATATCAACTTAGAGAGAGAGAGACCCAACAACTTTGGAAGAAATGCAAGCTAATTCTATCAAAGTTGAAGCTAACATCTTAGCCAAGAAGGCCAAACTAAAATCTGAATGCAGGGTTACCATTAAAGAAGAGCCTTCCACTTCTGCCTCTGATCATAAAATTGATAACCTAGTGAGAGTAGTGGAAAAGATGATGCAAAGAGTAAACATAAATGACCAAACTCAAGTGAGAGAGAACCAAAATGCTCCTCAAAATAGAAACCAAAAATTTATAAAGAATGTTCCCCAAATAAAAAACAACGAGAACAAAAGGGTCCAAACCAGTAGGTTCAACCTCCTTTTAAGGAAAATTATACTAATGATGAGGGTAATATTATTGAATATTTGGATGACAATCAAATAAATCTAATGGGAATAAATGATGATGAAAAAATTTTCCTCACTCAAGAGGAGCAATAAATTTTTCTCCTAGCTTAAACTGAAATGGTCTCTAAAGAATCAGATGAATATAAACAAGGTTTTGAAAATTCCATCATGGAGGTCCATAAGTAGTATAACCTTAGGATCAAAATGAATCCAAACACTCTCAACACCAAAAACTCTTATAATCCTACTAAAAAATCTTCTGAAACTGATCTTAGGAAAACCACAGACAGTCTTCCTAAGAAAACTGTGGATAATTCTGGTAAAAAGAAAGTAGAAATTCCTGTCAAGAAGATAGTTGACAGTGTTTCTAAAACTACTCAAACTGATATCCCAACCACTAGTCAACGAAAAGAGCCTATGACAAAAGAAATTACAGATCAATCTGAACTTCCCAACCTGGTTAAGATTCAAACATCGTTCAATATTGAAAATGAATTAGCAAAGCTGAAAATTCCTATTCCTCTAACAGAGCTAATGAACAAAAATATGTACAGCCCAAGTGATGAAAGCTCTAAACATAGGGGAAAACATAGATTCTGTAAATCTGAATGATGACCAACCTGAACTCTTATTTGGACTGGAAGTTGAGGGAAAACCATAGGAAGGAGGAGTTCCTCCATTCTATGTTAGCCTAAATATTCATGACAAAATTATCCATAATGCTATGTTGGATTCAGGTGCCTCTCACAATTTAATGCCTAAAGCTATTATGGAGAAATTAGGACTTGACATTACCAGACCTTATAAAGACTTGTATTCCTTTGATTCTAGCAAAGTAAGATGCCTAGGTCTCATCAAAGACCTATGTGTTACTTTAGCTCAAATCCCTACCAAAAGTATAGTAATGGATATAGTGGTTACTGATATTCCCCCTAAGTATGGCATGCTATTGTCACGCTCGTGGGGAGAAAAATTACAAGGTACCCTACAAATGGATATGACCTTTACCACCATATTGGTTTTGGGAAGCAAAGAAGATTATATAAGGAAACTTTGATGAAATTCATGGTGAGCATTCAACAGAAGCCTCACAACTATCCACTTTACTCTATCCACGCAGATTTAGACTCTTTCATTCTTTATAATGATGGAGACATCAACACTCAGATGATACATGATGAAACTGAAATTTCTAAAATAGATCCAAACCAAACACAAACAATAGACACAAACAATATTCTTGAACCTCTTTGGAACATGAGCTTTGATGGCTCTTGTAGCAAAGATGGTTTTGGAGCAGGAGTATGGGTGGTAAACATAGGAACCAATCATGCTGAGGGTCACTCATACAAGCTAAACTTCCAATGTACCAATAACATAGCAGCGTATGAAGCCCTTATATTAGGTTTGGAATTATTGAAAAAATTAGGTGCCAAGATAATCTCCATTCAAGGGGATGTTGACTTAATTATAAAACAAATTAAAGGAGGGTATTTAGCTAAACACCCTAGAATGAGAGCATATAGAAATGTTGTGCTTGATTTTCTAGAGAGTTTTATGGAATATGACCTTCCTGCAATTCATAGAAAATAAAATATCATTCGAAATAGTCTGGCTATTTTAGCTAGCTCTTGTAAAATGCCTCACCCTAATCGAGAATATACAATGGAAGTGAAAAATCGACCAATTATACCAGATAATATGAAGTATTGGCAGGTGTTTGGCAGTGATAAACAAATGAAAGTTTTTTGCAATGTAAAGATGAATTTCAAGATGATAGTATAGATTTGGAATCTGAATCTTAAAATCAAATAGTTGTACATTCTAGCTTAGAAATGAAGTAAGAAAACTCATATGTAAATACACCCGTAGATAAAGTTGTAAATAAATTAGAATTGCTTGAAATAGACCGAGAAAAAGAAGAGTTTGAAACACTTCAGCTAAAGGATAATGTTTTACCTAGAGGTCTAGTTCCATTAGAAGAATTATTTGATTTCAATGATGTGGCTAAGAAGCCTAAGATTGAGCCCACATGAGCAACAGTAGAACATTATGACATAAGCAATGAAAAAGACCCAAAAATCATAAAACTGTCTAAATCAATCCCAACTGTTGAAAAACAAAAATACATTGCTTTATTCAAGGAGTTCAGTGATGTTTTTTCCTAGAGCTATGAAGATCTTAAAACATATGATACAGATATTATACAACACAAAATTCCAATTAAAGAGGATCAGAAACCATTTAAACAAAAACTTCGAAGAATAAATCCAGTTCTGATGCCTTTAATTGAGAAGGAAATTAAGAGAATGTATGACTCTAAAATCATAGTTCCTCTTAAGTACTCTAAATGGGTTTCCAATATTGTTCCAACTAGGAAGAAAACATGTGAAATCAGATTATGCATATATTTTAGGAACCTTAATAAAGTCTCCCTAAAAGACAACTACCCTTTACCAAAAATGGATCATATTCTATAGAAGGTAGTTGGGTCTTCTAGGATTTCTTTACTAGATGGTTTCTCAAGTTATAATCAAGTTTTAGTTCACCCTGATGATCAAGATAAAACAACCTTTACTACTCCATGGGGTACCTTCATGTATGTGAATATGCCCTTTGGGTTAATGAATGTTGGAGCCACATTTCAAAGAGAAATGGATATTGCTTTTGCTGATGAAATTGGCAGGTTTATAGTGATCTATCTAGATGACATCATTGTTTATTCTAAAACTGATCCAAAACATTTGTTACATCTGAGAAGAGTATTTGAGAAATGCAGACAGTTTTGGATTTCATTAAATCCCAAGAAAACATTGTTTGGCCTTGAAGAGGGAAAACTTCTTGATCATATCATCTCTAAGGAAGGCATTAAAATTGATCCCAAGAGGATTGAAGCTATTCTGAAAATCAAGCATCCTAGAAACATTAAGAAAATTCAATAATTTATTGGTAGAATAAAATTCCTAAAGAAGATTCATCCCTAACCTTGCAGAACTTCTCAGAAACATAACAAACATGCTAAAAAGATATTCAGAAATCAAATGGAACATTGAAGCTAGGAAATAATTTGATCAAGTTAAGAAATCTTTGACAAAAGCACCAGTCCTAAACATACTGTTGCAGTTTTCCTCTTACAGAAAAACGATGAGGGATTTGAACAACCCATTGCTTTCTTTAGAAAGGCTTTAACGGATGCTACACTCAAATATAATATAATGGAAAAATAGGCCTTTGCATTGATAAAAGCAATTAAAGATTTCAGAGTTTATATCCTCCATTCTCACATAATTTCTTATGTAGAAAATGTTGTTGTTAAGGATAGTTTGACACAAAATGGACCAGATGGCAAAAGAGGCAAATGGATTGCCATTATTCTTGAGTATAACATGGAAATCAAGCCAACCAAGCTTATCAAAGGACAAGGATTAGCCAAATTGATGGCTGAATATAACTTTAATTCTTTTGATATTAACTTTGTAGCTGCATTAGATGATCAAGAGGAACATGCGACTCCACAACTAGATGGGGATTTTATGACCTCACCCTAGTATGCAGACCATATTTATGTTTTATTCAATTTAAATGCTTCTCTGGTCTAACTGAGACAAAGGCTAGATTTATAAAGTTAAAAGCAGTAAAATTTTGCATCATAGATAATGTTTTATATTGGAAAGATGTTGGTGGTATTCTACTAAAGTGTCTTTTGAAAGATGATATAGAAAGAACAATGCAGGAATTCCATGAAGGTGACTGTGGTGGCCATCTATACTGGAAAACCACTGCTAATAAGATCCTTAGAGTTGGTTTTTACTGGCCTTCCATTTTCCCAGATGTTCATAAGAAGGTAACCTCTTGCCATAAATGCCAAATATTTGAGGGGAAAAGAAAGCTATTGCCTTTACCTTTGAAATCCATATCTGTTGAAAGTCCTTTACAACAATGGGGATTGGATTTCATTAGACAAATCCATCCACCATCCTCTGCCTAACATAAATGGATCCTCACCACTACTGACTACTTCACCAAAGAATTGAGGCCACACCCTCCAGACTAGCCACGGATGTTGTTATCATCAAATTATTAGAAACCAATATCATGTCTAGATTTGGTTGTCCAAACAATCTCATTACATACAACGTTACAACTTTTAGATCTAAGAAAATGATAGATTTCTACAATAAATGCCATATTACTTTGGGACATTCAATTGCTTATTACCTTAAGGGTAATGGGTTGGCTGAATCTTCAAATAATATTATGGTAAACATTATTAAGAAGTTGTTAGAAGAGAACAAAAAGTCATGGCACAACAAGTTGATAAATGCACTTTGGGATAATAGGCTCACAACAAAGAAATCAATTGGCATTTCACCATACCAATTGGTTTATGGAATGGATGTTGTTTTTCCATCCTCTTTGGGAGTTCCATTCATGAAGATAATTAAGGAATTGCAGGTTTAGCCAAATGATATCTAAAGGAGAATTGATCAGACAATCCTATCGCAGCAATCCGGGGAAGAAGTCTATAATAAAGCTCAGGTCATCCAGGAGAATATCAAAAAGGTTTTTAATAGAAGAACTAAAGAAGATAGTGGGATTCCAGAAGAGAGGACAATGGAAAGCATGGAAAATTTGACAATCTATGGACAAGACCTTATGTCATTTATGCTTTCAGAGGACGCAATGCATTTTTTCTCCAACATCTAGATGGGACATAGATGTTTGGTGGACCTGTGAATGGGAGAATGTTGAAGAACTATTTCTTTGAGCAATAAAAAGTTTTCTAGCATTAATCATTGTAAATATCATTGTCTTTATTATTTTGATTGGGTGACCTATTAACAGAAGTTGAAGCCCGTAGAGAAGGCCCTAAGATTCCATTGATATGTTACCATAAGTACTGCAACAAAGGAAATCAGGTGTGGATATTGTTGAAATAGAACACTCAAGGCTATTGATCAAATGTTCTTGGCACCTCATAGGGAGAGTGCCATCTCTAGCTGGAGCCATTGTTAGGGTCCTATAATTTATAGGATCCCAAGGTATTTGAGTATTGTATCTTAGGAATCTTATATTGTAAATAATTGTCAATCTGCGAATGATTTCCAAATAAAATAAAAAATAGAATAAAAAATAAAAAGAGGGTATAAATAAGAAAAAAAGAGGAAAAACAAAAATATTGAAAAAGAATGAAAAATAGAACCCCATCAAAAGAAAAGAAAAACAAAAAAGAAATAATACTGAAAGTGTTGCAAGTCTAAATGCCACTACTAATAGTTAGTTTTCTTCATTGTTGTTAATTAAAGGTTGTGTGCAACTTGTTCAAAATGCCGCAATGTCTAGCTACCTGTTTAATCATACAGTCTAATCATGGTTAAACTTGTTTAAATTTCTGTAAGCTAGGTTAGAGAATAAAGATTTTCCCAACAGTCTAAACTGGGTAAATAAGTAGTTAGGTAGAAAATGACATTGATACAATCGTTTAATCTAAATCAATAGGAGAAATAAGGGATAGGCTAGATAGTTTTTCGTTCTATATAAAATAAAATAAAGTGGGTTTTCTAGTCTATGTGCACCCTGTAGAAAAAAATAAAATGTTAGTTTAGTTATGGGTAGGTAAATTAGTTGGTTTTGTAAATATAGGCCTATGCCATTTTTATCCTAAGTCAAAGGACAATGTAAAAAAGGAAAAATGTGCATGATAGGATAAAGTGTTTTACATATATTTCATACTTTATCTTTATCCTAAGTTTGAAGGAAAATTAAAAGGGGTGCAAATGGAAAAATCTGTTTTGTATTATACAGTAAAAGAACATTGTTGTCAGGGCATTAGGATCCGCTCCCGCTCATGATCCATGGCACATATCATTCTTCACTCTCGCCCTCCATCCTGCCTTTGCTGTCGGGGGTGGGGGGGTGTCCAAATAGTTTGTTTACCTGTCGGGCCCCATCCTCTACGTGGTCACCTCTCTTAATTTCGCACCCCCCACCAGTCAAAACCACTTACCACTCTCTACCCCCTCCGAAACCACCTTTCCCTTCGCTTCCTTTACCACGTCCCTATCACAACTCCTCTGCCACTCTCCTCCCACCACGTCGCCTAGCTGTTAACCAATTAAATGCACTCCTACCAAAGAGATAACCATTCAACATTAATTTCATACTTCCCGAGTAACCGTTCAAAATCAATGGTCCCTCTCACTTTTCAACGGAACTTTCACAACGTTTAAAATCTTTTGAAGGCATTGTTTTCATCCCTTCCACTTTTTATTTTATGTTATTAACATCTTTTGTCTAGAGACTGTCCCCAGAGAACTTCCTTGACTAGGACCAGATCCAAACTAACAGTCCTCTATTTCTTTCACCTGACAATTCGTTATCCAAACAGTTTCTCGGTAAGCTATTTGTCAATTTATCTTACTGCTACTTTCACTGATACAGGCATGCCTCCCAAGATCAAAACTCAAGATAAAACTATTAATCCCTTGATCCCTCCCTCTGTAGACTTAAATCACATATATTTAGCTGATAGTGTTTATCAGATTAGTGAAACCCAATGTGATTGTGATGTTTTGGAGTTATATTGCTAGTTGGAAGACAAACATGTAGATAAAACTGATCAAATTGGGCTATGGGAGTCCAATATTCCCCATTACATCTTCCGCTTAACCTTCCAAGCCCTTGAAATTACTAGAAAATGTCAGGAATGTTATGTCCCAGCTGAAAAGGCTGTCATAGCCCCATCCAGTGACATTCTCTTTACAATTACTGCCCATTCCATTGGCCAAATAATGCTAGCTCCCTCTATGGAAAATAATACTCCTTTCTCCTTAGAAGCCCTCACCCAGCTTTATTAGAAGCTAGATTTCGCCAAAATCTTTGAGATTTTCTTACCTGAGAATGCCCAGTTACCCAAGAAGAATCCTCCATATCCTTCCTCCATCTTCCCTAATCAAGCCAAACAAATCATATCTATAATTTGTTATATTTTGGGTTATTATTCTGATCAGTGGATAGATGAGCCCATTTTAGGATTCCTCTCCATATTTTCCACAGATAATAAGCCTTCCATTGTGTTCAATTTCAGTCAATTCTCAGTTGACAGCATTCATGAGAAATTTATAAAGTTTCCCATAGAATAGGTGTTTAATTACATCTCCATTTTGATCTATATGTTCCTTTACTATCAGGCAAATAAGTTCAATTTTTCAATGCAAAAGCTTGATGATGCAAGAAACCAGTAGCCAATGATGTTTTGGACCTCATTGGTCATGAAAGAGTAGCAGGAATTTTCTTACAAGAAGTTTCTTAAGGAATTTGTTCACCCAGCCATGAACATTGTTAATAGTTCAATACAACCCAGAATCAGTGAAGAAATCAAGAGAATTTTACACCTAATAGATTAGGCCAAGGCTGGGGATTGTTATTTATACCAAAACTACATAGAGATCTGGGTTTATGGTTGTGAGTTGGCACCATACAAACTCCCTGCTACCTCCCCATGAGGATTTTCTCCCTCAAGTATATTAGACAGATGTTAAATTCTGATGACATTCATTTTTTAGTGGCCAAGAATAAATCACAGTTCTGTATAAAGACACAGGTGGGCCCATTTATATGTAATGACAGGACAACACATGAAAAAGCAGACAAGATGCTTAAAGAAATTAAGTTCAGCCTGAGTTTTACATGGTCTTATGACCCTTGTGGCATTATTTGAAAGCTCAGAGTAAAAAATAAAAGTAATCCCTACATCCATACTTCAAGACCTAAAATAGAGAAGTATGCAAATAAGTTGGAATGGATAGAAAACACCTTGCAGGAAGTTGAAGAACAAGTCTTCTCTACTTGCAGTTTGCAGGCTCCCACTCCTTAGGAGAAATCAAGAAAAATACAAAGAGAGGAGGGATCATCATCAACCACTAGAAGTGAGCCAAATATTTCAAGATCAGTTACAAGAAGAGGACAAAATTGACTCCTATGACAAATGTGGACAAAGAGATGGGAAGAGATTTTTGATTTACTGGAATGAAGAGTAATTTGGGTGTAGTAAGACAGTGGCCATCATATCATTCAACACGACAGTCAACACATCAACGCAGCACAATTTCAAGTTGACTCGGTAACCGAATACACCAAAAGAGAGCCACCTTTCTTTTTAGCTGTCTACGTGGCCTATTTTTCTACCAAGAATAAATCATATTGTTTTTAATTAGGCTAATAATACATTGTCGGTTTGACAACGATTTTGTAATTGTTAGTATAAATACTTCATTGTTTGAAGTATTAAGGTTTGATTTATGAATGTAATTCTCTCTGCATATTGTAAATTTTCAAAGTGATGTAGCATCAATAATACAAGGACCTTTCATAGGATTCATGTGGTGTACGAACTGGTCATGTGTTTCTTCTGTTTATTTGTTTAAACATTGTTTTTCTTTCTCTGTTATTCTGAATATTTGAATTATTTAACAGAAACTGTGATGAATAGGATTTGTTATTTAGAGCTGCACTTGTTGGGGCCTCTGTTTTGATTTTGTAAAGGTTTTGATTATTTTGGTTGTGCCAAAGAACAAGGAGGAAATGGATTCCAGCAACGGTTATCTTGCGGAGAGGACAATTGGACAATAATTAGGAATAGGAAGTTGCGGGAGGGTTGCGGCAAGGTGGCAACGGAAGACAAAGGTAACTGAGTGGACAGGAAGGAGGAATGGCAGCCGAGAGAAAGAACAAACGAGTGGGAACTGGTAGTCCAAGCAGTATGGGGAAATATAAAAGGAGAAGGCTCATAAGGAAGAGGGGTTGGTTGGTTATGATGTTGAGGTTGGCGTTGCAGAGAAGATAGTTGGTTGCGGTAGGCTGGTACGAGAATGCGGAGGCTTAGCTAAGCAGGACCTTTGAGCTAGAGAATGAGCCCATGATTCTGTAAACGAGTACTCTTTGTAATTAACTATGGTGAATGCCGAGATGTCTTGTAATGTTTCACTGTTGAATCAATATAAAGGAAAGATCGGATTGGTTGCGTAGCATAATGTGTATGAGTGTATATAATGTGGTGACCCACTTAGAATTTTAAAATGTCCTGTAATATTCATGCATGTAGTAGTTTTTGTGTATTGGATGGTATGATGTTATCTTGATTATGTATGCGATGTTGTATCTCTCCTATCGGTTGGTGCTTCCTTGACTCCATGATGGACCCTTCTTAGTTCTAGTCGCAGCACACCTCGGGTGAGAGTCCTTACCCCTTGGGTAAGTTGAAATTGTTGGTGTTGTCCTAGACTACAACGAACCATTGTTGGCTCTCCACGCTTGAACCCAGGGTCTTTTCACCTGATGACTCTTTCATTCCAACAAATGGTTCCTTTTTCGAGACCTGAAGTTAAAAGAACTGGTTTGGAACATGGTGTCAAGGATATACAAGAAAGAGGTTAGGGATTGTTGGAATCACAAAATATATCTATTTATAGTCGAGCAAGCTATACACAGGAATCAACTGATCGGCAAGGTGAGTGAAGAGATTTTATATGCTAATGTTACCAATGACCAATATGAGATATTCTCGTTCAAGTTCCCAAAAGACTTGTACAATTGGTTAAGAAGGCTAAAAGGGAAGAATCGGTCAAGGGAGTCAATGTCAGTTCGCCACAGTTGGACTTCCTCAGATCTCATATTTTTTCAGTAGTTAGACAATGATCTGACTAGAGCAATCAATTTTTGGGTAAAGACTACAATGGAAGGATATATAGTCGATTTTGTTGCCGAAAGCTATCAATCCTTCTCAAAGGCATAAACGGTGTTTGGGACTAGATTAAGAGGAAGGTTGATGAGGGAAGTGTCATTGTGGATTAATATGTTTATGGTAGAAGAAGGACTACTACCCTCACCCACCACGAAAATGGTAGCATAAAACCATAGTACCATCGGAGGGACCTAAGGGGAGAATGCTACCATGGAAGGGAATAGATATGTCATTGAAGGGATGGATGTAGAAGTTTTGAAGAAAGCTAGAGATGGTAGAGCACATAGGAGAGTGCTGCTAGCTGTGGCTAGCAAGAGTGGTTCAAACTCTGAAGAAAAGAAAGATGGGACCCCACTAGGTAGGAGCAGTGTTGTGAAAACCCAAGAGGAAGGGAGAGGGAAATAAGATGCAGATCAAAGAAATACTAGCAATAGGAGGTATAGGATCCAGGAGGGTGAAAAAGATCCTTCCTTACAAGTTATGGGAGGGATAGTGCAGGAGCAAATGCCGAGTGGGTATGAAGAGGAAGAGGAGAGAGAAGAGGACATGGGCGACGTCATGAGAAGATTATTTGCCGAAGGAGAAGAATCCATTAGGAGTCAACAGCAACACCCACAAGATACAAGTAGCATCCCTCCTGACCTTCCCCTGGTACCTTACTACAATCTGAAGAAATTTGTTATTAACTTAGCCAAGGAAATACGAGTACATAGCGTGCACGAGAAATATAAGGCAAATTTTAATATTGGAAGTAACAAGGGAACCAATAGTATTAGTAGCTTGGGACTGCAAGGATCCCAATAGCCAAGGAACAAAGGGTTCGTGTTACTAGCTCATACCCAAGTAAACATGGCAGGATCTTTTACCAGATATCCAGAGTTTGTGGGGGAAACAAAGACGTCGAACAAAACTAGTATCTCTGTGAAGCTATTTGGAGAGCGCGTCAGACTCCAGACAATGTCAGGACAATGGAGTTCCAGACCATTCTGAGGGAGAGAGCTCTGCATTGGTTTATAAAATGGGTGGAGCAAAACCAGAATCTCACAATAGATGATATCAAGAGAGGATTCATGCAGGAATTCAAAGTACCTCAGATTGACTAGCAAGGGCTATCGAAATTGTGGGAGATCAAGAAAAAGGAGGGAAAAACTACTTGGGAACTTGTGAAAAGGTTTAAGGACACCATTGCTAAGATGAGTTACACTCTAGACCTGAATCGCTAGCGAGACTGGTTCATCAAGGCACTCTTGCCCATCACCATAATGCCATTGATGCAATAGAAAATTGGAACTCTCCAAGATGCTTTCGAGCAAGCATCATGCATAGAGGCCATGGCAGGATATCCTCACGAATATCTGGGAGGGGCGAGCTTGCAAGATCCATCAATCATGGGCCTTCAGAATCAGATTGCAACTTTAACGGAGAAACTAAAGGATCTTCAACCAGTGTGACCAGCCAGACCCAACGTATGGTGCACACACTACATGGTGGAAGGACATGTCATGACAAAATTCCTAAGGTTGCAAGGAATTAACCATCCAGGGGGGTTGCGGGATCGTCAGGGACCCCACCAACCACAGGAGTTGTGGCAGTAGGAGCGCAAGGAGTTTTTCCAGGACATAATAACCAAGATTATTGTGAGATCTGTAAAATGTATGGACATTTGTCACGGATGTGCCCGATACTGCTGAAGTAATCCAACGTTCCTAATAACAACCACTGTGAGTTTTGTGTATCTAAAACACATCACACTGACTAGTGCCAAGCACTGGATGCTCTATCAGAACAGTTGGACAAGTCGACATTCAGGGTTAATGAATCAAACCAGGGAGTACGAAGAGGAAATAGAAGAGGAGGAAGAATTTGAGGGAGAGGCCCCATAAGGTGTTACAACCATGACCAGGAAGGTAATGTTGCCAGGGAATGCTTGCTCCCTAGGAGACCATGGTGCTCACAATGCAGGATTAATACTCATGCCACTGAGGATTTCCCGGAACTCATTGAGAAGTGGGAAGAAAGGACCAGACAGAGGGGGGATAACCTAGTTAATGTTGAACCTCGTATTGACGATGGTCTTCCCGCAACCAATATTAATATAATTATAAGAGGAGGAAAGAAAATGGGGGAGGATCATAGTACGGTGGACCCACCCTTGATTGTTAGAGCAGCATCTCTAAAGAAAGCATATCAACCTGAGCACCAAAAGCAATATTATCACGAAGTAGCTAAGTTGTTCGAGGGGATAACTGAGAGGAAGGAATAACAGAGACATAATGGCCACATGCTTGATCGCAACTAGCTAATTAAAGAATGGTTTAAATTATTCATGTAGATCGTTGAAGATGAACACATGTTAAAGGAGTTGCAGAAAAGTTTAAAGGCGGCATTATCAGTGAAGGAAGGGGAAGCAGAACGATCACCCGTCAACCTACCAGAAAATAATTATAGAAGAGTGAGATGAAATAAGAAGAGAAGCGGAAAGGAATTACAAATTAATTCTTAGGTTGCGGGATTCCAAATCAGGGGTGCGATGCTAGACCTAGGATCGGATGTAAACATCCTGCTTAGGAAAACATGGGAGGCAATGGGGAAGCCACAACTGAAATACTCAATGATTCAACTAAGAATGGTGAAACAATATTGTATACTACCCATTGGAAGGCTAAAAAATGTAGAATAAGATGTGGCGGGGGTGAAGACACACACTGAATTTGAGGTGATCGATATAATGGGAGATAAGGACCCATACCCAACGCTCCTTGGGATTGACTGGGCCTATGAAAAAAATGTTGTCATTGACCTAAAGAAAGAGTTGATTATTTTTTAAGCAGAAGGAATGAGGGTGATCCAACCTTTAGACCCTCATTAAGGGTCCAAGTTCATAGAACCTGTAGATGACAGGGATGAACCATGAATGCTAGACTAGTTATACACATTAACAGCGAGAAAAAGGGAAGATTACATAAATCCTACTGCAGGAGGATCCATCATCTGGAGAAGTATTCAAAGCTCAGAGACTGGTTTAGAAGCTGCATGGGATGCATGGCAGCAAGGAGGATATGAACTAAACACTAGATGTTGTGCAACAATAAGCTGAGTAAATTGGATAGGAACAGAGATAAGTGACTATCCTAAGTACTACAACGTTGAACCGGTGGACATATTATTGAACAAGGTAGACGGAGAAATGAGGGAAGATCAAAATATTCATTTTCTTGATATCACTCTCATGGCAACACCAGTAATATGGTGGAGAACACAGTGCAACGCACTGCGAAACTGGGAAACCATCAAGCAATCCATGAGGGAAAGATTTGCCCAGGAAGAAAACCGATCACAGGATAATATGAAGTACAAAGGGAATTCAAGTCCCGAGAGGCACATTGAGGCCTTCATAAAAGGCAGGAAAACCCAGGGAATGTTGGAAATATTAACCCCAACCACCGCCTTAAACAAACTCACAAACACCATGCTTGCCCATTCAACTATTACATGGTTGTGATTTTGTTTGTAGGTGAAAGGACTGAAGTCAGAGAAGAAGTACACCGCTGACCATTCTGCAACACAACAAAGAGTTTAAGGCATTTAATAAATTTTGGTAAATAGATATGGGCAAACATTTACTCTGCAACTGTTGCCCACACTCCACAATGCCTGCAAGTTCAGAAAAACATTTACTATGTAAAATCACCCATGTTGTGTATTAATTATTTTCTCTGTCATGTATTAATGTCAAATTTGTATGTTGAGATAAATATGTATGTAAAAGTCATTTGCATTGTTAGGAAATTTAGAGAGCAAGAGTATGTGAGGTAGTGAGGAGAAAATCATGGAGGAAATATTGTTGGGCACATGAAAACAAGTTTTACAAAGTTTTACAAATATTTACTCCGCAACGCTAGTGATGCGTAAATCACAGTAAATCACAGTAATTCTTGTGTATTTTCACTTGGAGTTGCAGCCTCCATTTATCACTTGAATTTATTTCCTTATGTTTCAACATATAATATAAAGTGTGGCTAGTTGCATTATGGTATTAATCTTTCACAAATAGATTTACCACAACCTTTCTGGTTTACTCTGTTTTGCGTGAGTTATTTCTTGTGTTTTATTAAGCCTCTATGTAGTTGCGATTTCCATGCCACAACATAAGAATTACCTCGACGCAAATGAATTCTCATAAGACTTACCTTGCCACAACCAAATTTTGAACTAGACTCCTCTCCTCTGCTCCATAAAATTTTTCTAACATGGTATCAGAGCAGGTTAAACTCTGTTAGTGTAAAAACAAGTGTTTTTACTAATAGTTAAAATTGTTTTGAGGTGATATTATTTTTAGCATATTTACTAGAAGGTAGAAAGTTTTTTTTTTCACACTCAGAAATGGAAACATAAAGCACAATCTTGAATAATCCTGAGATACCTCAATTTAATGGAAAAAATTATGATGATTGGGCTATTACAATGAGGGCCCTGTTTTCGTCTCAAGACATTTGGGATTTGGTGGAGAATGGTTTTCAAGAACCCGCAGATGTAGCAGCATACAATGCCTTATCTCAAGTAGAAAAAGATTTGTTAAGGGACAATAGGAAGAAGGATTCAAAATCCCTGTTCTATATTTTCCAAGCAGTTCATGAAAGTATTTTCCCAAGGTTTGCAGTAGCAATGACGTCCAAGCAAGCATGGGAAACCCTCCATAAAGCCTACTAAGGCATGGCAAAAGTCAACACAAAAAAACTGCAAATGTTGAGAAGAGATTTTGAAACACTTTGTATGAAAGAGTCTGAGAATGTAGACTCTTTTTTTACACATGTAATTGGGTTGGTTACTTAAATTAGGTCTCATGGTGGGACACATGAATAAAAGAGAATAGTTGATAAATTTTTGAGAAGTTTTCCAGCAAGGTTTGATGCCATTGTTGTGGCTATAGAAGAGACAAAGGATCTCTCACAGTTCTCAGTGGATGAGCTTCATGCATCACTGATTTCTCATGAACATAGACTGAATGGAGCAATAAGCTCCTCATTGGAGCATGCCTTCAAGACACAAGTTTCATTTGGTCAAGGTCGAGGCAGAGGAAGATCGTATACTAGAGGAAGAGGAAGAATCACACACAGAGGTGGAAGAAGCAACCTTTCAAGCTCAAATCGAAGAGGCAACAATCAAAATCCAAGTCAAGGCCCAAGCCAAAATCAAGCACAAGGTCAAAGGTATGACAAATCCTAAGTTCAATGTCATTATTGTAAGAAGTATGGTCATTATGCAAATGAATGTGGAAAGAAGCAATATGACATTAGTAACAAACCAAGTGTAAATTTCACAAAAGAAATTTAGAACCATGATAGCATGTTTTTAGCTTGTAATGTAGCACAAGAAAAACAAAAAGATACATGGTATCTAGATTCACGGTGTAGCAACCACATGTCAAGGAACATAGAAATGTTTTCCAATCTAGATGAAAGTATGAACTCTGAAGTGACATTAGGGACTGATAGCAAAGTCTCTATCATGGGAAAAGGAAGAGTTAATATCCTAACAAAGAAGGGGGAGAAGAAGTACATCTTAGATGTTTACTTTGTCCCTGGTTTAAAGCAAAACCTCATAAGCATTGGACAACTCATGCAAAAGGGCTACAATGTCTTTTTCAAAAATAATTAGTGCAAAATTTTCAATAGGCCTCCAAGTAGACAACTAATTGCAAAGGTTCAAATGAAAAATAATAAGATCAGATTTGAAGGAAGAAGGTGCACAATCACAACTATCAATGAACTCATAAGAGGATGGAAGAAAAGATGCAACTATCACACAAGTGAACTATCAAGCAGAGGTCAAAGATGAAAACTGGTTATGGCATTTGAGATTTGGACATCTCAACTTTGGAGGTTTGAATTTGCTGCATAGGAAAGGCATGTTGAAGGGATTGCCACTCATGGAAAAACCGAACTGCCTATGTGAAGGATGCATCTTGCGCAAGCAACATAGAGAAACATTTCCAGTAGGAAATTCAGTAAGGGAAAAAGCACCCTTAGAGATTGTCCACTCAGATTTATGTGGACCAATGCAGACACCATCAATTGGTGGTAGCCACTATCTATTGACCTTCATAGATGACTACACAAGGAAGACATGGGTCTATCTCCTCAAGTAGAAAAGTGAATTGTTTGAGTGCTTTTTCCAATACAAAGCTCTAGTCGAGAAGCAAAGTGGACACTACATCAAAGTCCTCAAGACTGACAGAGGTGGTGAATACATCTCAAATTATTTCATACATTTTATAGGGAACATGGAATTCACAAGCAATTCATAATAAGATATACACCTTAGCAAAATGGTGTGGAAGAAAGGAAGAATATGACCATTATGGAAATGGAAAGGAGTATGTTGAATGAAAATCATTTGCAAAATGATTATTGGGTTGAAGTTGTCAGATGTGTAGCATATATCTTGAATAGATGTCAAACCAAAAGTGTCTAGAACATAGTTCCTGAAGAGGCATGGAGTGGAAGAAAGCATAGTGTCACTCACATGAGAGTATTTGGATGTGTGGAATATGCACATGTCCCAGATGATTTGAGGAAGAAGTTGGACAACAAGGGAGAGAAATGTATATTTGTTGGATATAGTGATGAATCCAAAGCATACAAGCTCTACAATCCATCAACCAAGAAGGCCATAATCAGCAGAGATGTGCAATTCATACAAGAGGAAACATGGGATGGAAGTTTAGAGAAGACAATCAATGTGAAAGCATGTATACCACATGAGGACAAAGAGGAATTGGCAACAACAAGCAATTCCTCAATAGTGACTCCCTCTACTCCTATTCAAGCGCAACAAAGCATGCAACAAGTAAAATCATCAACAAATAATAGGATAGCGTCACGCAGTCAATCAAGTGCTTCTCCAAGCACACTGAAAAGCGAAACACCAAGTGACATGTCAAGCCCATCTTCAGCAAGCACAAGAAGACCAAAATTCAGAAATTTAAATGAAATTTATGAGCAAGATGAAGTTGATAGCAACGTTGGTCTGAATTCCTTATTTGCATTATTTTGTCATGTAGATGATCCAATATATTTTGGAGATGCAGTAAAAGAAGAAAAAAGGGTTGCGGAAATGGAGGAAGAAATAGAAGCAATAGAAAAGAATGACACATGGGAGTTAGTGAGCCTTATACAAGGAAAACAAGTCATTGGAGTGAAGTGGGTCTATAAGACCAAGAGAAAAATTGAGGGAAATATTGAAAGGCACAAAGAAAGGATACAAGAAATAGCATGGAAGAGATTATTTAGATACATTCGCGCCAATCACAAGGATGGAGACAGTGCAGACAGTGGTGGTGATTGTCGTGCAACATAAATGGAAAGTGTATCAAATGGACATAAAGTCAACGTTCTTGAATGGAGTGCTGAAAGAGGAAGTGTATGTTGCGCACCCACCTAGTTATGAGGTAGAAGGCTAAGAAGACAAAGTGTATCGGTTGAGGAAATCTCTTTATGGGTTGAAGCAAGCACCACGTGCATGGTACAACAGGATAGATGCCTACTTGTTGGACAATGGTTTCGAAAAATGTGACAGTGAGCCTACTTTCTACATCAAAGAGAGCGATGGTAAGATTCTTATTGTTGGCTTATATGTAGATGATTTAATTTTTATAGGCAGTGATGATTTCCTCATCATTAATTTCAAACAAGTCATGAAGAATGAATTTGAAATGACTGACTTGGGGTTGTTAAGATATTTTTTCGGCATAGAAGTGAAGCAAACAGAAAATGGAATTTTTATTTCTCAAGCAAAGTATGTGGTAGACATTTTGGAGAGGTTTAATATGAAGAACAACAAGCCCGCACCAACTCCAACTGTCATGGGGTTGAAGTTGAGCAAAGAAGATTGTAGCAACAATGTCAATCTGACATTATACAAAAGTATGATAGGCAGCTTGATGTATTTGACCACCACTAGGCTGGATATAATGTATGCAGTGAGTTTGGTGTCGAGGTTCATGGAGACACCCAAGGAAACACATTGGAAAGTAGCAAAAAGGATTCCAAGGTATGTCAATGGGACAAAACAATATGGTGTTTTGTATGCCGCAACAAGTGATTACAGGCTGGTTGGTTACATTGACAATGATTGGGCAGGAAGTGTTGATGACAGAAAGAGAACGTCGGGATATGTTTTTCATTTGGGTTCTGTAGTTGTTTCATGGACATCCAAGAAGCAGCCGATAGTTTCATTGTCAATAGAAGAAGCTAAATATGCCGCCACAACAGCAACAATGTGTCACGCAATTTGGATGAGAAGGATGTTGAGGGATCTCCGTCACGACCAAGAGGGAATGACAACTATTTTCTATGACAACACATCCGTAATTGCATTGTCAAAGAATTATGTTTTTCACAAGGGGACCAAGCTTATTGATGCTAAATATCATTTTATCGGAGAATTGATTAACAATGATGAGATTGTGTTGCAACATTGTAGGTCACAGGAACAATTTGCTGATATTTTCACAAAGCCATTAGCACGCGAAAGTTTTGTTTATCTTAGAGATTGTTTGGGAATTATCAATGGTGGCAATTGTGATTAAGGGGGAGTGTTGGAAATATTAATCCCAACCACCACCTTAAACAAACTTACAAACACCATGCTTGCCCAGTCAACTATTACACAGTTGCGATTTTGTTTGCAGGCGAAAGGACTGAAGTCAGAGTAGAAGTACAATGCTGACCATTCTGCAACACAACAGAGAGTTTAAGGCATTTAATAAATTTTGGTAAATAGATATGGGAAAAAATTTACTCTGCAACTGCTTCCCATACTCCACAACACCTGCAAGTTCAGAAAACCATTTACTATGTAAAATCGCCCATGTTGCATATTAATTATTTGCTCTGTCATGTATTAATGTCAAATTTGTATGTTGAGATAAATATAGATGTAAAAGTCATTTGTATAGTTTGGCAAGTTAGAGAGCGAGATTTTTTGAGGTAGTGAGAAGAAAATCATGGAGGAAATATTGGTGGGCGCGTGAAAACCAGTTTTATGGAGTTTTATAGACATTTACTCTGCAACCCCAGTGATGCATAAATCGTAGTAAGTCTTGTGTATTTTCACTTGGAGATGCAACCTCCATTTATCACGTGAATGTATTTCCTTATGTTTTGACATATAATATAAAGTGTGGCTAGTTGTGTTATGGTATTAATCTTTCACAAGCAAATTTACCGCAACCTTTCTGGTTTACTCTATTTTTTCGTGAGTTATTTCTTGTGTTTTATTAAGCCTCTGTGTAGTTGCAATTTCCATTCCGCAACATAAGACTTACCTTGATGCAACTAAATTCTCATAATACATACCTTGCCACAACCGAATTCTGAGTGAGACTCCTCTCCTCTGCCCCCCGTAAAAAAAATTCTAACATGATATCAGAGCCCAGGCAAGATGGTGAATAACACATTGCAGCGCACTGCGAAACTGTAAAACCATCAAGCAAGCCATGAGGGAAAGATCTGCCCAGGAAGAACACTGACCACAGAATAATATGAAGTACATAGGGAATTCAAGTCTCGAGAGGCACATCGAGGCCTACATAAAAGACTGGAAAACCCAGGGAACACCGAAGGATCTGTGAGTACATATATTCATACATACCCTAGGAACTATTCCCCAAGCTTGGTAAGTATAGGAGGAACTCATGGTAACACTAGCAAGATGGTGGAGAACAAATTGCAGCGCACTGCAAAACTGGGAAACCATCATGGATTTTCTCATGGCAACATCGGCAAGATGGTGGAGAACACAGCGCATCACACTGTGGACTGGAAAACCATTAAGCAAGCCAGGAGGGAAATATTTTCCCAGGAATAAGACCGACCATAGGATAATATGAAGTACAGAGGGAATTCAAGCCCCGAGAGGTACATCAAGGCCTGCATAAAATACTAGAAAACCTAGGGAATACCAAAGGATCTGTGGGTACATATATTCATACATACCCTAGGAACTATTCCCCGAGCTTGGTACGTATAGGAGGAAGTCCATCAACAAATCACAGATTAGGATGTTTTGGAGGCACAGTTCGTTAGCAGCTTTTCATTCAGAGGCAACGATGAATGCATGACTGAGACACTCCATGTGATAAAGAGGGTTATATTCACCCCAAGACAGTTAGTTGAAGGTTGTCTGGAAGAAATCTTTCTACAATGTCTGTATGACATGGCTTCTCTAGAATATGCGACCTGCGACAAAGTGGATGCAAAGCCAAAAGAGGATGGGTTAGATAGATTAAGACACCTGGCCTTCGAGGAAACAAAAGGAGAGAGAGACATCTGGGAGAGTCCTTCAAGAGAAGGTGCTCACCTTCTATTGATGAAGCTGAGAAAACAAAATGTCGGGATGGAAGATAAACCCAAAATATCGTCTGTAGGAGATTATTGGAATGAACAGAACACAAAATAAATTTTTGACCTATTATAAGAGTACCAAGACTTGTTTCCAGCTTCCGTAGTAGAGCTGAAGGGGATTAAAGGAGACATAGGGGAGATGAATATTGTTCTAAGGCCAGGTGCTCGTCTAGTAAAGCACGGACCATATAGACTGAACCCAAGGGTGAAGGAGAAGGTTAAGAAGGAAATTGACAAAATGTTGGAAGCAAGGATTATATTTCCGGTAGATGAAGCAGAGTGGATAAGTATGATAGTCATAAAAAACAAGAAGGATGCAATCAAAATCAGAGTATGCACTGATTACATAAGTCTCAACAATGCATGTGTGCATGATCCATTCCCGACACCTTTCAGTGATGAGGTCCTGGACAATGTCGCAGGCAACAAAGCATATTCTTTTATAGACAAATTCTCAGGCTACCATCAAGTTTGAATAGTGAAGGAGGATAAAATGAAAACAACATTCACTACCGAATGGGGGTCATATGCATACAACGTAATGCCCTTCAGATTGAAGAATGAACCAACGATCTTCTCTAGGATTGTCATTGTTGCATTTCAAGACTACATTCACAAGTTTCTAGAGGCTTACATGGATGAATGGAAAATATATAGCTTGCTGAAGAAACACACTAGCTTACTAAGAGTTATGTTTGAAAGGTGCCCACAACTACAAATTTCCTTAAACCTCAAGAAGTGTATTTTCGTGGTCCCAAGGATGGAGTATGTGTAGACCCAGCGAAGGTTGCGACAATCATCAACATGGAGCTGTTGTGCAACGTGAAGTAACTAAGGTCAACCCTATGCCATACGGGCTATTACTGCACTTCATCAGAAATTATGCATCAATCAAAACCCCAATGGAAAAATTATTGAAGAGGACAGAAGAGTTCATTTGGACTGAGGACTGTCAAACAACACTAAATATATTGAAAGAAAAACTAGTAAGTGCCCCGATCCTTATCTATCTAGATTGGAACAAAATGTTTCATGTACACATTGATGCCTCAAGGATAGCGCTAGGAGTAGTTTTAGTGCAACCAAGGGAGAGAAATATGGACCACCCAGTGTATTTTTCCAATAGAAATTTGTCAAATACAGAAATTAATTATATGAAAACTGAGAGGGAGGCCTTAGCCATGGTTTATTCCCTCCAAAAGTTTAGGCATTACTAACTGGGGGTGCCATTCAAATTCCTCACAGACCATTCTGCACTAAAATACTTAGTAAACAAACCAGTACTAGAAGGTAGAATATGCCAATGGTTATTGTTGTTCCAGGAATTTACTTTTGAGGTGGTCATAAAACCCAGAAAAATGAATGTGGGGCCAGACCACTTGTCACGACTAGAGACAGGAGAGAATGAGGGAGCATTGGATGATTAGCTGCCCGATGCCGACTTATTCAGAATAGAGGTAGTCTCAGATCACCTAGAAGAGATTGCCATTATTAACAACAAACCATTGCCCAGAAGGATATAAAATAGCACAAAAGCGGCACCTAATAGTAAGGGCAATGGACTACCAATTGATCATAGGACACCTCTACAAGATGTGCTTAGATGAAGTATTAAGGAAGTGCATCCTTCAGCATGAAAGAGAAGATGTATTATGGGAATGTCATGCGGGAGTTGCAGGAGGCCATGTGGGAGGTAAAGCCACCGCAAGGAAGATACTGCAAGCAGGACTATGGTGGCCAACCATTCATAAAGATTCTAAAGAATATGCTAAGAGTTGTGATGTCTGTCAGAGGGTTGGAAAGCCTTCACGACGGGATGAGCTTCCTTTAAATCCCATTCACATTGTGAAAATCTTTGAGAAATTAGCAATAGATTTCACCAACAAGGCATTCATGTGCAAGATACATAATAACCGCAATGGAATACCTCACCAGATGGGAATAAGCAACAGCCGTCAGGGACTGTACATGAGACATAGCCACAAGGTTTATTTTCGAGAACATAATCTCAAGGTTTGGATGCCCGAAGAGTCTCACAAGCGACCAAGGAACACATTTTATAAATGAAACTATTGAGGTTGTTCTGAATAATTTCATGATTCAGCATAACAAAAGTATTCCATATCATCCACAGGCCAACGACACTATTGAAGCATTCAACAAAATCTTGGAGAAAGGTCTAACAAATATTATATCAGCCAACAAGGATGACTGGGATGAAAGAATACCAGCAAGTCTATGGGTGTACAGAACAACAGTGAAGAGACTTCATAATCATACTCCATTTTATCTAGTATATGGAAGGGAAGTAGTGGTTCTCGCAGAGTTCATAATACCAAGCATGTTCATATATGAAGCAACAAGAATGACTAACAGTGTGGCATTGAGAGAAAGACTGAGTCAACTAATGGAACTTGATGAATCTCAATTCTTGGTTGAGTTTCATTAGTCAGTGGTCGAGTTTCATTAGTTAGTGGAGCAGAGATGGTAGAAATCTTGGCACAACAGGCATATCAGGAAGAAGACATTCGGAGTTGGGGATCAGGTACTACTATACAACAAGAATTTTTAGAAATTCCTAGGGAAACTGCAATTGCAATGGTTGGGCCCATTTATAGTTACAGAAATTAGAGATTCTGGAGTAGTAAGATTAGCCCAACTAGAGAGAATCATGTCGCACAGATGGGTAAATGGCACATGCCTAAAGCCCTTCCACAATTCATCAACCACAAATTCAAGATAAAGGGGGTCTCGAAAACGAGCCCGCAAGTAGGTAGGAGGTACTAACAATTATTTAGTCATTTTAAGAAACTAGTTAGAGTTATGCTTTTTATCATGGGAAATAAGAGAAATGTCAATAAGGTTGCGGCAACAATATCACCACGCTGCAACCCATTTGTGGTCAGGGAGGGGGAAAAAGTATAATTAGTAATCACACATGTAGTCACAGTCCGCAAGTTACATGTAGGGAGGCGATTTTCCAGTCTTTATGATAACACGTTGTACCCGTCCTTTCCGTCATACCAATAGTCATTTCCATAATAAGTAACCAATAATGCAACTGTCAAAGTAGGAGTCGCAAAATATTTTCCCATTAAGCACAATTTTAGTTAATAGATAACCCCATCACGGAAAAATTAATATGCCATGCAGACTACTCTGTCCTTTCCCAGTCCACGTCATGGTTGTCAAGTCCAGGTTAGCTGACGGCAACAAAGTATGGTTAGAAAACATGGGGAAAGTTGTTAGAGTAATTAGTTGCTTAGGTCCAGTCAGGAAACATCGTGTTAAGCCCGGCTACTTAACTCATAGGATAATGAAGGAAATTACAGAGTTTCAATTACATATAATAGAAGAATTCTAGGCCCTCTCTGAAGAACAACCACAAAAATGCAAAAGTGAGAAACCTCAGGTGACAATCGTCTACTGGAGATGAAGGGAGATGGCGAAGGGAATTGTCTCAATTCCACAAGATTTGTTAGATGAATGAATTGAGTTGGTTGAAAATTTGTATGGGAAATACGATAAGATGATTCTAGTCGACAACGACCTTACGGATTACTTCCAGTTCCCAAATCTGAAGAGGGAGGTTTATACAGAAGACATCCAGAGGGACAATGGCACCAAAACTTCCAGAGTCAAGGAAGATTTCAAAGGATTATAGAAGTTTACCTTAATCAATTTGAGAAGCCTACCTATTTTCGACACTCAATTCACCGAAATGTAATGTACTAAACTCCTGGCAAGTAGAATGCATGGGGGATCTCTATGGCTTGACAAAGAGTACCCCATTCATGTAGACGATATTCATCATCTAACAAGGTTGTCAGCAGGAGGGAACGCAGTTAGCACAACATTCCACGTAGGTGCTAAAAGAGCCAAGAAGCAGAGTAAAGATAACTACTATGCAAGATATGGGACTGAATGGGGTGGAAGAGGAGCAAAGCTTGATATGATAAACAAAGTTGACATCAGATTTTCCTGCTACATCATAGCAGGAAAAACCATGAGACACTTCTTGAGGAACGAATGCACACTGGATGCAATTTTGGTTGCGGAACATTGCTGCCAAGGGGAGATACTTAACTGGTCTGCTTTTGTTCTTAACGAACTTTTTGAAGCATGCGAAGATGTGTATAGGCGGAGTACCAATTTTCTATTTGGGTACATTCTAATGTCTTTGGCAATGTGGAAATGGAGGCCACCGAGAGAGAGGGAAATGATTCCCATTGTCGAAGGACAACCGATAGCACTCCATTATGAACCATGGAGAGCATCGGGGGATCCTAGCACGAAAGAGATAAATGAAACGAATTTCAGGGATTGGTATGAACTGATGCTAGCGACAGTAAGGTCGACACAGAGGATACTCAAGACTCCGCTGGATGAAATTTTAGAAGAATTCTTGTTCGTAGCCTCACACACACACACCTATCTTAGACCAAGGTGCCTCAACCCAGAGACATTTATGATGAGGCCATAAAGATTCGTTCTGACTACAGCAGCACTACCACTGAGGTGGGATCATGGATGGGGGTGGCTTGTGAAAATATTGATGGGAAATACAACTATCTGTTCGGGGCCTTAAAGCAGCAGGTGAAAGGGGGGGATGTAGCAGAAAGCAGTAGAAAGAGACCAGCCAAAGATATCCTCCACCCGATGGTGCTTCGTATGGAAGAGAAAATTTTTGCGCTGAGGAAAAAAATTGCAAGTTTCGAAGGCCAATCAGGTGAGAATAACCAACCCTTGCAATTTCAAGGTTCCACTATGTTTTCACCCATCATCACAACTCCGCTAGCCATGAAACTTTCCATGGGAGTAGCCCACACTCCATCTTAGCCAACAGTCCCCAAGCCAAAGAATAAAAGAGTTGTTCGCAGTTTGGTTGTTAAAAAGCCGAAAACCACTCCACCACCTCCAATTTTTGACCTTACTAATGAGGTCGAGCACTCAGTTTCCACATCCCCCATAGTCGAATAAATTCCTCCCAACACCTCCACCACCTTACATCAATCGCGGGAATCCTCCCCGCACACAACCTCCACCTCCGTGACCCTGTCAGAAACCCTCTTGTCCGGCCAAAGACGAACAACTATGGAAATAGAAGTTAAGTCAATAGGTCAGGATAAGGGCACCACTTCTTCCAATGGTACACAACCAGCATCACTAGCATCACTACTTCTTGGGTCAGACCCACCACAAGGGGGAAGCCTAGACACTGTTTTGCAGGGAAAAAGGGTTGAACTGTACGAGCCACTTTTCCCTATAAATCTCACTGTGGTCCCAAACCCTAGCATTATTCCACCCACTCCACAATTCACTCCACAGTCATAATAAGTTCATTCGCTTGCCTCCCACTCCGAAAAATCCATAGCCAACAACCTACCCATACAACAACATTTCCCAGAGCCCAGCACAATGTAAGCTGACACACTAAAACACTGGTCATCGACACAGCTATTTACATTCATACAACAAACACCACATAGGGTCGAAAATATCCATTAGGATCTGGCCAAGGAGCATGAGCAGCAAACAAAGCAACTACAGGAGGTAACGGAAGAGCGAGATCACCTAAGATGGGAAAATAAAAATTTAGAAGCCTAGGTTTACCAGGTCACACAGAAATTTCAATCATTATGGCTAATGATCATGGATGCAAACAAGGAGGCCCTAGCAAACATCACAACCTACAAACTGGTAAGCTGTTGCGACCATATCTAAGTGGCATGCTCGAATCTAGTAGCCACTAATGCCGACATGAAAAAGAAACTGGAGACGATAAGATCAGCATTGTCGGACCCAGTTGAGATATACACAAGGAATGTTGAGGGAAAAATCACAGAAGTGGAAGAAAAGAGGTAAGCACTAGTTGATGCCCTCGTGGATGGCTATGCCCTGATGAACAGAGTCCATGATTGGCCAGGAAGCCTAGCACTAAAAAATCACCTGGTATACCCCATGAGAGAGCGGATACAGGAATTATTCACCAACACAAAGGACTGCACAGACTTCGCCCGCCCACAATAGATCAATACCAAATCGATGCAATCCAAGCCTAAGTCGATCAAATTGAGGAAGAGTCAGAAAAAAAGAAGAAGGTAAATAGAGGCCTGCACCCACCGGTACATACGCAGGTTCTAACTCTAAAAGAGGTTTGCGACACAAGCGAAAACAATGGGACAACCTGAAAAGCAAATGAAAAACAGAGTTAACTTCTAATACGACCGAGGACTTCACTCAATGCGCTGACGTAATCCTCACTAGATGGGAAGCTTCCATTTAGAAGTACAGAGAATTCACGCAGCAAACCACAACAACAGTTTCAGATATGGAGCCTTCATTTGAAACGGGGGAGCCTCAGAAGGAGGAAAGTGTAGTAGGAGCAAATGCCACTCTGCAAGTGTTAGTCAAAGCAAAAGAAGCACGAGCCCAGTAGTCAGCAGAACCAACACAATTGACAGTGTAGCCACCAACCAAATAACCCATGAAGACACCAGCAGGGTCAGATGAGATTGAAATGAATTGACTTAGGGACAAGTCAAAGAATGGTGGTCGGGGCCTGTTCAAGCCTTCATTTTGATTTTGCAAAGGTTTTGATTATTTTGGCAGGCCAAAGAATGAGGAGGAAACAAACGACATCAACAGTTAGCTTGCGGAGAGGAAAACATGACAGCAAAGTAGGAGCAGGCAGTTGCGGAAGGGTTGCGGCAAGGTGGCAGTGGAAGACAAAGGTAGCTGAGTGGACAGGAAGGTGGGGGTGTAGCCGAGAGAAAGAATAGCCGAGCGGGAATTGGTAGTCCAGACTACAGGGGGGAATATAAAAGGAGAAGGCTCGTAAGGAAGAGGGGTTGGTTGGTTAGGATGTTGAGGTTTGCATTGCGGAGAAGATAGCTGGTTGTGGGAGGATGGTACCAGAATGCGGAGGCTTAACTAAGAAGGACCTTTGAGCTAGAGAATGAGCCTGTGAGTCTATAAACATGTACTCTTTGTAATTACCTGCGGCGAATGTCGAGATGTCTTGTAATGTTTTACTATTGAATCAATCTAAAGGAAAGCTCAGAATGGTTGCATAACATAATGTATATGATTGTATATGATGTGGTGACCCACTTAAAATTTTACAATGTCCTGTAATATTCATGCATGTAGTAGTTTCATGGTATCTCTCCTATCGATTGGTGCTTCTTTGACTCCATGATAGACCCTTCTTAGTTCTAGTCGCAGCATGTCTCGGGTGAGACTCCTTAGCCCTTGGGAAAGGTGAGAATGTCGGTGTTGTCCTAGACTACAACGAACCATTGTTGGCTCTCTGCTCTTGAACCCAGGGTCTTTTCCCCTGATGACTCTTTTGTGCCAACAACACCCTATTCTCGTTGTTAATAATTTTCATGTTTTCCACTGAAGTCAAATTAAGGAATTCTTAATTGCTCCTTAATTTCTACTGAGCCTTACACTTCTACTATTTCACAATCCATTTAATTTCTGAAAAGATCCAAATAGTGCAACCTAGCTTGCCCTATGAAAACTCCTCTAAAAATTTGATGCCAAATCCAGTTTAATCTATAGACTCCATGGCCCAATGGAATTATAACACTTAAATCAACCAAACCAATCAAATCAAAACAATCAGTACAGTCATAACTAGCCTAAAATTCACATTAAACAAAGCTAAATTTAATAGAGAGATCCCTCTCTGAAGCTGGCAGGGCTAGATCCCAGCTTCCAAAGTGGTTTTGATGTTGTCCTATGTGTTTACTCCCTCAACCTCAAAAAACCAAATGACAACAAGGGGCTTAAGAGCTCATTGATTTTGATGGAATCCCCTTGGCACAACCTCAAAATGGGTTGTACCTCAAAAAATACTATGCTTAGAACATCGTTTCGTAGTCACTGTGTAGATATTGTATAGGTGTATTTGTTATGAAACCAGCTTAAGAAAAGATAGAAAAGATAGATCAACGCCTTAGAATTTAGCCTCTTCGAGGGGGCAACCTCCTTTACATTACATAAATGAACAATTCTTTGATGATACAAATGACAAAACCTCCTTTCTATATATAGGAGTCTAAGGAGTCACAATATAATCCAGCCGAACTAACAATAATAATATAAAGCCACAAAAATAACAATAGAGGGATTCTATGGGGCACAAAAATAACAACATGGGGGTAATAGGGGCACAACAATATAAATAAGGGGTATAACTACAATAGTAATGGGGTAATCACTAGTATTATAGGGACCCAACATGCCCCTCTCCTTCAGAAAAGTGTTTTCCTCAACGCTTGAGTAGTTCTGGATACTTCTGCATAAAATTCTCATCCTCCCATGTGGAATCTTCAGCGGATAAGTTCTTCCACTTGATAAGATACTCTGAAATTGCTCGATTTCGTAGCTGTCGAGTTCTTGTTTCTGTGACTGCTTCCGATTCCAATATAATTTTTCCTTCCTCATCAAGTTCTGGCAATATTGTTTGCACTGGGAGCTTGTCTCCTATAACCTTCTTTAAACATGAAACATGGAAAACTGGGTGCAATCGAGAAGCTGCAGGAAGCTCCAATTTGTATGCCATAGTACCAATCTTTTGCAACACCTTGTACGGACCATAATACTTTGGTGATAATTTATTATCCTTCTTAGCTTGCTTTAGGGACAATTGCTTATATGGTTGTAGCCGTAGGAATACCCAATCACCTACATCAAAACTTCTTTCACTGCGATGTTGATCTGCCTGTTGTTTCATTCTATTTTGTGCCAACACGAGGTTATCCTTTAAGAGTTGGAGGACTTGTTGTTGATGTTCGATGTGATGTTCCACTGCCTGAACCTTAGAATTTTCTCTTAAATATGATGTGATGGATGGTGGATGATACCCATAAAGTGCCATAAATGGGGTCATTTGTGTTGTTGTATGGAAGGAAGTGTTATACCACCATTCAGCCAGAGGCAACCATTTGACCCATTGTGTCTGTTTATCATATACAAAGCAACGAAGATATCCTTCCAAACATTTGTTTACTATCTCAGTTTTCCCACCAGATTGAGGATGATAAGATGAGCTATGAGCTAACTGAGTACCAAGACAAGAAAATAATTATGTCCAAAAATTTCCAGTGAAAATGGGATCTCTGTCACTTACAATAATCTTTGGGTTTCCATGTAGCTTTTGAATTGTTTCCATAAATGCAGTAGAAACTGTACTGGCTTTAAATGGATGTGATAATGCACAAAAATGTGCATACTTGGTAAGTCTGTCAACTACCACCATGATGACACTCTTTCCCTCATACTTGGGTAAGCCTGTGATAAAATCCATTGAAACCTCCTCCCAACGTTGGCTTGGAATGGATAAAGGTTGTAATAGACCCGGTGTCTTAATTGTTTCAACTTTATTTTGTTGGCAAACCAAACATTCCACCACAAACTTTTGAATATCTGATTTAAGGCCATCCCAAAAAAATTCCTTCTTAACCCTGTGGTAAGTTTTTAAAAATCCCGAGTGCCCTCCTAAGGGAGAAGTGTGCAATTCCATAAGAACCTTTTGTTTTAGCTGGGAATTCTTACAAAGGTATAAGCGATCTTTGTACCATAATGAATCATTTTGCCAGCTAAATGTATCAGACGTACTGGAATCTTGTTGTAGCTTTCGAATAAATGCCCACACTTCTTCATCATTCTTCCATTCCTCCCTTGCTTCGTTTATCCAATTTGGTTGGATAATAGAAATGGCGCACAACAATGCTTCCACATCCTCATCCTTTCTTGAGAGTGCATCTGCCACCACATTTTGCTTCCCTTTTTTGTAGATGATTTCAAAGTCATAACACAACATCTTTGTGACCCACTTTTGTTGCTCTTCAGAGGATAATCTTTGTTCTAAAAATTATTTAAGGCTATCATGATCCGTTTTTACCTTGAAGTGTCTTCCCATTAGGTAGGGTCGCCATTTCTTAAGTGCATGGAGTATTGCCAACATTTCCTTCTCATAAATAGCTTTGCTTAAAAACTTTCCCTTGATTGGATGACTTTCAAAAGCAATGGGTCTTTCATCTTGCATTAGAACAGCACCAATTCCATTTCCTGAAGCATCACATTCCACAATAAAGGTTTTTGTGAATTCTGGTGTAGCTAAGACCGGTGCTTGGCACATTGCCTCTTTAAGATGTTCAAAGGCCTTTGTTGCTCCGGAGTCCATGAAAATGCATCTTTCTTCAATAATGTTGTTAGAGGTGCTGCTATTCTCCCATAATTCTTAACAAACTTGTGATAATACCCTGTCAACCCAAGAAATCCTCGCAGATGCTTTATGGATGTGGGGATTTTCCATTCCTTAATGGCTTTAATTTTGCTAGGGTCTACCTTAACTCCTTCATGAGATACAATATGACCCAAATATTCCACCTCCTGGACTCCAAAGAAACATTTGGATCTTTTTGCATATAATTGTTTCTCCTCCAATAGTTGTAGCACCCTGTCAACATGTTCAACATGATCCTTCCAAGACTTGTTGTAGATTAGTATATCATCAAAAAATACTAACACAAATTTTCTAAGGAATGGTTTGAAAATTGAATTCATCAAACCTTGAAATGTTGAAGGTGCATTAGTAAGGCCAAAAGGCATGACCAAAAATTCATAATAACCCTCATGAGTTCTAAATTCCGTTTTCGAAATGTCTTCAATCTTCATTCTGATTTGATGATATCCCGAACGAAGATACAACTTGGTGAAGTAAATTGATCCATGCAATTCATCCAGTAATTCATCAATGACAGGAATGGGGAACTTATCTTTAATAGTGAGCTTGTTGAGCTCCCTATAATCTAGACACATGCGCCATGATCCATCCTTGTGCACCAATACTACTGGAGCAGAGAAAGAACTTTGACTTGGTTGAATTATACCAGCCTCTAGCATTTCTGCAACCATACGTTCAATTTCACTTTTTTGGACATAGGGATATCTGTACGGCCTGATGTTTGGAGGAACACTTCCTGGAATCATATGAATAGCATGATCATGATCACGCATAGGTGGGAGACCTTTAGGAGTTCAAATACCTTGGAATGATTGTCCAGGACTTTTTGGAGATCTGGAGAAATAGATGATTCTGATGTGGAAACATCTAGCGAACATAATTGTGCAATTACACCTCTTTGCTCCTTTTTTAGAAGCTTTGTCATACCATTAGAGCTGATTATCTTTTCTAGTTTCCCTACAATACCCCTTAATTCAAATTCCTTTCCTTCCGTAGAAAATTTGATGAAAAGTTCTTGAAAATTAAAAGTTATTGTACCCAAGGATTGTAGCCATTGGACTCCTAGTACAACATCAACACCTCCCATTGGAATGGAAAGCATTGGGCTAGTCAATACATATTCTCCCATGGATAGCTTGATATTATGCCACCTTCCAGAGCAATTTATTGTTCCTCCATTTGCAATCATCACTTGACACTCTGGTGCTGGATATAGGAAGCAATTCAATTCTTTTGCTACCCTACAATGAATAAAATTGTGGGTGCTTCCTGAATCAATCAACACTATTACCTTTTTCTTCTTGATTTGTCCTTCTATCTTGATGGTTTGAGGAGTGGTAATTCCCGCCAATGCATTACAAGATATGGTCAGATTTATTTGTTCTTCATATAGGCTTTGTTCCTGGAGTATATCTTCTTCTTTTGACCTTTCTTGCTCCTTTTCTTCTTCCTCTTCACAATCTATGTAGAATAATTTTTTCTCAGCACACTTATGACCTTTAGTGTATTTGCTATCACAACTGTAACAAAGCCCTTTTGCTCTTTTTTCTTTCAATTGTTGTGGTGTCAACCTTATAGGTTGTGGAAAACTAGGGGCAACAACATTTCCGTCTTTATAGTTGTGAGTGGTATGCTTCCTGGTTGCCATAATTTTGCTTTCCATTTTTCTTGCTAACCTGAATGCCTTCTCTAATGAATCAGGTTCCCAAAGGTGAACATCATGTTGGATATTATCCTTTAAAGACCCTATGAACACATCAATCCTATGCTCCTCTGGAATATCTTTTACCCTTATGTTCAATTTTTGGAACTCCTCAGTGTGCTCCATTATTGAACCCTTTTGTTTGAGACTTATCAATTGGCTAAAAAAAGTGTTGCTTTTTGTATCTTCATAATGTGCTATCAATTCTTCTGTAAAAATTGCCCAAGTGATAAATTTTTTACGAGAGCAAAGCCATTGATACCATACAAACTGATTTGGTTCCAAATATACAGTTTCCATACGTACCTTTTGTGTGTTTTGCACATTATTGAGATTGAAGAACTGCTCCATATATAATATCCATGTGGCGGGATCCTTGCCATCAAACTTCCTCATATCGATTTTTGGAATATGGTGGGTCTTCGATCCATCATTAGCATCTATGGAATCATGATTAACATTACTTTTGTTCACATCATGAGTTTCCTTTACAACCTTTTCACCATTAGTAAGTATTTCTTGTAGAAAATTTGTCAAATCTGTCTTCAAATCTGCCATGTCTGTCTTCAAATCTGTCTTCAAATCATCCATCTTAGCTTCCATGCCCTTTATCTTAGATTCCATGCCATTTATCTTAGATTCCACGCCATTTATCTTAGATTCCATGCCACTTATCTTAGCTTCTGTTAGCTTTTGTGAGTGTGACATTTGTTGCACTTGTTCTTGTAATTTTGATATATCATGTAGCATTTCTTCCTCTTCTTCATGAGTCATGCTCAAGCTTTCAGGTTCCTTACTAGGTGTTTGCATTTTCTTTCCTCGGGGCATCAGTTACCGATAATAATGTTTTACTATGCCCTTTGAATTCCGTTAAACCAAGCTTACACAAAAATTTAAAAAAAAACTACACACCTTTTTTCATTTTATAGAAGCCTGATATTGAATTTGATGTATCTCTGTAATTTCGGATCATCCAGTTCTAAAATTGCGATCTGTAGTAGCCTTCTGCGTCCTCTTTCCAATGCCACAAGTCTGACCCAAATTGGATTCTCCAAGGAAGAGTTATGCGAAATCTCCCACAGTGACTTGCTTTTAAACTAGTTCAGTAGAGCGAACTTGTACGATGTACCACGAGTCACCGTTTCAACCTTTGAATCTGAAACACACATACAAGAAACTGCAGTCTGTCCTCTTTCTGTACCTTCTTACGAAATTTCATTCCGATCCCAAGAGAGAAAGTTATGACGATTTTCCCCAGGTCACTTGTTTTGAAATGTAATTCAGGAGTCTGCAAAAAGACCAACTTCCTCAGATCATATCTCCGCAAATATCACGCAAAAAGCTCTGAAATTCAGACCCAAGGTTCACCGTGATCTCTTCTCAAATGGGTTTTTTTACGACTTCTGAAACGTCACAGAAAAAAAGTTATAGCGAAAATTCCACGATGACCTGTTTGGAGCAGCGAAACCCTAGAATCCAAAGCTCTGATACCAAATGTTATGAAACCAGCTCAAGAAAAGATAGAAAAGATAGATCAACGCCTTAGAATTTAGCCTCTTCGAGGGGGCAACCTCCTTTACATTACATAAATGAACAATTCTTTGATGATACAAATGAAAAAACCTCCTTTCTATATATAGGAGTCTAAGGAGTCACAATATAATCCAACCAACCTAACAATAATAATATAAAGCCACAAAAATAACAATACAGGGATTCTATGGGGCACAGAAATAACAACATGGGGGTAATAGGGGCACAACAATATAAATAAGGGGTATAACTACAATAGTAATGGGGTAATCACTAGTATTATAGTCCTATCGGTTGGTGCTTCTTTGACTCCATGATAGACCCTTCTTAGTTCTAGTCGCAACATGCCTCAGGTGAGACTCCTTAGCCCTTGGGAAAGGTGAAAATGTCGGTGTTGTCCTAGACTGCAACGAACCATTGTTGGCTCTCTGCTCTTGAACCCAGGGTCTTTTCCCCTGATGACTCTTTTGTGCCAACAACACCCTATTCTCGTTGTTAATAATTTTCATGTTTTTCACTGAAGTCAAATTAAGGAATTCTTAATTGCTCCTTAATTTCTACTGAGCCTTACACTTCTACTATTTCACAATCCATTTAATTTCTGAAAAGATCCAAATAGTGCAACCTAGCTTTCCCTATGAAAACTCCTCTAAAAATTTGATGCCAAATCCAGTTTAATCTATAGACTCCATGGCCCAATGGAATTATAACACTTAAATTAACCAAACCAATCAAATCAAAACAATTAGTACAGTCATAACTTGCCTAAAATTCACATTAAACAAAGCTAAATTTAATAGAGAGATCCCTTTCTGAAGCTGGCAGGGCTAGATCCCAGCTTCCAAAGTGGTTTTGATGTTGTCCTATGTGTTTACTCCCTCAACCTCAAAAAACAAAATGACAACAAGGGGCTTAAGAGCTCATTGATTTTGATGGAATCCCCTTGGCACAACCACAAAATGGGTTGTACCTCAAAAAATACTATGCTTAGAACATCGTTTCGTAGTCACTGTGTAGATATTGTATAGGTGTATTAGTGTGTTTATAGTGTGTTTCCTTTGAATTTTCCTACTATCTCTATTAATCTTGGATTACATTTGATTTGCAGATGTCGACATCCCTTCAACCATATGTTGGTTATGTTGATGGAATTAGCCATAGTACTCGGAAACTTTCGTCCGCAACATGGGATATTTATGCTTTGAATGGTGAGTTAGTAATATTCCAAGGGATTTGTATCAGTTGATCTACCAATAACATCTTTGAGTATAGCGTAGTGATCAAAATTTTGTCTAATGTTATATCACATGCCATTCACCATTTGATCGTCAGAGTTGATTCACAACTCATAGTACTACATCTGAATAATGTCTACTCAGTCTGAAGTCCAACTATGCTTCTCATATTTTTTAGGGTTTTCCTTCTAGAAAGACATTTTTATTACATTAAATATCAACACATTCCTATAAGTCTAAATACATTAACTAATGCATTGGCAAATTACGTTTTATACAGACATTTGCAGTATATGTAAACATTTCAATTCACATCACACATTGAACAAGAATAGAGTAAATAGGAAACATCGATAGATAATTGTATATATATAAAAGTTGTGTCTGAAACATATATGCCCACATGGCCTACACTCTCAAAATACATGCAAAAAAAATATGTCTCTATGGCCTCCTAGTAGACTAATCTCGGTGGTGCTCACGGTAACAAACAACCGTATGGGAAATCTTGCATAGAAAATTACTAATGCGGTATGGCTGATCCAGGTGGATGTTGGTGGCCACCCACCTATCCCATTTGGACCCCCAGTTAGAGTACTAAATGTGGAGGCGGGCCCGAAATTGGTGGCACCACCAGAATTGCGCCATACTAAACTCAGAGTTAACTAACAGTTAATATAGGATTAGTTTCCCACTCATCTTCAATTAGCGCGATGACCTCGTAGTTAGTGCTAACCACAACCACCGGAGTTTTATGTGGGTCACATGTCGTGGTTACCATGTAGTTTTGGAGCTTGTCGCACTGACCGTTTAATGTAAGATCCATTTCATTCACATGGTCGAGCTCTAACCATCATGTAGTCGGTCTATGCCGGAACCACTGGGTGACATAACCGTAACCGCCAACGTTTGGGTGTTCACATGTGGAGATAGTATACGTTAACGGTTATGGAAATATCTGCCGGGGTTAACATCACCGTGACCACGTTGTTGTGGGTTGGTGTTCACATGTGGATGGCTGGCCTATGGGTTGGCCCTCCTAACTGTCCATTCAAAACATGTTAAACTTTAAATACATGTGCAGAATTTATGGGTAAGCATCACCTAGTAGCGGAGGCAGTTAAGGCATGTCGACTATGAGCTAGAGGTTGTGGGTTCGACCCCGACTCCACCAAAAAAAATTGAACTGCACTCTTCTTAGGCCATTAGGAGGTGCCACGTGGTAGCCTCTGGGCTTGCCACGTGGCATTCTTTCATTGGTTCGAAATCAAACCAATCAAACTATGCCAACACATCACCTATGTAACACAATAAAATGGTGCCACTTGTCCATCTTTGATTCATTGTTGACCGTCATTGACCCTGCCTAGTCACTTGACATGTCAGTAGTACGGACCGCTGACTGTGCAGTGACTGGGCATTTTTTTTGTAAATTTAGCCTGTTTAGCAAAGCGATCATAACACAATAACTTTCTCATACAAACTCGGTTTTCAGTGAAATGAGTTGCATTAGGATTGTTTTCCGAGATGGAAACGGTCATTTAGGTTTTGAGCCATTCTGAGAACTTTGAGTTTTGAGCTAAATACTGAGCGCTTGATCATTCCTCTCCACTAGAAGCCTTTTGGACCCCAAAAGATACTATCAATTGTTTAGCAGGTGAGGGTACAAATCCCTCACCTTCTCAATCTGCAACCATTTGGCTTGAGAAGGCTTTTGTCCCTTGAGTCCCACTCTAAGGTATTCAACATCCCCTCTCTTCAAATTTATGATTCTTCTGTCAAGTATGAGATCTTGTTGAAGCTCATCTAGGTATTCTAGCGAGAAATCATCTAATGATGGCATTTGAACATGCTCTCCTTGATCATCAATCAAAGGAGGCTCAAATAACCTCAAATTCTCAACATTAACAACAGAATATATTTGCATATAAGGAGGAAAATCAAGCTTAAATGCATTGTTACCAATCTTTTCCAAAATTTTAAAAGGATCATAACGGATTGGTTTAAGATTTTTACCTTCCCCTTGAAGTCTCTCTTTGCTAATATATAACCAAACTTCATCTCCAACTTGAAATTTGTGATCGATCTAGTGTTTGTCATGCCTTGCCTTGTAGCTTCTCTGACTTTTCTCAAGTTGCTCCTGCATTGTATGATGTAACAACTGAATTTTCTCTATGAACTTCCTTACCTTATCGATGTCACTGTGACCATCGATGGCAACATATTTCTCAAAGATAAAGTCTAATGGAGATCTTGGAAAGTATCCATAACATGCCTCAAATGGCGATGTGTTTGTGGAAGAATGCTTTGCCCTGTTGTATGCATGTTGTATGTAATGCAACTATTCATCCCACAAATTTGGATGTTTTCTAAAATATCCTCTAAGAAGATGAATGGTTGTTTTGTTGACCACGTCGATTTTTCCATATGTTTGTGGATGAAAGGTTGTACTCTTCTTCAACTTCGTGTCCATCATGTCCCACAAATTTGACCAAAAATTCCCAACAAATCAAGAATCTCAATCGCTTACAATAGAAGTAGGAAGACCAAAATGAACCCAAATGTTTTGGAAGAAAAGATGAGTTGTTTGTTGAGCTGTAATTTTATTATTAGATGGTGTTAGTATGCACATATTGTTGAAACTGCCTACAACTACATACAAGTAATCATGACCTTTCCTTGGCAATGGAAGACCTCCTACAAAATCCATTGAGATACTCTCCCATGGACGGGAAGGTACCAGAAGTGGAGTGTATAAACCAAGTTTCCTATTGCTAGGCTTACTTGTAGCACATAAAGAATATCCTCTTATGAAACGAGAAACATAATCCAACATGCGTGGCCAATAATAATACCTTTTAAGATTCACTATTGTCTTGCCTACACAAAAGTGTCCAACAATCAATGAAGTGTGTGCCTCCCTTATGATATTGTTTATTTCTCCCTGTGGAATACATAACTTTCCCAGGTGATACAACAAACTATTATGTACATGATAATCCAACTCTTCAATTTGATTTCCTTGACTCAATCTTGCATATACTTCTTGAAAGTCACTATCATTTATTTATTGTTCTATGTAACTTTCATGCAAAATAGAATTATGATTGAGTATATAGATGAATTTACAATAGGCCTTGAAAGCATATCAACTACCTTATTGTAGATTCCATTTTTATACCTGATAACCAAATGAAATTTTTGTAGAAAGCCCATCCATCTGAAATTTCGTGACTGTTGCAACTTTGACTGTGACTGTAAATACTGCAATGGTTGATGGTCGGTACAGATGATGGTCTCCTTCCCCATCAAATAGTGCTTCCATTAATTAACACTTTGTACCAATGCATAAAGTTCTTTGTCATAGGTGGAATAGTTAGTTATAGCTCCATTAACGATTTCATAATGAAATGAAATGGGCTTACCATGTTGCAATAGAACTGCTCCCATGGCATAATCGCTTTCATCCATTTGAATTTCGAATGTCTGTCTAAGATCCAGAAAAGCCAATACATGTGTTGAACTTATCTTTTGCTTCAAAGCATCAAATGCTTTCTACTGTACATCTCCCCAGTGGAAGACTTTCTTGACACTTGTCAATGCATGAAATGGAGCTGCAATTGTAGAAAAATTAGCAATAAACTTTTTCCAATATCGTTTCCCCTAGAAAGCTTCTTACCTCTATAACTGTATTGGGCTTGGGCCAATTTAGAATGACCTCAACCTTAGAGGGGTCTATCTTCAACTCACCTCCTCCAACAATGTGTCACAAATACACTAAAGAAGTCTTTCCAAATTCATAGTTCGACATCTTTAAAAACACTTGTTCTTTTCTCAATATATCTAACACTTTGTTTGCATGCATGACATGTTCATCTCCAGATTTGTTGAATATGAGTATATCATCTAAGTACACAATAACAAAGTCATCTAGAAATGGTCTCAATACATCATTCATTACCCTCATGAAAGTAGCTGGAGCATTTGTAAGATCGAAAAGGCATAACAAGCCACTCAAACAATCCTTGTTTAGTTTTAAATGCAATTTTCCAAATGTCTTCTTTAGCTATCCTAACTTGATGATAATCACTTCCTAAGTCTAACTTAGTGAAATAATTTGCATACCTCAACTTATCAAACAAATCATCAATTCTTGGGAGTGTATAACAATTCTTATCGTGATTTTATCCATTGCACCGAAATCCAAACACATGTGCAAAGTTCCATCCTTCTTTGGCACTAAGACAATGGGCGAACCACGTGGTGAAGAAGATGGTCATATGATACCTTTGTTAAGAAATTCTTGAATTTTCTTTTTGATTTCCATGCTCTCCATGATCGACATGAAATACATGTCAATGTTTGGAAGTGGAACATCTTGTTGCAACTGAATCTCATGCCGAATTCCCCTCTTGGGAGGTAACCCCTTTGGTTCTTGAAACATCTCGCCATGCTTGCTTACAACATCAAACAAATTAGATTTCAATTTATCATCACAACCTTCAAAAGATTCATAATCAATATCATTATTTTTCTTAATCATGAGAAGCACAAAAATTTACTTGCATTTACTAGTCTCTACATCTGCCCTGGATTAGCCAAAGAAATGTTCAGCTTTTTGTGATGGGCTCCCACTATGTACTCCACCCCATTCTTGAGAAATATGTGTTTGTTGTAATGGTGATAAAATATTGCTTTCTTATCATACAAATAAGGACTACCCAAAATGATTCCTAATATGTCAAGTGGAACTACATCTAACTCAACTTCATCCATGAAATTTTCAGTAATGGCGAACTTGAATAAACACTTCCTTGTAACCTGTAAGTTTGCATTGTTAACTATCCAACCCAATGGATATGGCTTTTGATAAGGTACAATTTCAAGGTTTTTTTTTTAATCAAGTCTTCTGAAATCAAGTTTGATTGTAACCCACTATCAAATAATGCATCAATCTTTGTATGATTTGAAATCACTCTTACATGAAACAACTCTATCTTGATTCTTCATTTGGAGTGTTATTTTGATGAGGAACTAGTGCTTGCAACAGTTTCTTTTCCTTTTGTGACCATGGCTGAAATATTGGTCTCATCACCAGAATATGAACCAAGGTCATGTTGTGTGGTAGAGGTCATCTTTTGTTTTCCCTTATTGTTTTGTTTCTTAGGCCTTAATTCAGGATGCAATTCCCAGCAATGGGCTTCATCATGCCCCTCTTTGGAATAGTTTTTTCATGTGATTTTCTCCCCTTCTTTCTTCACACTTGCATTCTTCTTTCCCTTGCATTTTCTACCCTTCTCTTTCTCCTTGCCCTTGAGTGGCTTCCTCTTACTACCCTCTTCCTGAATGTTCTTTCCTCTAGATTCAAGGTGTGTGGCTTGCACACATACCTCATCTAAATTGTTTAGAATGAACATAAGGATAGTATGTTTCAAATAGGAATGTAAACCCCCAATATATTTCAGCAGTGTATCTTGGGAATTCAAATTTACTCCTAACAACAAAGCCATTTTCATAAACTCTTGCATATAATCTTGGATTGTTTGGCCTTTGAGCTGCCTAAAATTCTTCCAACTCATAATGGCTTTATTCATATAGGCTAAAGGATAAAATTGTCTTTTAATTGCAAAAACAAATTCAACCCAATTAATGGATATCTTACCATGGATTCGCATTTCCTCTTGAGTCTTTGCTTCCCACAAAACTAATGCAACTCCTTCTAGCCTCAGTGAAGCCAATTGGATCTTTATGTCATCTTCTTGAAGGTTCTAAATTCTGCAGTATACCTCCAACTGTCGAATCCAATTGTCCAACTTTTCTACATTCACCTCTCCATTGTACATGGAAAGTTTGAATTTTATGTCCAATTTAAGTAAGGAAGTCTTTCCTTTTGCGGTTTTTGAATGAGTATGGGTAGTTTCAGTGGTGGTAGTTGAAGATGATGTTGTGTGAGATGGTGAAGATTATGAGGAAGATGATGAGGATGGTGGAGATGGAGGTGGATTTCCACCATTCCCTTTTGAATCCTTCTCATCTTTTTTATCCTCTGAGCTTCCTTCTCCATGTGGAGGTTTAGAACTCTCTCCAACCAATCTAGTGTTCCTCTCTTCATAGAGGACTTTAACCATCTCAGTTAAAGTGAAGAAATATTTCTTGAATTCTTCCTCTTCTAAAGAAGGACCTTTAGGCTCTCTTTATACATACATAATGGCTCTGTATTCAGGCTCAAAAATTGGTATTGCTTGTACCTCTTCAATATCAGTTGAAGGAAAAACATAATGAGTTTCAAGTGCAGCTAGAATTGGAACTTTGGGTTGTGGAGATTGTGGCCTTCTGGATCTCCTTCTAGGCATTACCTCAGTAGTTACAACCAATAGCTTCCCTTCTCCTTTCTGCAACTTTAACCTTGTAAGCATCACAATTTTACAACCATTAAAACCCTAATTGCACAAACTCAAGGAATAAATCAATTCAACCTTGCTATGATACCAAATTGATCTATTTTTTATTGTTATTTTATGTTTTGCTAATATCAATTACAGATTTCTAAACATGCGTTTTCTTATTGCTTCTTGTACTGAGGTTTCATCAGCTTTTTGTGTATGTAATTAGGTAAATTTCCTTAAGTTTAAAATGGCATTCATGAGAAAAATATCTTTAAAAACAAGTACTAAACATCAGAAATTCAAAGTACAGCAAACCATCAAAGAGACACTTTAACGCAGTATTTTGATGAAGGAGTTTGCCCCTCTTGGGCTACATCTCCTTGATCCATCTTCCATAGCTTGGGCCTCTATATTAGCTCAACATGGAAAAATGTTGTTTTACAAAGCTCTAAGGCTCCTGATACCTTCACCAATGTGTTCAGAATGTCCAAATTAGCCTAGAACACCTCTTCCTGAGCTCAATTTGGTAAAAAATTGCCTTCTCTATGACTCAGACAGTCTTTTCCTAGAAAAACTCCTCTAATTCTAGAATGACTCCAGTTAGAGCGCTAAATGTGGAGGTGGGCCCAAAATTGGTGGCACCACTAGAATTGCTGCCAGACTAAACTCGAAGTTAACTAATGATTAAACCAGGATTAGTTTCCCACTAATCCACAATTAGCACAATGACCGCGGAGTTAGTGCTAACCACAACCGTCAGAGTTTTATGCGGGTCACATGTCATGGTTACCGCGTAGTTTTGGAGCCCTCCGTACTAACCATATAATGTAACATCCATTGCGTTCACATGGTTGAGCTCTAACCATTGCGGAGTTGGTCTATGCTGGAACCGTTGGGTGACATAATTGTAACCGTCAGCATTTGGGTGTTCACATGTGGAGACAATATATGTTAACGGTTATGGAACTATCCGTCGGTGTTAACATCATAGTGACCACATTGTTGTAGGTTGGTGTTCACATGCAGAGGGTTGGCCTGTCGGTTGGCCCTCCTAAATGCCCATTCAAAACACGTTAAACTTTAAATACATGTGTAGAACTTATGGGGTAAGCATCACCCGGTAGTGAAGGGGGTTAAGGCGTGTGGACTATGTGCCGAAGGTCATGGGTTAGACCTTGAATTCCACCCAAATTTTGTTGAACTACACTCTGCTTAGGCCGTTGGGAGGTGCCATGTGGCGGCCTCCAGGCTTGCCCCGTGGCATTCTTTCATTGGTATGAAATCAAACCAATCAAATTGTGCCAACACACCACCTTTGTAACTCAATGAAATGATGCCACTTGTCCATCTATGATTCGTTGTTGACCATCATCGACCCTGCATAGTCACTTGCCACGTCAGTATTATGCACTGCTAACTGTGCAGTGAATGGGCATTTTTTTTCCAAATTTTGCATGTTTAGTAAAGTGATCAGAACACAATAACTTTCTCATACGAACTCGATTTTTGGCAAAACGAGTTGCATTAGGATATTTTTTCCGAGATGGACGCATTTGTTTAGGTTTTGAGCCATTCTGAGAACTTTTATTTTTGAGCTAAATGCTGAGTGCTTGATCATAATCAATGGTATCATACCTTACCACCTGCCTCCATCCATTATTTCCATCATTTCCTCAAGGATATTTATTGAGCCTTTGATAGGTATGATTACCAAGATGTTTATGAAAGAATAAATCAATTAAGAAAGAAGCCTGATGAATCAACTGAAGACTTCTCTAATCGATTCCTTCACCTTTGCTATGAATTTCCTGAAGAAGATGCAGATTGAGGTTTCTTTAAACAAAAGTTTCAGCATTTGGTTCATGTCTCCTTGCACGGTGAACTTGAACCCCCTAATGTTTATACTTCCCCAACTCTTGAAAATCATGAGACACCTCTAATTTTAGAGGAGGAATTTACTACTTCTTTTGTTCTTTGTCCTCCTCCTTTTCTAGTTCCTATGAGGGTGTCTTTGTGGGGTGATAATAAAGTTGAGAAATCTGTAAGTCAAATTCGTAATCCATCTTCTCATTTTTCTTCCACTTGTCATGACTTATATTTAATGGAGGAAATATCATAATTTCTCATGAAACCCATGGTATACTAACTCCTCCATTCTACAATATGATGTTGTTTTTCAAAAAGGCTAGTCTTGAATCTGATTTGGTTTTTTCATTATCCTCTATCATCTACATGCCATGACTCTTTGTACCGTGATCCGCCTAACCAATTTTCTCCACCAACTTGTTTTTCACACTCTTTTGATTCTCGATTTTCTAGTTCAAATTGCGATCAAATACAAGGCAGTCACATTACATAGGTAGAGGAATAGGAAGGTGAAGATGCTTTCAATATTTCTTCTCCTTCTCAAAATCCTCCATGTGAAAACAATGTGCTTCAATTCTTGGATTATTCTCAATCAGCTAATCTTGGTAGTGAATCAAATGCAATCAATTATTTCAATCAATTTGTGGCCTTGGGCAACAATCATTGTAATGATGATGACTTTTTCAATGTATGCGATCATGAATGTCGAGGTGCATCATCTGATCTTTTGATTTCTCATGAATATGTTACTTTAGATCCATAATATAACTCAGTCAAAGAATATGTGCTTATCGAAACTTCCTCTTCATATCACTATCCCTTGTGTGCTCTACGATTAGTGATGAATCTACTCACGATGGAGATACTCCATGCTCTTCAAGTCCTTCATCTGATGAGTTAACCTCTCAATTGGCACAAGGTGGTGAGCTTATCCATGATGCAAATGAAATCAATCAAATCATCGATTAATCTTCCCATCCCTTATCATCTCTTCTCTTGCATGAAGACAACTCTTCAGACCATATTTCTCACAAAATTTCCCTAATTCATTCATCTTCGAATTTGCGATCAGAAGAATCTTTCGACTTGAATAATCTTGTTGTTGAAGTTGAAAAGTCTAGTAAAATTATTGACAAAGATGGCTCCTACCCGGTGAGCAGTGGTCTTGTTGAAACTAGTACGATCTGGTCCAGTATTCAAAATGTGATTTCAAAATCCTTGATAGTTTCAAGACTTCTCAAGGAATTGAGGTACTTCAACTTCTATTGATGGTTATGTCGAGATGTTGTGACACTGGTAAGCCCCCCAAACTAAGCTAGATCTAGTTTCTTTTGCACAATCCTTTTCTTTGCATGGTTTCACTTGATGTAAACCTCTTTTTGAAATATATTTGGTATTTCTAATGTAATCTTTCAAACTTTCGAGATTTGGTTTCTAATCAGATTCAGGAATCTTCTTCAATTGATTCATCTTCATGCAAATCTCTCACATCAAACTTGAGTTTGGAATGTGTATCTCTCATAGAGTCATGGAATTGTGAATTTTATCATTCCAAAGACCATTTTTTGCTAAATGGATCATGCCTATTGGATTCATCTCTTAATATTCAGCTCTCGGTTTTTCTTGCGAATGTTATATTACAAATCTCTCCCTTCATCGCACCTAAATTCCTCTTAAGTGATAATGAATGCATAAGTAATTGTGTGAATAAAATTCTTCTTCGTTCACTATGTCATTACTAGTCTCATGTGTTTGTTGTACTAACATTCCTTTTCACTTATTTCGATGATTACGATGCTAGTGTAGTGTGTTACCAGTTACAAAGAAATAGATTGTCACATTCATCACATGAGGAAGATGATTCTATTATTTAGAGAATTTGTGAAACTATTCAAATTGATTTATCTTCGTCTATTACAAACTAGGAATTTGATGCTTTAATCAACCCATCTGATCATTATTTCATCCTTGATGACTGTCATTCGTTTTATCATTTTCCCACTAGTATACCCAATGACATTTTTTACATCCTCAGGTCTTCATCGTTCAACATCTCACTATTTGGATTTTTGTCGAGATGTTGAGGCACTTCAACCTTCGTTGATTGTTATGTCAGGTCCTCACTTTCTCGATATGACTGTTGAACATGATCAAATCTATTTTCCCTCACAATATTCCCATTGTAATCTCATGCCTCTAATTGAAAATTCATCTTTTCAAATATTTCAGGGTTTTCAAGAGGATTATCATGAATTCTACGATCCAATCATTGAATGGTTGGAATAGTCTTACCTGGAAATCTTAATCATAAATAAAAAAATTCTATCTTTCCTCACTCTTTCTAAGGAGTTTGGTGCACATGGAGACACATTCGAGGGAAGCTTCAGAGGTTTTTTTAGTGATGGTTCTCATAAAAAGGTAAGAATATAAATTGGTTAGAAGTGGTGGCTATGGCCTATCTTTCTGCTGACAGGAAAGACCTTTAATTTTTTGTGCAAGATATTTGATTTCCTATCTTCCCTATTGCACATTGTTTTATATTTGTTTTAATCAATCTCATATTTGTGATTGCAGGTTGGGAACAATTACGGTGGCTACATTGGAAATTTCATTTTACGTGACCCTAGCCTTCTATCTGGATAGGTTAGCAGTAGGTCTAGTTGAATTTTAGTTTACCTGCACATCCATCCTATATTCATTTCCATTTATCTTATTTTTTCTGGTTTTTGTTTCACATCATGGTTTTTCTTTATCCATTTTCAGTCTTGTCTTATGGTTTGTTTCCTTGTCTTGTTGTCTTTCCTATCGTTTTTTGAGATCGTGCATGAAGACGCTCTGTTGGATCAAAGGGAATGTGGAAAAATAGAAAAGGACTTTGTAACACTACAACATTTTGATAACTCTCTTTCCTTCTTCCTTGTCTTGGTTACATCTTCTAGTCGATGATGTTCTGACGGAATATACGATCCTTGCGTTAATAAATCCTTGCATTGAACCACGACCCCCATGTCTATTTTGGAAACCTCATGCCTACACTCAGGTTTTTATATTTCTGTGTTTTTAGGATGATATAATCAAGTAGAGAAGGGCAAGGGGAAAATATAAATGAGCAAACCAATATCATAGGTCTTATATATGCCTCTCTGAAGAGACAACCTCTCCTGCTCTCAATAAGTCAGGATCCCTCTTCTGCCCATGAAATAAATAAGTTTTGATGCACAATCCTATATAAATAAATAAATAAAGGAAAAAGAAGGGAAAGGCTTCTTGCATAGAGAGGTGAAGCAAGAAACTTCGTTGAGGTACTGTCTAGGCTTGTCGGAAGTAAAGCAATGTTTGTGTTCCTGAAGTGACTCCGTCGAGGTATTATCCAGGCCTGCTAGTAGCAGAGAAACAATAGAGATGAAAAAACTATACGCTGAAAATCTAAAACTCGTAAAATTCATTACCCTATCCCCATTTGACACATTGTGTGATCGTCGATCTTATGTTTTTGTTTAACCGAGTAAAAGAATGAAGGGGGCTATGTTTATGCACGGGGTAAGTGGGGAATCCATCACAATATGAATAATGAATCAATACTTCCTAAAGAACTAGACCCTGCACGAAAGAATTAACCAAGGCAGAGAAGTTGGAGTTCTACCAATGTGTCACCAAGTGTTTTCATTGCAACAAATGCCCTCCAAAATTTTGCGTACACTTGAATTTTGGAGCTTACTTTGGATCTTGGGATCATTTGTTCTATATTCACTTCTTGGTCAGCTGATACTTTTTGAGCTCCCTTCTTGGACTGGAAGTGTCGAATTCACTTGCTCACGAATTCTTAGTCCTTAATAAGTGCATGAGAATATTCATTTATGCAAGCTTAGAAAATTATAGCACATTCCATCAAGACGGTGCCTGTGCGATTTCCAACCAGTATCGACAATCATTGTGCACTAACAACGACAATTTATCACATTTTAGTTGTGTTTGTACTTTCGTTTCTATGAGTTTTGCAAACTATCACCCCAACGCACCTTTTTTTTCGAGCATTGTTTTCATGTTTTCCACTATCTCTTTCACTTTCTTTCACTTTAATTAGTGGATTTTTCATGTTATATTTTCTTTAACATATGTTACTTTCATTGTTGATTCACATATCACAAGATTTTTTTTCACTTTTGCAATTGTCATATTTTCACATGTTAGTTGTCGCATAATGTATGTATGCTTTTTATAGTGGTTTCAAGGGGTTATCTATTGGGGAAAATGCTGAGAGGGGGGGTGAATCAATATTTTAAAAAATCACAATAATAATTTTCTTTTCTGAAATATGTACGTGACTTTATTGAACCCAACTCGCGTATGTATGTTGCCTTTTTGGGGCCTGAGCCAAGTTCGGAGTTAATTAGCCAAACAAATCCCTGTACTACTGGCCCTTTCAGCAAAAGTCCACGGAGTGCGAACTGAAGTCTCACCTGAAGCAGTATGGGGGGGGGGGGGGGTGCTAGAACCAAGTTTCTGCACCCTTGATATGTCTGAGGGGATGATTTAGTCCAATTGTGAATACCTTCGCACACGTTACTTTGCACACTTTCCTAGCCTGCGATGCCTTCACGCCCTGTTATATTTGCCTTTGCGCAGCCCTAACTAGTGGATGTGGGGCTTTCGTGCTGCCGGAGCAGCGATCTGCACTATTTCCCCAAGTCACGTCGTGGATCTTACTTATCTTCTTATGACAATTAGTTATCTTCACCTAAACAGATACTTTGTATTATATTCACTGACACAGCACATTTATATAAGTTCACGCAGTAAATAAACAGTAAAATTGCAATTCATACCCAATAATGCATAGAATAGGAAAAGATACACAAAATAATTCTCTTTATTAATGCTTCCAACAGTTACAGACTCGATCTGCCCTGCGTACTCAGCTGCGGACTACTAGGCCTCTGCGCACTCAGCTGCAGAGCCTTCTCCTACTCTATGATCCAAAGACACAACTCTACTCTTCAACTCAATACTTCATCAATTCCTAAGATTCATCCATGCTTAGATTCGATTATTTCTACATTTAGAGCCTCGCTCTATTTATACAATCCCATGGTCTGTGGACCAAGGGTAGATCTTTCAAACCAACATTACATTACAAAAACAAGGGCAGACAACCCTATGACTCTATTACAGCTTCGTGCTCCGCACCCACAATTCGCGAAGTTTTTACAATGGAATTAGTCAAAACTTGGGCTTTAAGCCCCAAAACATGCCTTGAGGGGATCCCATGCCCAACAAGCCTCCAACACAAACACCGTGACTCGCCCTCGAGTCAATCTGTCTGTGTGGAGATCTTCGCGTGGAGACCTCCCAACTCTACTCGGACAGTTGCAATGTCGGAAATGCACTAAGCAGTTGCCTGTTGAATCTCCTGTACTCGTTGTTCTGAGACTGCAGTGTCGGAACTAATCCCCTTCACCTATTTATAGTCCCGCACCTTCTTCAAGCTACTTGGAGCATGAAGACTGTGCTTCTGTCGACTAGTCAGATAGTCGGGCCACTCGTGTATGGCTTCAATCGACTGCCATTCACTTTGCCTGGGAAAGTTTCTCCATTTAGCTTTACCAGCTGCACCGTGCCCCAGGCCTTTTCACGTTGCTTTTGTACCTGTTGATGGAAGCCAACCAGAAACTGCTCCTCTTCAAGTTCCTCCAACTGCGTGAGCCTCTCCTCCAAGGCTCTGTGGTCTATCATACCTGTGAGCACTGCTATGCACAGAATAGGCACAATATACTCCATTGGCATGACAACTTCCACACCATAGGCCAACCAGAAAGGTGTCTATCTCATCAGTTTCTTGCATGTTGTCCTATAATACCATAGTACTGTAGGTACGCGCATGTCCCAATCGCTTTTTTGCGCATTGCATACTTTGGTCAGCGCAGTCTCCAGTATTTTGTTAAATGTTTCTACTGTCCCATTGGCTTGGGGGTGATATGGTGTGATTTTCTGATGATACACCTGAAACTCTTCTGTTAGCGTGCTGATTGTTTCGTTCAAGAAATGTGTACCGCGATCACTCATCAAGATCTTCGGACATCCAAATCATGTCAATACGTGTTCAAACAGAAACTTTGTGGCTGTGGCGGCCATGAAATATTTTACCAGCTGTGTTTCTGGCGAGCAAGTCAAGTACTCTGTCGTAGTGATAATTTATGTTGGGCCCATCTTTCCCTGAGGTTTTATAGGTCCTACGAAGTTGATCACCCACTTTTCAAAGGGTTGCAGCGTCATTTGTTGATTCAAAGGCATCTCGTTCCTCCACAAGGGCTTACCTGTTCTTTGACATACATCACAGACCTTGATATGTGCTTTTGAATCCTGATGAAGGGTTGGCCACCACAACCCCGCGCGGAGGATATTCTGTGTGGTTTCTTGCCCTGCATAGTGTCCTCCTGCAGTCCGCAAGGATATGACTTCGTTCAAATTCAAGTACATACATTCACAGTATCTCATCATTGCCCATCTTATATAGGTGCCCCGCGATAACAGAAAAATCTGTTGTGTGCACCACTAGTTCCTTCTTCTGTTGGACGAAGTACTCTTTCGGTGCAGTTCGAGTTGTGAGAAAGTGGATTATGTCTTCAAAGTTTCCATCCGCTGTGTGCATAGAAAAGAGCTGTGTGTCAGGTAATCCTTCCTCCAAACTGGTAGGATCTTCTCCTATCTCAATGCGCGACAGGTGATCTGGTCCTATGTTCAGGCATCCAGGCTTCACAACTACCTCAAAATCATATTCTTGGAACAATAAAAGCCACCTGCATATGCGCCCCCCCAACACAGGCTTGTTGACCAAGTATTTCAGCATGGAATGATCTGTATACATCTTGAAGTCTCCCCCTAGCAAATAGTGCCGATATTTTTGGAGCGCATACACCATAGCCAATCCCTCGCGTTCAGTTATGGAATAATTATTTTCTTCTTTAGAAAACCTACGACTCATGAACGCGATAGGGTGATCGAAGCCCTCTCCACCCTCCTGTGCTAGTACTTCTCCTAGCGCTATACACAATGCATCAACATGGACATGAAATTCCTCATCCCATTTCGGGAAGACCAGGATCGGCACAGAGGCCAATTTTTCTTTTAGTGCATCCAATCTCTTCATGCAGTCATCGTTCCAGCAAAACATGACATCCTTTTTCAATATCTTCTCCATCGGTGTGGTGATCTGGGCATAGCTTTTGATGAACTTCCTGTAATACCCCGTATGTCCCAGGGTAGTGCATAGCTGTTTGACACTTCACGGCACTTCCAAATTCAGAATCACCACAATCTTCACGGGGTCTACCATTAGTCCCTGTTTGCAAACCACATGTCCCAACAGGTTCCCAAAGGGAATGAGGAACATACACTTCTTAAGGTTCAATGCGATTTGGTGTCATCGAAAAGTATCCAACATTAAGCATAAGCTTGCTACATGGTGCTTAACCAATCCAAATATAGTCCAATCATCCAGATAAACCTCCAGGAACTTGTGGATATATTCCTTGAATGCTGCAACAACTATGCGCAAAAAGATGGTCGGCGCGTTCTTCAATCCAAACGGCATAATAGTGTATTGAAAGCAGCCCCACTCAATCACGAAGGTGGTCTTGCTCCTATCTTTCGGTACGATTTTGATCTAGTGGTACCCTGAGAACCCATCAGTAAAAGAATATGCTTCTTGCCCGCCGACATTTTCCAATACTTCATCTGTGAACGGAGTTGGGAATGGGTCATGCACACATGCATCATTCAATTTTCTGAGATCCATGCATATTCTTATCTCGCCCTTCTGCTTCTTTTCGTGCACCACCATAGGGCTTACCCAATCGGATTCTTCCACCAGCTCAATGATTCCTGCTACTACCATTTTGTCTAGTTATACGCGGACCTTTTCCTTGTATTTCAAATTCAAGTGGTAAGACCTCTGCTTAACTAGCTTTGCGTCAAGTTTTAATGTGATCTTCATTATCCCTAAATCGGTAACGATTCCCTTTAATTCCATGATCTTGGTCAGGAATAAGTCCTAGTACTTGCAGAGAAACTCAACGACCTTATCCACCATCATGTCATCCCAGTAGTCACCAAGCGTTGCATACTTAGGTTTAGCTTCTGTACCAATGTTCACCTACTTTGTCTTTATCGACACAGTTATGTCAGGGTCTTCAATCAGTGGTCCTTGAACCTCGCAATGGCCTTCAGTTTCTGGAATGTTAAATTTTCACGGATCCTCATCATCTTCTTCAATGTTTACATTATAACATTCCAGCGTGCAGCTCAGCTGAGTAGCCCATTCAGTCTAAACCAATTCTATTGGCTCCTAGGGTATCTTTAAGATGGCTACTTTTACTGCTTGTAGTGCGTCATCAACAGTGTCCCACAAACGATCCTCAAAAGTGAAGGTTAATAGGAACCCTTCGCGCATGATATCCCATTCGCTCGTCCCATGGCACAGCATTGTCTCTATATACCAATTCATGGGTATAACATCTAGGGTATGGTAGAACAGGTGCACCCACTCAAGTTGTGGGTCTTCCCCATAGACCCATCTGAGGCTTCCCAAAATGCATGTGCATCATTCTCCTGCATTCGCCCCAGTTCTCAAAGCTTCCTTGGTGCGTACCCCACCACCTCACGGGTGTAGCACGTAGTACCCATTTCAAAGCCTTAAAACGTTGCTGCTCTAACACCTACCTTTTAAATCTGTTCAAGAAAACATCTACCTCACTTAACCCATCATAAGTAGGCAGATCCCTTACTTCCATTGATACCCAACGCAACGATCTTGTCATCATGTTGCAATTCAGCGTGGTTACCTCATGTAACTGGTTCTGCCATCACTCTATCTCTTCATCAGAATCTGATGTATAGGAGCTTTCGCGCTCCCATGAGATTCGTCCATCTGCGGTGGGATTTACCTAGTCTTGCTCTCATGCAGTTATCTTGTAGATGCAATCTAAGTCGTCGTTGCTTTCATAGTCGCGCACTGGCTCCGTGTAGCGCGATCCTTCTGCAGGGTCCAAAGGTACAACTACAAACAGAGACTTTTTCTCAAAAATCATCTTGCGCTTCTTCAGATTTATCACCTCGTTCATGTCAGTGGCCTAATCTATTCCTAATAGTGCAGGGTAGGGATTGTTGTCATTTACAATCTCTATCACTTTGAAGTCTGCTAGCACGCTTGTTTCTTCAATATCCACTGTGATTCTCTGCAATCTCCCCATATGTATTATCTTTTGCTGGTTCGCCATTCGTAGCTGGATAGAATACCATTACAACGTAGGCCTTCCCATGCGCTCCCATGTCTGCTTCGGTAGAATGTTCTCGTTTGATCCTAGGTCCATAATCACTTGGTCCATCTCATATTCAAAAATCTGCGCGGTCAATCTCATTTCTCTTCCCATCCTCGTCGCGTGCTTTCCAATCTTCTAGAGTACGCGCTGTCCAAGCGCATTGATTAATGAGTTCCTGCAACCCTTTTACAGCCTTAATGTCGCGCAGTAGTTTCATGCATGTTTCTAGGAACGTCGTGAGCATCGATGGATCCATTTTTGGCTCTGGTCTATCTTTACTTCCTGAAGTGGAGGCATCAATGAAGCTCTTCCTAGCTTCCATGAAGGTTTCCTTAGCACGCTCCAAATCAAACTCTGGTTCTTTCATCGGAGCCTTGCAAACCCAAGTACTATCTTCAGGCTGCTTTCCTTTATCATCCCCTGTCGTAATTCCACTTCGGAGCACAATGTTCACGTTGGGGTCTTCCTCTCACAGCTCAAACTCCATCATTTGCAGGTTTTGAGTCGGGGGAGGTTGGAGCGCTCCTTTGTCGCGCAACCTAGCTATCAGTGTGGGACAATCCTCTGTCTCATGATCAAACAAGGTACAATACAGATATGATGGACATGTTGGATTCATACAATCATGGGCATAATGTCCTAGCCCTCTACAATTGTAACATATTAGTTGTCTGCGACCTCTTCCAGGTTTCCTCTACCTCAACATCCGATTCGCACCATCCCTACGTTCTGGTAAAGGGGCCGGGTTTCGGCCTGAACTCTATAGGTGGGAGTCCTATCCATCATTAATTCATAACTTCTACAGGTGCACTCATCATGTCCCACTGATCTACAGAAATTACAGAACAACTGTTGCGAATTCTGCGTGTACCCCTGTAATAAATGGTAGTTGTTTGTAGCCTGCTTTCCTCTTATTTGACAAATGGCACACCACAACGCAGGCACCACGCTAGGTCCTTCTTGGGCCTCCAGTCTTAACGGCATCGGTCCTCCTCCCACGAGGTAATTCATGAACACCGAGCAATGGTCCTTTTCATGACCCTAACCCTTACATTTAACACACCATACCTTGTCACACACTTCTGGATGAGCTGTCCTATCTTGTTTCATACTCTGCATCTCAAGGCATAAGTTCTTCAACTGCGCGTGGATCTGCTGAACTTCCAGGTTATGATCTTGTATCAGGGTTTCATGCAACCTCATCACGATCTGCAAGGCCTTGAGCTGAGTTGTTAGCCTATGTTGTGACAGCGCGTTCCTTAAATGCGGCGTTAGCAATGCTACAAACCATTTGCGGTGTTTTCCATCTGTCAAAGTCATATTAGCTTCACGAACTGTGCACTTCAGTCTCTGATCCAATTCCTAGGGGGTTTCACCTGGTAGCATCGTGATCTCCTTTAACTTAATGATCGACTGCGCCTCTGACTTCGGCTGGCTAAATTCTTTGTCCAATGTAGTTTGGATGTTTGTGATCCTCGCATTCGGATTGCCATTAGAATGCTTAATATACTAGGTCAGCAAGCGATCCTGCAGAGCACCGAACAGTGTCACTTTCTTTATATTATCATCTATAACTCCCTATGCTACCCATATATCCCTTATCATGAACCAAAACTAGTATGGATCTTCATTTCCTATTCCCTTAAATACTGGCAGCTTTATCGCGCTTACCATATCGACTCACGGTGGTGGCAGAGGTGGTATGGGTGAAGATGGGGGTGAAGACGATGAAACTGGCGATGGTGTGGGTGCGGGTGGTATGTGCAGAATCCTCTGCCTTATCAAATTGATCGCACTTCTTGGTGAGACTTTCGTGAGCTCTTCTTCGCCCCCTGGCGGAGGTGAAATCAAGGGGCTAGTTTCTAGTTCTATACTTCCTTCGTTTCTATAAATTCTTCCACTTCGCATAGCCCCAAACATCAATGTATTCACATAATATATTTTTCACACAGTATAATTTTAATCCAAGTGTTCAGAGACTTAATGTACTTACCTCGCAGTCCTTTAAGAAAGCATCATTCTGCCTCGCTATAGTTGACTCAAGTATCTACCGTGAACTCAGTAATGAATCCTCCTATAATTTGATTCAGCCAGTGATCAACAACACACACGATCTTATCCTCCAATGCTTCCAATCTGTGCACCAACTCCGGGGTCCACATAATAGGACTTCCGAGTTTACACCTTCCTTGGCTATCTTCTAGCTTCGCGATCCACTCGTACAACTCAGTAGGGAAAGATGCAAAGAAACTTTTGTGAATCTTTGTGTACAGGTAGAAGTCTAACCACTCTTCCTCTGATAGTTGTGGATTCTTGTTCTCCCACGCGACGAACTTGTGAATTCTCCTATCCAACCAATCTTCAATTTCTTTCTTAGTTGGATTCCAGTGATACAACATCAGACGTCTCTATGTAGATTCTAGTCTCGGCAACGAAACCATTGGCTTGTTGGGACCTGACCCAAGTTCGGAGTTAATTGGCCAAACAAATCCCTGTACTGTTGGCCCTTTTGGCAACAGTCCGCGGAGCACGGAGTGAAGTCTCACCCAACGCAGTATGGGGGGCTGCTGGAACCAGGTTTCCTCACCCTTGAGATGTCTGAGTTAGTCCAACTTTGAATACCTTCGCACAGATTACTTCATGCACTTTCCTAAACTACGAGGCCTTTGCGCCCTATTATATTCGTCTTAGCGCAGCCCTAACTAGTGGTTATGGAGCTTTCGCGCTGCTAGAGCAATGATCTGCACTATTTCCCCAAGTCACACCATGGATCTTACGTGTCTTCTTATGACAGTTAGTTATCTTCGCCTAAACAGATACTTTGTATTATATTCACTTACTCAGCACATTTATATAAGTTCGCACAGTAAATAAACAGTAAAATTGCAATTCATACCCAATAATGCATATAATAGGAAAAGATACACATAAATATGGTAAAACTTCTCTTTATTAATGCTTCCAACAGTTACAGACTCCACTTTCCCTACACACTCAGCTGCAGGGGTCCGCGCACTCAACTGTGGACTACTAGACCTTTACGCACTCAACTGTGGAGCCTTCTCCCACTCTACGACCCAAAGACACAACTCTACTCTTCGACTCAATACTTCATCAATTGCTAAGATTCATCCATGCTTAGATTCGATTATTTCTACACTTAGAGCCTCACTCTATTTATACAATCCCATGGTTCGCGAACCATGGTTAGATCTTTCAAACCTCCATTACATTACAAAACAAGGGCGAACAACCCTATGACTCTATTACAGCTTCACGCTCCGTGCCCACAAATCGCAGAGTCTTTAAAATGGACTTAGTCAAAACTTGGGCTTTAAGCACCAAAACATGCCTTGGGGGGATCCCACACCCAACAATGTACGTGACTATTGTAAAAGAAACTAGTGTATGCTTAGTAAACTTGTAAAACAACTAATTCTTTATTTTTTAAACATAAACCAGAATGTAAGAGATTTATCAGGCATTTGATAAGCAGTAAGTAGGTGCAGTAAGAACAGAATAGAGTATCACACATAAGAAACACACATGAACACTAGGATTTAAGGTGGAACCCCAATGTGGGAGAAAACCACTGTTGTTGTCGTCTCAGTCTTCAAAATTATTAATATCAAAAAAATCTTACATTCTTGTACTAGTGTAGACTCGTGTTAGTATGCAGGCACCCACCAGTTGAAGGCTACAACCTTCACTTGTTCTCCTGCTCCTACTGGAAGGGAGCTCCAACCCCCTAATCTAATTGCCAGCTACTACTGGAAGGAAGATTCAACTTCCTCAATGAAGGCTCCAACCCTCAGCAACATCTATGGACCACATTTCATAAATTTTCACACTGGCTCCACCTACTTTAATACATCACAACTTGTAGATAAACTGAAGAAAACACCAACTTAATTCAAACAAAATTCTAGTGAGACCAATGTAACCAGGACAAAGAACTGAACTCAGAATATTGCATCAACACACAGAATCAACTGCAACCCTCATCATTCATATGCCAACATCTATACGCTACTTCACTTAAGGCAACCCATGTGTGTACGCGCCTTTCTGTAGAGTAACCTATGTACAGATCTCAATATACTAAAAACTTGTAATTCTGAATCAGACACAGAGGACCAGAATTATTCTAAAATATTATGTTAGCTTACAAAACCCTCATACAGTTAGTAGCATCAATCATCTTTTCAACCAATCAACATGTAACCAAATTCAACTTCACCATTCAATCAGTTCTACTGCATACATTTGGTGGGCTCCAATATTGTAGCAATAATGCTACAACTCCTGGAGCTCCCTTCTTTAATTTTATCAACCCGGTAGTTCATAACAAACTTGGAAGCGATGGTGCTGTATGCATAAGTACTAGCTCTTGCCGCAGTTGTCACTTGGTCAGCTGGCACAAGTCCGCTAGGGGCTCAAGCCAACTTCTATGAGCTCTTAGAAGAAGCTTTTTAACTGATGGACGAAAGCTAACTCAAAGGAAGCTAATCTACTTGCGGAAAGAAACTGAAAGCCAAAAAGAAACGCAAACCCTAGCAAACCCTAATTCTACCAGCTAGTCCTACTGATGCAAAAATGAGAATGCAAACTATGAGAAGAGATGTCATTACTTCTAGGAAGGTAAAATGCATGTGTCTAAGTTATCACTATCTGAAGAAAACATCTTTTTGTATTTTTGATTAAGTTGTTGGAATTATCATGCATGTGCTTCTAACTAGTTTCCCAATGTGCAGGGATGGATCAAGGGATGAAATGCTTTGGGAAAGGTTGGGATGGTACAGAGAGGGTCTAAGGGATCCCTAGCATTCTTTCTGAGAGTTTCACAAAGTCTGGAGGCCATGCAACCGTGTTTATGAACTTCTACAGGAAGTCTGCAGGGGTTTCTACAAGAAGTTCTGTAAGTCTTCTACAGGATGTTCTGTAATTCTTCTACAGGATGTTTCGAAATGGGATTTTGGAGCATGGATGGAGGGAAAAAGATGGAGGAATGAGTATGGAGGTGAAATAGGGATGTGAAGAGGTCTAAGGCTCGGTGGATGAGGCTAAGGAGCGATTGGATTGGTTCAAGGGAGAGTGAAGCAATGTTGCACAAAAATTAGGGTTTTGGGAGCGAATGGCAAACGTGAAGCAAGGGTTCTAAGTAGAGGGTGGAGCAGGTAGGTTGGATGGAGTATGTGTAGGTAAGGAAGGGTAATAGGTACTCTGCAATTGGTTTTCCAAACTGAACAAACAAAGACATGCAAAAAACAAAGATCTAGTTATGCTACCCTAATATGATCTAGCGAACAGTAATAAGAATGGACAACAACTTTATTTGCAAGGAGACCATGTATATTATCTATGAAATGAAGCATTCAAAGCTCTGAACATGTAACCAACTTCTGCAAATGAAAACCAAACACTAATGATTGCATGGTAAAGCAAAGTCAGTGTTTTTGTGGGCAGCAAAGTCATCCTAGTCACAGCTCCTGATCCCACTAAGGGAGAGGTGAAACCACAGATGTTTGTTGGCCCTTTTCTTGAAGCTTTTTTCTGTTAACAACCTGTCAAATAAATCTGAGCATGAAAATCTATTTTACTCATTTAAAAAACAAACTAAATAACAAAACAAGATTTAGATCTAAATAGCAAATTTTATTCTAAGAATGCAGCAAAGACACATAAAGATAATCAAAGGAGGTATTGGGCGCTTGAGATGGGCCCAACCCCAAGAGCTGTAGCCTCCTAAGAGAGATTTAGAGCTGGTGCAAAGCTGGATTCATCTTTATTGATCAAGAAATGAAGAGTTACATCAAAACTGTCCACAAGAAGAACTTGAACATGAGCTGAAAGCAAAGCTAGTCTATTGCATAAAAATCGAATTACAAAATGACTGCAACAAAGCTATGAAATGACTAACTACTAGCTACTATCTACTGGCTAACTAGCTAACCAAATTGACTAACTGAAATGAGGTCTTAAGCCCTCTTATTTATACAATTTGAGGACCCAACAGTCCTCCTAAAATTTAGGAACTTGGCTGCCCAAGACTTGTAGTTAACAGCAGTCCTACTTGACTTGCTTGGCTGCCCTTGTGCTCATTGATTTGGTGGCCTTTGAACTCCGAGCTGATGGTGGAGAATTCGAGGTAAGGGCCCATAAATGAGGGGGACACCTTCCTACAAATCCTCTAGCTTGTTCTCCCACGAATTTGGCTGCCAAGTGCTCATTAAGACCTTCAATTTTGTCTCCAAGTTGACCAAAAAGGCTACACAAAGCACCCATTAGACTTGTTGGCATAATGACTAACCAAATTCACTCTATTAACATAAAAATAATCAAAAACATGCAATAAACTAATGAGAATGGTGGATTAAGTCAAATTAGGAGGTTGGATGAGCCCAAATAATTGTCCATTTTTGGGGCTCATCATCACCCCCCTACTGAAAGTGTTGCTCATCCTCTGAGCAACCAATCTCTCTCCTCATCTTTGATGGCCCTGGTGGCCTCCTTTTCATGCCAAGCTTCTGAAGTGATGTCCTCTTTTCTGTCATGAAACCATGCTTCTTTGCTTCTTCCCACTGCCTGTTCCTTTTCCTAGTGAATTCTCAGCCTTGGTGTGAGTGTGCAAGTATATTCAATCTGATGGCAGAAATGGTGGCGAAAGGAGATGAAACCAGTGGAGGATGGAAGAAGAGAGTGGTTGCATGTCTCCTCAACAGTTTTCAAGCTTCAAATCCCTCTCCATAATTGATTCTAGCCTACCCAAAGGCTTCTACAGGATGTTTCTGGTAAAAATACAGAACTTCCTGTAGAAAGTTGAACCATGACTAAATTGTGTCCGAACCCTGAAAAGAATGAGTGTTCATGGAGGGGATGGATGTGCTTAGGGTGGCCAACACAGGTGCTGCCTCCTTAGCTAAAATCTCGACCGATTTCTCCTTTTGCTGCCCTTTTTCCAAACTTCCTGTAGAAAGTCCTGTAGCTGAGTTCTGGCTTCCTGTAGAAACAGTCTTCAATGTTTTTGCCTGCTTGACTGAAGATGCCTTCTCATTGACATGTGCTGTGGTTGCCTTGGGTGTGTCCCTACTTGTTTTGACATTTTTAGTCCTCTCAGCCCGTGTTTGAAACCATTTCTCCCTTGGTGTTTGTGCCTTCATTCCTCCCGCAGTTTTGGCCTCAACAATTTGGCCTTTGCTCCTTTTCTTCTCTGTTCTTGCCTTGCCTGAATGTCTTGCATTTCTTCATCATTGGTTTTCTCATATTTTTCAATGTATTTTTCTTCCTTGCCATCCTTTATTTTTCTTCAGCACTTCCACTAACTCATCAACATTAGTTCTTTGAGTATCCAGCCTTGTCCTCCCCCTCTCGCTTTTATTTGGCTCCTTGTATTTCTCTTGATCATGTAAAAGATCCCACCTATTCATTGTATGACTGTACTATGACAAGACACAAACTTTCTGCTCTTGGTTGGTTAATGACATGCCTTGAATGGTCCAAGCTATGATTGATTTCCACCTTACACTTATTTCATCTCATTAGTCTTATGGTCAACTTTAAGTCGCACCAATGTTTGTTAACTCTTCATTTGTGCAATTTTGGCCACCTTCAATTAATCCTTCTTGCTGTAACTGGTTGTCAGCTGCCAAACCTGATCTGTCACAGTAAATAAATTTTTCATTCCCCAGCCTGATTGCTTTTATAAGCACTCTCAAAGTAGTGTTCCCCTGTTCTCGATTTAGACAGCTCCAAGCTAGCTTGGATCTATGACATAATCCCTTTACAATCCTGGATCACCTGCATAAAATTTTGATATGATACCTTACTCTGTTTTAACAATTATGTTCATGCCTGCAAAAGACCCTAACCAAGTTTTCTTCTTTGGTTCTCCTTTTTTTTTCTTTTTTTTTTTTGGTAGAAAGAGATCTCAAGGACATTAAAAATTCTTCAGCTATCTGGTTATGAGAGGAAGAGTTTTGCTTCTACAGATAGAGGACAAGGACCAAGTTTCCTTCTCAAGACACATTCAGATATGCAAACTCCAAATTTTTCATACCCAGGCTGGCTTTCACAGCTGCATATGCCTTCCTTATAAGAGAATTTTAGATATGAAACGTGGAGAGATGCATAAAAACTGAGAAATTCCATGCAACACACAATCACACTGCTATTTTTGACTTACAGGCAAACTGGTCTCTAATTCTCCTGCTCCAGATAGTTCAATTCACCACCTTTCAAAATATATATCATGCATGGAAGAGTGTTTTCGAGCCTACCCTTCTCGGAACTCCAAATCTGATGAGGGAAAGCTCAGGTTTCTTTGTTCCAAAACGCTGTGTCATACTTCCTGTAGAAGACCCACCCGTTTCCTGTAGAACGCCCTTGCATAGGTGGGTTTGAAAAATGGCCGAGAAAGCTTGGTTTGCTGATATGGGGCTGGTATGGAGCTTGTTGCAGCTGCAAGGAATGTGGTAAACTCGAAACAACATCGGTGAGAGTTCGATTGGCCATTATGAAGATTTCCGTTGATGGAGGGTGAGCTGGCCAACTGCACGTTGGCCCCATGCAGACTGTTGGTCCCCACTGTAGTGTAATTATGAACTGTAGTCCCCTTCTATTTGTTAATCAACTGATGCCCTGTTCACTGGAGTTCAACACATCTACCATTGCCGGTATTTTTCAACTTCCACGTGAATCTCATCCACGCATGCTACGTGATTTTTCAGGAGTGCTAGAGAACTGGATGTCGGGTTAAACTTATTCCATTCGTGGCTTAATTCCACCATCCCATTAATTCATGCAGTTTTCAAATTAAATTTATGCAATAGAAGAATGAGTTTGTCACATACTTCGAAGTTGAATGGCTGCCGTGAGCTGCTGTGGCCTATCATTGCTGCATGCATTGGTTTTTCTGATTGCATGTGGCTTGGCTGCTAATCTTTGATTGTTTTTTCCTTGTGCAGGTGTCCTCTGGCCAGATCTAAGCTGCATGCAATTGTTTCCACGTCCAGATCTGCACCTTCAAGCTGTTGCTGCTGCATGGTCACAAAACCAGAACTTGTTTTCGCCATTGCTCTCAAACGGTAAACCAGATTGATATGAAACTCGGTGAGGATGTTCCTATCATCATTATGCATTTCCCATAGCAAAATCGTGATCAATGGATGCACGGATTTCGAGAAAAATGGAAAATGGCTGAAGATTTCAGAGCTCGATTTCTCGGAAACCGTGCATCGGAATCGGCTGAAACTGCTTGGGTAGGTTACCATTACTCACATGCATATCCCCATGAAACAGGTTTTGAAACGGATGCACGGATATGGAGAAAATGCAAAAATGGCTGATGGTGATGAAGGCTGATTTCTTGGAAACCGTGCACCGAAATTCTCTGAAACTGCTCAAGCATGTTGCCATCACCCTTGTACAATTCCCCATAAAACGGTTTGTCAAATGGATGCATGGTTTTCAAGTTATGGCAAAAACAAATTCTGTTCTATGTCTTTTTGCTTCAAGGCACTTTGCATGTGTTTGCATGGAAGGGAAAACTGAGCTTGGGCTGTGATGCAGGTATGGAGATGATGGAGGAGGAGTTGGAAGATTGCATGAGGACTTCTGAACCCTTGAGGAAGCTACCATGTTCGCCAAACCACTTTTTGGAATCCATGTCTAGTTTCCCACAATTTCTACAGGAAGTTCCTGTAGAAGCACAATGAGAAGCACAATGAGGTGGAAAAAATGATGGAGAAAGGCAAGGGGTGGACGCACAAGTGCTTGTAGGCCTAATCAACAGATTCCCACCATCAGATTCACTTTTGAAATTGGATTTGGCTCGTCCAAAGGTTCTACAGGATGTTTCCTGTAGAAATACAGAGCTTCCTGTAGAAGGCACAAGAAAAATTCCTTTAACCTTGATTTGAGTGCTCCTCCTGTCATGAAACATCCTTCTTGCAACGTGCAATGTCACTGCTGCAACATGAAATTATTCAATGGAGATTAGCTTTATTTTTCTTTTCTTTTTCTCTTTTTTTTTTGAAAAACAACTAGGGCGCCTCATGGAGGTTTTCACCCTAATTGCCTGCCTTGGGCGCCTCCAAGGGAGGTTTTCACCCAAAGATCTTATTCCCTTTTATTTTCTCTTTTTTTCCAACCCATTGACCGCCTCATGGAGGTTTTCAATCAATGAGCCAATCTAAGGCACCTCCAAGGAGGTTTTCACCTTAGATTTTTATTTTTCTCTTATTTTCATTTTTTTTTTCTTATATATATATATTTATTTATTTTTTTTCTACCCTACCCTACTTGAAAAACAAAATCATTTTCAAGTATAAGAATACTTCCAATGGAGCCATGTGCACATTGAGATTAGAGACAAGATGATGTAAAGGCTCGGAATGCATGCTTTGACAACTATCCAACTTTCAGAGACAAAATGATCTGACTTTGAGAGTACAAAACATAGCTGAGGAGGAGAGTGCTGCTGCAACTTAGTGACCTTCTGAAACCATATCTCAATATAGCTTTGATATCCTTGGTCATCTTGCTGATTTGGATCATTCTTCATGTCACCTTCTATCATGACCTTCTGATCTTCCTCTTTTTGTTGATCTTTCTCTTAAGTACATGGAGGATTTGATGATAACCATGAGGGAACTCTCTCGATCTCTGATTTAGATCTCTTCTCTTCATCAAGTGCAGCCCATGGTTCCTTGATCTCCTCTTTGGAATCTTCTTTTGCTTTTGGTCCTTCAATATTGTCAATATCATCTCTGCTTTGCAACACTCTTCCTGAGCTTTGGTGAAGATCATTGGGCTCAAGAGGAGTTGTTTGGATATGTTGTGCCTCAGATTTGCAATGGGGTTGAGCTGCTCCATTGTGTGGTTTTGGAAATGGTACGGGTAGTTGAGTGGAGGTGTGAAATTGAGATGGAGATGGATGGCATTGTGGTTGGGTAGGCATTTGGGGTTGCCTTGGTGGAGGAGGAGGCGATGGTTGTGGATGAACAGGTGGTGGAGGAAAATGAGCGGGATGAGAGTTGTACTGGGGCCTCCACTCCTGATAAGGTGCATTCCACTGAGGCTGTGGCTGAGCATAAGAGTGAAACGAATGAGCAACTGGTTGGGCATAATATGGACCTGTGAAGGAACAAGGAGGAGGTGTGAACCAGGAAGGATGAGTAGGGGGACCCCAAGAAGGCATGAAAGTGGCTTGGTAGGGGTCATAATAGGTCTCAGGTGTCCCTTGCAGCTCCTGCTGATAAGATCTAGGTTCATGCGGCCAACTTTGGTTCATATAATGGAGTGGTTCAGTGGCTCCCTTGGCTCTTTGATATGCAGCTTTGATTCTGGGCAAGGAAGGGCACTGATCTGTAGGATGGTATTCTTCACAGATGAAACACACTTCTAGGGAGTGCATTGGACATTCGTTCCTAGGATTCTTTCTAGTGCACCTAGGACAAAAGACGACCAAAGCCCTCTTGGCTTCCTCTTGCTTCTTTTGGATCCGCAAGGTATCTAGTTGCATGGCAAGAAACTGCCTCATATCACTCTTGAAATCTTTGATCTGATTTTCAAATTCATCTTTGGACAAGATGTTGCTCCCAACATTTCTGCTTGTAGCCATTCGCTCAGAGGAATGGTTTCTTCTTCTTCTCCCCTAGAGGTTCTTCAAATATGTCTTGATGTCCACCCAGGGGTTCTTTAATCACAACCATCGAAGAAGAGATAACGTTGGCTGTGTGAAGCAGTGGGGGGTGTTGTGCAAATATTTTTCTAAATTATCTCTACTCCTACAAGACATGAAATGAAATCTTTTTGGTTGATTTTTTCTTTTTTCTACTTCTACCTACAAAATTGAAATAGATTGAACTGCAACTAACTATCTTGCTGAAATGAAAATGCGGAATGGAAATGAAAGCAGGAAAGGACTAATCTATTTTGCTCAAATGAAATTGCAGGAATGAAATGCTAGTCTACGCTTGCAGAATTGAAATTGCGGAATTGAAATGCTAATCTACGCTTGCAGAATTGAAATGCTAATCTACGCTTGCAGAATTGAAATGCTAATCTACGCTTGCAGAATTGAAATTGCGGAATTGAAATGCTAATCTATGAAAGCGGGAAATGCTAATCTACTTTTGCATAAACGAAATTGCATAATGGAAACGAAATAAACTACTTAGAAGAAGATTATAGTGGAAAATAGAAGAAAAGCGGCAATCACCAATACTCTGACGCTTCCCCGGCAACGGCGCCAAAAAGATGGTGGGCTCCAATATTGTAGCAATAATGCTACAACTCCTGGAGCTCCCTTCTTTAATTTTATCAACCCGGTAGTTCGTAACAAACTTGGAAGCGACGGTGCTATATGCACAAGTACTAGCTCTTGCCGTAGCTGTCACTTGATCAGCTGGCACAAGTCCGCTAGGGGCTCAAGCCAACTTCTATGAGCTCTTAGAAGAAGCTTTTTAACTGATGGACGAAAGCTAACTCAAAGGAAGCTAATCTACTTGCGGAAAGAAACTGAAAGCCAAAAAGAAACGCAAACCCTAGCAAACCCTAATTCTACCAGCTAGTCCTACTGATGCAAAAATGAGAATGCAAACTATGAGAAGAGATGCCATTACTTCTAGGAAGGTAAAATGCATGTGTCTAAGTTATCACTATCTGAAGAAAACATCTTTTTGTATTTTTGATTAAGTTGTTGGAATTATCATGCATGTGCTTCTAACTAGTTTTCCATTGTGCAGGGATGGATCAAGGGATGAAATGCTTTGGGAAAGGTGGGGATGGTACAGAGAGGGTCTAAGGGATCCCTAGCATTCTTTCTGAGAGTTTCACAAAGTCTGGAGGCCATGCAACCGTGTTTATGAACTTCTACAGGAAGTCTGCAGGGGTTTCTACAGGAAGTTCTGTAAGTCTTCTACAGGATGTTCTGTAATTCTTCTACAGGATGTTTCGAAATGGGATTTTGGAGCATGGATGGAGGGAAAAAGATGGAGGAATGAGTATGGAGGTGAAATAGGGATGTGAAGAGGTCTAAGGCTCGGTGGATGAGGCTAAGGAGCGATTGAATTGGTTCAAGGGAGAGTGAAGCAATGTTGCACAAAAATTAGGGTTTTGGGAGCGAATGGCAAACGTGAAGCAAGGGTTCTAAGTAGAGGGTGGAGCAGGTAGGTTGGATGGAGTATGTGTAGGTAAGGAAGGGTAATAGGTACTCTGCAATTGGTTTTCCAAACTGAACAAACAAAGACATGCAAAAAACAAAGATCTAGTTATGCTACCCTAATATGATCTAGCGAACAGTAATAAGAATGGACAGCAACTTTATTTGCAAGGAGACCGTGTATATTATCTATGAAATGAAGCATTCAAAGCTCTGAACATGTAACCAACTTCTGCAAATGAAAACCAAACACTAATGATTGCATGGTAAAGCAAAGTCAGTGTTTTTGTGGGCAGCAAAGTCATCCTAGTCACAGCTCCTGATCCCACTAAGGGAGAGGTGAAACCACAGATGTTTGTTGGCCCTTTTCTTGAAGCTTTTTTCTGTTAACAACCTATCAAATAAATCTGAGCATGAAAATCTATTTTACTCATAAAAAAAAAAACTAAATAACAAAACAAGATTTAGATCTAAATAGCAAATTTTATTCTAAGAATGCAGCAAAGACACATAAAGATAATCAAAGGAGGTATTGGGCGCTTGAGATGGGCCCAACCCCAAGAGCTGTAGCCTCCTAAGAGAGATTTAGAGCTGGTGCAAAGCTGGATTCATCTTTATTGATCAAGAAATGAAGAGTTACATCAAAACTATCCACAAGAAGAACTTGAACATGAGCTGAAAGCAAAGCTAGTCTATTGCATAAAAATCGAATTACAAAATGACTGCAACAAAGCTATGAAATGACTAACTACTAGCTACTATCTACTGGCTAACTAGCTAACCAAATTGACTAACTGAAATGAGGTCTTAAGCCCTCTTATTTATACAATTTGAGGACCCAACAGTCCTCCTAAAATTTAGGGACTTGGCTGCCCAAGACTTGTAGTTAACAGCAGTCCTACTTGACTTGCTTGGCTGCCCTTGTGCTCATTGATTTGGTGGCCTTTGAACTCCAAGCTGATGGTGGAGAATTCGAGGTAAGGGCCCATAAATGAGGGGGACACCTTCCTACAAATCCTCTAGCTTGTTCTCCCACGAATTTGGCTGCCAAGTGCTCATTAAGACCTTCAATTTTGTCTCCAAGTTGACCAAAAAGGCTACACAAAGCACCCATTAGAGTTGTTGGCATAATGACTAACCAAATTCACTCTATTAACATAAAAATAATCAAAAACATGCAATAAACTAATGAGAATGGTGGATTAAGTCAAATTAGGAGGTTGGATGAGCCCAAATAATTGTCCATTTTTGGGGCTCGTCAACATTATCACTCAACCCTAATCAATATGAGGACATCTTTGACAGATAGCAAAGATACAGCAACACTGATCAATCTAATCAATTATTTATGAACAAAAACCCTTCCTTTATATACACGACTTTGAAGAAACGAACCCGTGTGTATACGCAACTTCACCGAGACCAACCTATGTACAGATATGCAAATTTTGACCTAAAATTTCATGGATTTTTAGAACTTCAGAAATACCCAGATCATAATATCCAGAGATAAAAACATGCATCAATACTTAGATCTATTCAATCCATGAGAAGATCATACAATGGAAATTTATTTTAGGTCTCATGATCCTCATCCATCATTGTATTCATTGGTGCATAATTATTTGAGATCTATGTGTCAACTATGGCCCTTACAATGCAAATATACTTCAGATTGAAGTATTCATCAAAAAACCCTTTCACATGCACACTTAGCAGTTTGATCTTCACCTCCTTATATAGTTAGAGCCTTAGTAAATACCATGAGTCAAAATTACATTAGTGTCGGTGGTAATCTTGGACAAGATCAGGTAACCATTATTGTGCTCAATATTGTGGGCTAATACCATGGTAAGGACCCTTGGTATTCTTAAATTAGTGCGTCAGCATGTATGTGACTTTTCTTCTTTGTACTTGTCTGTATACGTGACTTGGCCTTAACGAACCTGCGTATAGATCTTCAAATATTCACCTTTATCAAACTTCTGATTCTGGTCTGTAAACCTTTGTCCCAACATTCTGTTATTTCGTTCCATCACTCCGTCACCTCCGAACAAACCTGTGGATTCATCTAGTTACCATATACTTGTTTTGTTACAAGTGATTTTCCATCAAGGACAACACATGCATCATAATGCCAACATCATATTTGTGTGAATTAGTAGGTATAACCATGTAAACATGAGTTGCACTCATTCCCAAAGTTTTAAGCACTATCGAACAAGTGTCGTCACAATCATTGTAAAGTGTACCTTTAGTGTCGCACTTGTCGTAAAGTCATCGTAGATTTGTTGCATTGAGGGAAATAGGTTGTTAACATGTTCTGGATGATCTATGTTGTTGTGTCATCAAAGTATTTCAAGTGTATATCACAGTCAAGGCATATCACTATTCAATATAGTCTCTTCAGTCCCACACAACCAAATTTTGGAAAATTCCTTACAACCTAGCCCCATCCATCCCTCCTGAACTACGCATTGTGTAGTCTCAGCCATCAAGCAGTGACCTTGTCTCTTAGCACTATACAATGCGCAGTCTTTGCCTCCCAGAACTATCCATTTCGCAACCTCATTGCTCAAGACCAAAAATGTGCATTTCGCAACCTCAATGCTCAAGCCCAAAACTGTACATTTCACAACCCCAATGCTTAAGCCCAAAATTGTGCATTTAGCAATCTCAATGCCCAAGCCTAAACATGCGCATTCCACAACCTCAATGCTCAAGCCCAGAACTGCGCAATCATTCCTTCCAGTCAGGCTTGAACTATGAATTGCAAAATCTCTAGCCTCAAGCTCATCCTTGAGATCCTGAATTGTGCAACTGCGTAATGGCCCAGTCTCTGCTTCCCAAAACTATGCATTTCGCAACCTCAGTGCTCAAGCTCGGAATTACGTAGTTTTCTCCCTTAGCCAAACCTGAACTACACTTGTGAAGTCTGAATATTCAAGACTCCCCTTCATTACTTGGATTGCACAGTCATTGAGCCATGTTCCCAACCTTCCATCTAGTTTCAACTCAGGTAATGGATCAATAGTCAAAATCTTAGACTAGGGGGTTTCCAGACTGATGTCATCCTGTCATGAGTTAATTGTAGAAACAGGTACCTTATCATGCCATGGAAACATGATGAAGAGGGATATAGATAAGGATGACATGCTAGAAGACACATATGGAGTGGAAGATATAAGATGATCATTAGGAGAAAGGACAAAGGAACATGAGATTATAACAGAAGATAAAGATCAAGATCACATAGAATACTCCTCATATTCAAGTCGTAAGGAAGAGGAAGAAGAAGAACACGGACCACCTTTTCAAGAATACAAAGAAAGAACCAACAAGAAGGAAAGCTTGGCACTGTCACATCATCATGAAGTCCATGTTATCAATGTCATGTCATGTCCTATCACAAGTCATCATATTCCACATCATTGTTGTGGATTATGTAATTATCTATTCAAAATGCATTGTAAAGTGGAATTCCAAAGGACACATTTAGAATATGAAGAGTCATGTAAAGTCAAAGATTTATAGGAAGCCAAACAGTCACGAGGGTAGTCAAAAAGTCACAAGGACGGTGAAGCATCACCTCTTGGTTATATATACACCCTCATTGTATGAGTAAGGGACTTTTCACCTTGGCTCCTCCCACAAGGCATTAGAGAGACAAATCGGTTCTTTTGAGGACCAAGGAGTGGCTCCAATGCTCCACTATTGGAGCTAGTCATGTTCATTGTGTACATGTGTCTTGGAGATTTTACTTAATATAAGAAGCCTTATGGGCTAGCACATTCTTCATGCATGGATTACGGATATTTGTAAGTCTTGGAGATTTTACTTAATAGAAGAAGCCTTATGGGCTAGCACATTCTTCATGCATGGATTATGGATATTTGTAAGATTATTATGTGAATGTTTGTAGTTCGTGTTTTCTTTCATATGTGCTAAATTAGTTTAACTATTTTAGTTATTTTGGTACTTATCATATTGAGAATGTTTTGTAATTTATATGATCAACGTTGCGTCCTCGTGGACTATTCCACTAGATATTAGACAGATCTACCTTGTTACATTGGTTGTAATGATCATCACATCACTGGATTATTTTGCTTGATGTTGTATGGATCCTTCCTGTTTATGTGTGACACTACTAGGGTGGTACTACTACCTCTCTCTTAGAGGCTCACCTCTCCTCCCCTCTGCAGTGAAATAACTTTGACACACATACGATCGAACACTCACCAAGCCCATCCCCTTTCTTTTTGAAGGCACATTAGCACTCCTTTCTCTTGCTAAAGTCGAGAAATAAGGCATATATTTAACAATACATGGCAATCGGGTTGATATTCTAGATGGGGATCCTATTCCAAACAGTGTGAAGTCTAATTGGGACTTCACATCTGGCATACCCCTTGGTTGGTGAACTTCAAGAACTATCAATGTAATCCCAACGGGGCCCACAAAATCTTGGCATTCCATCTCCTAGGTTTAGAGTTTTGGTTTTTTAGGATTTATCTTTGTTGTTCAATAATATAAAGACCCTTGAGCCTCATTCTAGGATATTTCAGGGGCTTTTAGCCTCCACATCTATTCTCATAGATAAGCTATCATTGCTTGAACTAGTTTATTTCCATTCTATATGTATGCATCTTTTAGTTATTTGATATTAATGAAATGTATATTTATTTCTGCTGCATATATGTTTTTATGTTTATATCTGTATTTTGTTGTGTTCCTACATACTTTTGTATTAGTTGTATTAGAGGGGTATACTCTTTCTTTTTGTTTATGTGCATGTCCACAATGAGGTTGGGGTATAAGGAGTTAGGGATCAAACTGGTTGAACCTTTGCAAGACTGGCCTCACCAACCCCAATGACCTCCCATTGAAAAAGAAAATAAAGATGAGGGAGTAAGAAATCCTTTCAAAATATTTCTCGAACAAACCCTCGAGTGACAAACGAATGCAATGATGGACAAATTCTCCCAGATCCTTCGGCAGATGCCCACAAACGATGCATCTTCATCTAGAAGCCACTCTCGTTAAGGTACAAGTCAACTTTGAAATTCTCATATTTGAAGGAAAAATAGATGCAGATGTCATAGATAAATGGTTAAATTTGTTGGAAGGATATTTTTCAGTTCATGACTTTTCCAATATGGAAAAGATTAATTTTGAACTCCTCAAAGTTGTCCTCCATGTCAAGGACTGGTGGGAAACCTATTGTGAGTAAAGGGATAAGAGGAAACCATCACTGTTTTAAGTCACACCCACCTGGAATTATTTATGAGACGTCATCAAGGAATAGTGTTACCCTATAAGAGCTATGATGACAAGTACATACAATGGACTACGCTGGGCAGTAAAGGGATCAAGCTATGCATGAGCTGACGAATATTTTCCATACCCTGCACATAAATTTGGGTATCAAATATTATGAGAAGCATTTGGTACTCAAGTACCGATGTTGCTTGCACAAATTCATATAGGAGGAAATAGGGTTCTTAGAAATCTCCTTGCTTGGTGCAACATACAGATATGCTGCCAAGATTGAGCAGAATTTCAAGCAGAGGAAGCGAAAGTTTGGATCTACAAACCCAAAGTAGAGCAAAGGCACCCTCAAGCCATAGATAAAAGTAAATTCAGATCATGGCCCCTGAGGAAAACTCTTTGAAGTCGCAAGCCAATACTAATGGGAAGGCAAAGAAGGACACCGACAAGTGGTGTGAGTTCCATAAAACTAGCACTCACAACACGAACGAGTGTTCTAAAAAGTAGGCACTAGTGGCTGAGCTAAAAGACTTAGAGATGGATGCATGTTGTGATTCTGAGTCGGAACCTGACAAGGGAACTGACAAGGGAAAGAAAATCAATTATGCATAACCAACTTCGATGGTAGTGACCACCAAGCTCCAAAAGGCGGAACCTAAGGATCCAAAGGAGGGGGAGGACCTCTTAGACTCACAGATGTGGGTAAATGTTTCGTTGATGTAGTTCATCATTGATAGTGGAAGCCAGAAGAACTTGATCTTAGCTGAGGTCGTTAACATATTGAATTTGCCAACAACCTCACACCCACATTCGTATACCATTGGGCAGCTCCACCAAGGGTAAGATCTTTGTGTCAGCCAAGAGTGCCACCTGCCTTATAGCATCAAGAACTTTGCAGCTGAGGTATGGTGTGATGTTTCCCCACTGGAAGTCTATGATGTTTTATTAGGTCATCCATACCTATGGAAGTGTCATGTTGTATATGAATCAAGACATAATTTTGTTATTATTACTTTAGGTCATAAATTATACAGGATACCATAGGTAGCATCACCTATCTCTTGTCTTTGATCTCTGTTAAACAATGAAGTAAGATCACTTCCCAGGCCAGGAAATTTGTCTTCCTTATGATTCATCCTTATAGCAAGAGGAAGATTGTGGCTATATCCATAGCCTCCAAACAGGGCTCCTCTACATGGCAGTAGAAGACGACCAAGGTCGTGGAGGAGTATAGGGACATCTTCACTTCACCGACAGGGGTACCCCTACACTATCAGGATAAGCACTCCATCAATCTGACCCTAGGCATGCCACTACCTAATGGACCAATCTACCAACGCTATGTTCTAGAGAATGTGCATTGAGGGAAATATGTTTTTAATGTGTTCAGGATTATCTATGTAGTTGTGTCACCAAAGTGTTTCAAGTGTGTGTTCAGAGTCAAGGCATATCACTGTTCACAACAGTCTCTTCGGTCCCACACTTAGCCAATTTTTAGAAAATTCTTAGCAACCTAGCCTCATCTAGCCCTCCTGAACTTCACATTACGCAGTCTCAGCCCTCAAGTAGTGACCTTGTCTCTAGGCATTGCGCAATGCATATTCTTTGACTCCTAGAACTATGCATTTCGAAACCTCAATGCTCAAGCCCAAAACTATGCATTTCGAAACCTATTGACAGTGTTGGACCTGCCAACAAAGGGGATCTCCTCAATGTGAAGTCCTAACTAGACCTCACACCTTTTGGTGTAGGAGTCCCATCCGGTATGAAGGCCTGGTTGCCATATACTTAGATATCTTCCTTGGCTCTAGCTATCAGTACAGGATAGTGTTATGCTAGTATCTTCAAACAACAAGGTATGTGTGCCTAGTGAGTGTGTAATGAAATTGTGTCAAGGTTCTCTTAACACAAAGGGGGAGAGTAAAGTGAGCCTCTAAATGAGAGGTAGTAGTACCACCCATGAAGATACACATGCAAACTAGAAAGAATCTGTCTAGCATCTAGCAGAATAGTCCACAACGGATGCAACAATCATTAAAACCGAGGTGAAGGACACAACACGTACACCACCCAGTGGAGTATTCTGTAGAAATTTTGAATAATATGACACATATTCAACAGAGATTATCCTGATCATACAATTTAAGCGGAACATGTATAATACATAATCTCCTCTACGTTGATCATCAAATTACAGAAGCAGAAACATCCACAGGCACACATAGAAGCATCAATCAAACTCATAAACACAGTATGTATCCCGGGGAAAGCATATCGCTAAAAACCCCACACTATCTGTATATTATATTGATTGAATCATGTAACAATACAAAGCATAATACTTCTCACAAGTATCTCCACCTGTTACACACAATACAGCTCAGATTTGATCTCCAAATCTCTCCCGCTGCTTGCCTGCCTCCACTGCTCAAACCTGCTCGAGAACTGATGAGAATAGCTTCCCAAACTCGATTTTACACTGCAAAATAGTCACCCACACTATGTTGGACGTGAGCAACAGCTATAATATCATGAAGATACGTGAGCAAACTCATTGGCATACTCAATCCTTTGATTGTGCAAATCATCATGCACAGCTATAGTCACAACTGATAGCAATCTGATCCTCTAACACCTGTCCCTGCTGAACTGAACATGCACTGACATGCAACTGAGTTAACTGATGTATTCTATAGTTGCATTATGAGTTAATAACTTGTGAATTAATTAATAACTAATTCACCCAACTCATCTTTAGTCTATTGATCAGTTAGACTAAATACAACCAGTTTAACAAAGCTAAACTGAACACAACTCCATCAACTGTACCTCCAGTCCACTAAACTCAACTCACTTGAGTTCTAACTGAAGTCATGCATGCAACAACTCAACTGACTCATAAGAAAAATGAATTTCCTTCTGACAGCTGCATGTGCCACTTCCGTAGCTCAAACTGAAGTGCTCCAAGAGAATAAGATTAAGTTTATAGTCCAAATATTATTGTGAGATAATAATATTTGACTTTTCTATTTTTGACTTTGATCACTCACACTGTGATCACTGACACTGTAATCACTCACACTGTGATCACTCACACTTTCATCAAAAATAGAAGTCCATCTATTTTTCCCAACTTGATCAATCATCCATAGACATGATCCATATGTCTAAAAATAGACATAGTCTAAAAATAGACTTGCGCCAAAAATAGCCTGCGGGCCCACTTAGTGAAGGCGACTCTTTTCACTAAGCTCCATCATCTTGTTGCACTCCCAACAAGAATTTCTTGTTGCACACTTTTCAACACTCCCTCTCAACAAGAAAGGCTTCCTCTCAAACCCGATCCTGTAACTCTGGAATGTTCTCCATGCAACACATTTGGCCGGTCCACTTGCTCTGTCATCAAAGTCTCTGACTGCTATTGCCTCTGTCGACTGAAACTCTGCATCTCTGTGCTCTTCAGTATCTGACTGCTCTAGCCTCTGTCACTTTGATCTCTGACTGCATCCGTGCTGCTGCTGGTTCTATCTCCCAGCATTGCATCCGCACTGCACCTCCCAACTGACCTCCCTGTTGGGATAGAAACACCCTCTGATGCTGAAGCTCTACCTGCTGCTGACAAGTGCTCCCTCTCTGACATCTGCGCTACTGCAACATCTCCATGCATCTCGCACCATTGCACACCTCTCTGTGCCACCTAGCACTGTGCAAAACACTTGTGCCTCTCGCATTGCTACAGCCTGCTAGCTATGCGCTGTCCTGGGATTCCCTGCACTGTCGCTCTCTCTGCCGCTCCATCCGCATCTGTCTCTACCCAATCAGTCAGTTCCTGCTACTACGCATCGGGGCTCCCGTAGCAAGGTCTCATCCAAGAGGTTGGGTACCTCAAGGATCTTGCCCCTCCTCCTTGGGATGATCAATCCACATCACCCCACCTCCTACCTAGAGGTATGGATGCATGCGATCCCTCAGCCCACCTGGCTTGAAGTTTCCCCCTACTGGAGGTCTCTGGATGAGTAGATGTCTCTACTCGATCTCCTCTCAGCTTCCCTTGTTGTGGCTGCTCCACAACCTCCTGAAGCTGCTGCACCAATCGTGGCTCCTCCACAATCGTCTGAGACTTCTTCTGGCTCTGCATGTTGAGAGGTAATATACGCTCCCTCTCAACCACCAAGTCTCCATCAGTTGCCTTGCTGCTCAAGGCTTTGCATGCATCTTGAACCTCAAGAGCATACAGGTTCTTGACCCGTGAACCAATCTGCTTCACCTGTCTAGTGATGATGTGTCTAAGGAAAACCTTTCCCTTAGTAAAGACCACATCATATCCTCTGTCTTCCAACATCGCGATCGACACCAAGTTTCTCTTCAGTCCTGGTACATACTTGACATCGGTCAAGGTAAGGCGAGCTCCATGCTCCCTCTGAAAAATAACCGTGCCTACACCTGAGACACTATACTTCTCATCATTACCCATCCCTATGAGTATCTGGAGATCTTTCTCCTCCAAAGTACTGAACAAACTTTTGTCACCGGTCATGTGGAAAGAAGCTCCACTGTCAAGAAACCAACCACTTCCCATCATGGATGAAACCATGCATGCGAAGAGTGTGAAGTCCAACTCAAACTGTGAAGCAAGTGAGGCTGCCTCACCTTCAGATCCTTCCCCGGATCCCTTCTTGGACTTCTTCTTTGGGCAATTAGTAGCATAATGACCCAACTCATGACAACGAAAGCATCTCACCTTCGCCTTGTCAACCTTCTTCCCATCATTGGAAGAACTGGATTCGGAAAGAGAAACCTTCCCCTTCCCCTTCCTCGCCTTACTCGCTAAGGCACAGTTCTCCTCATCATGCATAGATGAAGAACTGTCTCTGGTGCGCCGTCTAATCTCCTCCTGCATCAAATCCGACCATAGTCGTTCCCAATTTGGCAGTTTCTCCCTTCCATTCACCGAGTCCTGGTAGCTATGCCAACTCTTAGGAAGGTCAAGGAGTCCTAGACTCACCATCCTCATCATCAACAGTAACCCCCACACTTCCCAGCTCATCTCGACACTGAGTGAACCTCGTGAGATACTGGGGCATACTATCTCCATTCTCGAACTGAATGTTTCTGAGTTTTATCTCTTGCTTTGGAATTAAATTCGAATTCCACCAGCACAAAACTCAACTGCTTCCGATCTAGAATTCGTGAGAACAAAATATTTCTCGTACAGAGATCGACTGTATGGGCATTCACCGGATATCTCACCTTCCAAAAGAAGGATGAATCCAGAGGCTACCTGGCCCGATTACAGACTCTGCCTGAAGAAATAAAATGTAAACACTTCTTGAATAATAGACCCGATGATCAATCCTCGCTTGATATCCTGTAAAAATCTCTTCTACAAATCAAGCTGCTCCGATACCATGTAGAAATTTTTCTACAAATCATCTAGCTCTGATACCATGTAGAAATTTTGAATAATATGACACATATTCAACATAGATTATCCTGATCATACAATTTAAGCGGAACATGTATAATACATAATCTCCTCTACGTTGATCATCAAATTACAGAAGCAGAAACATCCACAGGCACACATAGAAGCATCAATCAAACTCATAAACACAGTATGTATCCCGGGGAAAGCATATCGCTAAAAACCCCACACTATCTGTATATTATATTGATTGAATCATGTAACAATACAAAGCATAATACTTCTCACAAGTATCTCCACCTGTTACACACAATACAACTCAGATTTGATCTCCAAATCTCTCCCGCTACTTGCCTGCCTCCACTGCTCAAACCTGCTCGAGAACTGATGAGAATAGCTTCCCAAACTCGATTTTACACTGCAAAATAGTCACCCACACTATGTTGGACGTGAGCAACAGCTATAATATCATGAAGATACGTGAGCAAACTCATTGGCATACTCAATCCTTTGATTGTGCAAATCATCATGCACAGCTATAGTCACAACTGATAGCAATCTGATCCTCTAACACCTGTCCCTGCTGAACTGAACATGCACTGACATGCAACTGAGTTAACTGATGTATTCTATAGTTGCATTATGAGTTAATAACTTGTGAATTAATTAATAACTAATTCACCCAACTCATCTTTAGTCTATTGATCAGTTAGACTAAATACAACCAGTTTAACAAAGCTAAACTGAACACAACTCCATCAACTGTACCTCCAGTCCACTAAACTCAACTCACTTGAGTTCTAACTGAAGTCATGCATGCAACAACTCAACTGACTCATAAGAAAAATGAATTTCCTTCTGACAGCTGCATGTGCCACTTCCGTAGCTCAAACTGAAGTGCTCCAAGAGAATAAGATTAAGTTTATAGTCCAAATATTATTGTGAGATAATAATATTTGACTTTTCTATTTTTGACTTTGATCACTCACACTGTGATCACTCACACTGTAATCACTCACACTGTGATCACTCACACTTTCATCAAAAATAGAAGTCCATCTATTTTTCCCAACTTGATCAATCATCCATAGACATGATCCATATGTCTAAAAATAGACATAGTCTAAAAATAGACTTGCGCCAAAAATAGCCTGCGGGCCCACTTAGTGAAGGCGACTCTTTTCACTAAGCTCCATCATCTTGTTGCACTCCCAACAAGAATTTCTTGTTGCACACTTTTCAACATATTCCGCACGGATGTGACAGTCATTATAACCAAAAAAAAAATGTCTATCGAGTATCCCGCGAAGTAGTCCACAAGGATGTGATAGTGGTGATATCCAATACACAAAGGTGTTATGTATAGTAGTCCACAGGGATGAGGCAACGGTGAGAAACAATACAACACATCTTCAACAATGTAACTACTAAAACAACCAAAGTATTTCAACTATCTTAGTACAGGTTAAGCAAACAAGCATTACAAATGTTTAAATAGTAGTCTTACAAACATCTACAAAAAATGTTTGAAAACGTCCTGGCCTTAACAAGCTTATGAATTAAGAAAAAGTCCCAAGACACATCTTTACAACATACGTCACTAGCCATAATAGTGGGACATTGAAGCCACTCCTCACTCCTCAAAGAACAGACTAAAGACACTCAAGGCTATGTGGGAGGAGCCAAGGTTAAAAGTCCTTGCTCATACAATGGGAGGGGTATATATAGCCAAGGGTGATGCTATCATAGCCCCATCTAGTGACATTCTCTTTACAATTACTGCCCAGTCCATTGAACAAATAATGCTAGCTCCCTCTATGGAAAATAATACTCCTTTCTCCTTAGAAGCCCTCACCCAGCTTTATCAAAAGCTGGATTTCGCCAAAATCTTGGAGATTTTCTTACCTGATAACGCCCATTTACCCAAGAAGAATCCTCCATATCCTTCCTCCATCTTCCCTAATCAAGCCAAACAAATCATATCTATAATTTGCTATATTTTGGGTTATTATTCTGATCAGTGGATAGATGAGCCCATTTTAGGATTCCTCTCCATATTTTCCACAGATAATAAGCCTTCCATTGTGTTCAATTTCAGTCAATTCTCAGCTGACAGCATTCATGAGCAATTTATAAAGTTTCCCATAGAATAGGTGTTTAATTACATCTCCATTTTGATCTATATGTTCCTTTACTATCAGGAAAATAAGTTCAATTTTGCAATGCAAAAGCTTGATGATGCAGGAAACCAGTAGCCAGTGATGTTTTGGACCTCATTGATCATGAAAGAGTAGCAAGAATTTTCTTACAAGAAGTTTCTTGAGGAATTTGTTCACCCAACCATGAACATTGTTAATAGTTCAATACAACCCAGAATCAATGAAGAAATCAAGAGAATTTTACACCTAATAGATTAGGCCAAGACTGGGGATTGTTATTTATACCAAAACTACATAGAGATCTGGGTTTATGGTTTTCAGTTGGCACCATACAAACTCCCTGCTACCTCCCCATGAGGATTTTTTCCCTCGAGTATATTAGAAAGATGTTAAATTCTTATGACATTCATTTTTTAGTGGCCAAGAATAAATCACAGTTCTGTATAAAGACACAGGTGGGCCCATTTATATGTAATGACAGGACAACACATGAAAAAGCAGACAAGATGCTTAAAGAAATTAAGTTCAGCCTGAGTTTTACATGGTCTTATGACACTTGTGGCATTATTTGAAAGATCGAAGTAAAAAATAAAAGTAATCCCTACATCCATACTTCAAGACCTAAAATAGAGAAGTATGAAAATAAGTTGGAATGGATAAAAAACACCTTGCAAGAAGTTGAAGAACAAATATTCTCTACTTGCAGTTTGCAGACTCCCACTCCTCAGGAGAAATCAAGCAAAAGACAAAGAGAGGAGGGATCATCATCAACCACTAGAAGTGAGCCAAATATTTCAGGATCAGTTACAAGAAGAGGAAAAAATTGACTCCTATGACAAATGTGGACAAAGAGATGGGAAGAGATTTTTGATTTACTGGAATGAAGAGTAATTTGGGTGTAGTAAGACAGTGGCCAACACATCAGCCAACACGACAGTCAACACATCAATGCAGCACAGTTTCAAGTTGACTTAGTAACCGAATACACCAAAAGAGAGCCACCTTTCTTTTCAGCTGTCAACGTGGCCTATTTTTCTGCCAAGAATAAATCATATTATTTTTAATTAGGCTAATAATACATTGTCGGTTTGACAACGATTTTGTAAATGATTTTGTAATTGTTAGTCTAAATACTTCATTGTTTGAAGTATTAAGGTTTGATTTATGAATGTAATTCCCTCTGCATATTGTAAATTTTCAAAGTGATGGAGCATCAATAATACAAGGACCTTTCATAGGATTCATGTGGTGTACCAAATGGTCATGTGTTTCTTCTATTTATTTGTTTAAACATTGTTTTTATTTCTCTGTTATTCTGAATATTTGAATTATTTAACAGAAACTGTGATGAATAGGATTTGTTATTTAGAGCTCCACTTGCTGGGGTCTTTGTTTTGATTTTGTAAAGGTTTTAATTATTTTGAATGTGCCAGAGAACAAGGAGGAAACGGATGCCAGAAACGGTTATCTTGCAGAGAGGACAAGTGGAAAATAAAGTAGGAATAGGAAGTTGCGGGAGGGTTGCGGCAAGGTGGCAGCGGAAGACAAAGGCAACTGAGTGGACAGGAAGGAGGAAGGGTAGCCGAGAGAAAGAACAGACAAGTGGGAACTGGTAGTCCAGGTAGTATGGGGAAATATAAAAGGAGAAGGCTCATAAGGAAGAGGGGTTGGTTGGTTAGGATGTTGAGGTTGGCGTTGCAGAGAAGATAGCTGGTTGCGGTAGGCTGGTATCAGAATGCAGAGGCTTAGCTAAGCAGGACCTTTGAGCTAGAGAACGAGCCCGTGAGTCTGTAAATGGGTACTCTTTGTAATTAACTATGGCAAATGCCGAGATGTCTTGTAATGTTTTAATGTTGAATCAATATAAAGGAAAGCTCAGACTGGTTGCGTAGCATAATGTGTATGAGTGTATATGATGTGGTGACCCACTTAAAATTTTAAAATGTCCTGTAATATTCATGCATGTAGTAGTTTTTGTGTATTGGATGGTATGCTGTTATCTTGATTATGTATGCGATGTTGTATCTCTCCTATCAGTTGGTGCTTACTGACTCCATGATGGACCCTTCTTAGTTCTGGTCGTGGCACACCTCGGGTGAGAGTCCTTACCCCTTGGGTAAGTTGAAACTGTCGGTGTTGTCCTAGACTACAACGAACCATCGTTGGCTCTCCACGCTTGAACCCAGGGTCTTTTCACCTGATGACTCTTTCGTGCCAACAAATGGTTCCGTTGTCAGGACCTGAAGTTAAAAGAAATGGTTCGAAACATGGTGTCAAGGATATTCAAGAAAGAGATTAGGGATTGTTGGAATCACAAAATATATCTGTTTATAGTCGAGCAAGCTATACACAGGAATCAACTGATCGGCAAGGTGAGTGAAGAGATTTTATATGCTAATGTTACCAATGACCAATATGATATATTCTGGTTCAAGTTCCCAAAAGACTTGTACAATTGGTTAAGAAGGCTAAAAGGGAAGAATCGGTCAAGGGGGTCGATGTCAGTTCACCACAGTTTCACTTCCTCGGATCTCATATTTCTTCAGCAGTTAGACAATGATCTAACCAGAGCAATCAATTTTTGGGTAAAGACTACGATGGAAGGATATATAGTCGAGTTTGTCGCCGAAAGTTATCAATCCTTCTCAAAGGCATAAACAGTGTTTGGGACCGGATTAAGAGGAAGGTTGATGAGGGAAGTGTCGTTGTGGATTAATATTTTTATGGTAGAAGAAGGACTACTACCCTCACCCACCACGGAAATGGTAGCATAAAACCATAGTACCATCGGAGGGACCTAAGAGGAGAATGCTACCATGGTAGGGAATAGATATGTCATTGAAGGGATGGATGTAGAAGTTTTGAAGAAAGCTAGAGATAGTAGAGCACATAGGAGAGTGTTGTTAGCTGATAAGTGGCAAGCAAGAGTGGTTCAGACTCTGAAAAAAGAAATATGCGACCCCACTAGGTAGAAGTGGTGTTGGGAAAACCCAAGAGGAAGGGAGAGGGAAATAAGATGCAGATCAAAGAAATACTGGCAACAGGAGGTATAGGATCTAGGAGGATGAAAAAGATCCTTCCTTACAAGTTATAGGAGGGATAGTGTAGGAGAAAATGTCGAGTGGGTATGAAGAGGAAGAGGAGAGAGAATAGGACATGGGCGACGTCATGAGAAGATCATTTGCCGAAGGAGAAGAATCCATTAGGAGTCAATAGCAACACCCACAAGATACAAGTAGCATCCCTCCTAACCTTCCCCTGGTACCTTACTACAATCCGAAGAAATTTGTTATTAACTTAGCCAAGGCAATATGGGTACATAGCGTGCAAGAGAAATATAAGGCAAATTTTAATATTAGAAGTAACAAGGGAACCAATAGTATTAGTAGCTTGGGACTGCAAGGATCCCAATAGCTAAGGAACAAAGGGTTCATGTTACTAGCTAATACCCAAGTAAACATGGCAGGATCTTTTACCAAATATCCAGAGTTTGTGGGGAGGGGAAACAAAGACATCGAACAACACAAGTATCTCTGTGAAACTATTTGGAGAGTGCGTCAGACTCCAGACAACGTCAAGACAATGGAGTTCCAGACCATTCTGAGGGAGAGAGCTTTGCATTGGTTTATAAAATGGGTGGAGTAAAACCAGAATCTCACGATAGATGATATCAAGAGGGGATTCATGCAGGAATTCAAAGTACCTCAGACTGACTAGCAAGGGCTATCGAAATTGTGGGAGATCAAGAAAAAGGAGGGAAAAACTACTTGGGAACTTGTGAAAAGGTTTAAGGACACCATTGCTAAGATGAGTTACACTCTAGACCCGAATCGCTAGCGGGACTGGTTCATCAAGGCACTCTTGCCCATCACCATAATGCCATTGATGCAATAGAAAATTGGAACTCTCCAAGATGCTTTCGAGCAAGCATCATGCATAGAGGCCATGGCAGGATATCCTCATGAATATTTGGGAGGGGCGAGCTTGCAAGATCCATCAATCATGGGCCTTCAAAATCAGATCGCAAATTTAACGGAGAAACTGAAGGATCTTCAACCAGTGTGACCAGCTAGACCCAACGTATGGTGCACACACTACATGGTGGAAGGACATGTCATGACAAAATTCCCAAGGTTGCAAGGAATTAACCATCCAGGGGGGTTGCGGGATCGTTAGGGAGCCCCACCAACCACAGGAGTTTTTGCAGTAGGAGCGCAAGGAGTTTTTCCAGGACATAATAACCAAGATTATTGTGAGATCTGTAAAATGTATGGACATCTGTCACGGATGTGCCTGATACTGCAAAAGTAATCCAACGACCCTAATAACAACTATTGTGAGTTTTGTGCATCTACAACACATCACACTGACTAGTGCCAAACACTAGATGCTCTATCAGAACAGTTGGGCAGGTCGACGTTCAGAATTAATGAATCAAACCAGGGAGTACAAGGAGGAAATAAGAGAGGAGGAAGAATTGGAGTGGGAGGCCCTGTAAGGTGTTACAACCATGACCAGGAAGGCCATGTCGCCAGGGAATGCCTGCTCCCTAGGAGACCATGGTGCTCACAATGCAGGATTAATACTCATGCCACGGAGGATTTCCTGGAACTCATTGAAAAGTGGGAAGAAAGGACCAGACAGAGCGGGGCTAACCTAGTTAATGTTGAACCTCGTATTGACGATGGTCTTCCCACAACCAATATTAATATAATTACAAGAGGAGGAAAGAAAATGGGGGAGGATCATAGTATGGTGGACCCACCCTTGATTGTTAGAGCAGCATCTCCAAAGAAAGCATATCAGCCTAAGCGCCAAAAGCAATATTATCACGAAGTAGCTAAGTTGTTCGAGCGGATAACTGAGAGGAATGAATAACAGAGACAGAATGGCCACATGCTTGATCACAACCAGCTAATTGAAGAATGGTTTAAATTATTCATGTAGATCGTTGAAGATGAACACATGTTAAAGGAGTTCCAGAAAATTTTAAAGGTTGCATTATCAGTGGAGGAAGGGGAAGCGGAACGATCACCTGTCAACCTACCAAAAAAGAATTCTAGAAGAGTGAGATGAAATCAGAAGAGAAGCGGAAAGGAATTACAAATTAATGCTTAGGTTGCAGGATTCCAGATCAGGGGCACGATGCTAGACCTGGGATCGGATGTAAACATCCTGCCTAGGAAAACATGGGAGGAAATGGGGAAGCCGCAACTGAAATAATCACTGATTCAACTAAGAATGGTGAACCAATATTGTATACTACCCATTGGAAGGCTAAAAAAATGTAGAATTAGATGTGGCAGGGGTGAAGACGCACACTGAATTCAAGGTGATCGATATAATGGGAGATAATTGTTAAGGAGGTAAATCCTCTCTGCGGACAGAGACGATCCCTACTAGCCCAGACCGGGTCTAGCAACAATCACACAATGCTATCACGCAAGTTCCTAATTGCAAATAGAAAGTAGATGGTGAGAACCTACTTGGATTCCAACGCTAGTGTTCGTCGAAGAGATGTCGCCTTCGTTCCTTTGCTTTGGCCGGTCACGATCCCCACGATCTCCGTGATTGGATACCTGCACACGCAAAGAACAACACGAAAACAAGCGTAAAATCTAGTAGATGCAATTATATATCGGTCAGAAAAGATATAACTCAACATCAAACATGAAACAATGAGAGTGGAACCATAATGATAGTCATCTATTATTAATAAATAACAGAGAAGAGTACAACCAAAGTTCTGACGTCGAATCCTTCTCAAGAGGGTCCAGCCAGCAAGTCTCTTAAGCATTCACCCTTGGAGGTAGATCTCCCAAGACAAAAACTCTCTCTCACACAAGTTTACACAAGAAAGAAACACTTCACAACCTTCCTTAAGCTCTCTAGCAATCCCACACTTGTCACACCAACTACCTATCAAATTCACACACTAGCAGCAACACTCTAAGCACTATCAATTCCAAACTCTCCAAACTAGCTGCTCATGGCAATGGTAGAGGCTTAAATAGGAGAAGGAGTCTCCATAAATGGTGGGAGGATGAGCTTATCTCCAAGGAGGGTGGCTCAAATGATGAAACAAACATGCCAGAGAAGGGAGGGTGACATTTTCAAGGCCAACAACTAGGTCTAGAGTCATCTGGAAGGGCGGCTGTTAGAACAAACTCGCCCAAACTGGATCAGCGCGGGTCCATAACTGCACTGGAGCGCTGACATCGCAGCTGAATAATAGGGAAGGTCATGCCAGCGCGATCAGATATGAATAACAGACGTGCTGGCTCAAGAAATTCGACCAGCGCGGAAAACACGTGTGCTTCCGTGCTGGCAGTGCATTTCGTCTGTTATGAAGCGCCTGTCAGCGCGGTTATTTTAGCAACAGTCGCGATGATAGTAAAACTTTGGCAAAGTGGGTCATTTGGCAACATTAGAGAGCATGAGCATGATTAATTTGAACTCATGACACAGTAGGAAGACTGACAGGGAGACAGTGACAAATTACTGTGTAACAGATGCCCCCTAAAGCATGAAGCCCGAGAGAGTGGGAGGGGTGAAATGCTTTACAAAACTCGCTGAACTGGAACACCACCAGGAAGAACCCGCACGTATGTACAACTGATATCTCTGATAATCAATTACATGTAGTCCAGGCATGGGCACAACCATCCAAAAGACATACGAAGGAGGTCTGTGGTATGGATGCAGCCACCCAACTAAAGAGACCATGATGATAATAAAGGTATGGTCGCAGCCATCCATGAAGACTCAGGTATGGGCGCAGCCATCCATCAATGAGTCATGTAATGATCATAATAATCCACAAAATCGCAACCTGGATTGCAACAGACAAAATCCAGGGTCTTGCGCTCCATCCCGACCCAAACAAAGTACAAGTTCAAGCATGTGAATACATGAGCTGAAGTCGAACATGCATGAACATCGTCTGATTACCAGTCAATGATGAAAACTGTTAACAGACGCGAGAGGTACCACCAATAATGACAATGGTCCTCAAGGTACAATGGGTACAATCTACGGCGTGTGAATCAATGAGCTGGCGTTGAACACCCGCAGAATCATTCGATCGGAGGCCAATGATGAAAACCTCACGTCGAACACGAAGAACCTGCCATTGAGGCATGCAGGCTCTAAGGCACCTGAAGGGAGTCTCTAAGTCACCTTCCTGGATAATGAGCTGAAGTCGACAGGAAGTGACCTTGATCGAAGGTGGGCCATAATGCTTCCCACATCATCGACACGAGACAGAGAAGGATAAGATATTTTGTGTGAGGTATCAGAGGGAGGTTGTAACTCTGCAGAGGTCAACTTCTCTTGAACATATCGACGGCACTACAGTGGACTTGGCAGTGTTTGACATCAAATGAGCAGAGGTCATGGTGACAAGGCAATGAGCAGATGAGAGGCCAAATAGGATAACCCAAACCCACGGAGGCTAGTGTAAAACAAGATGAGAAGTCCCCACCCAGACACGAATGCAGACTAGTGCCATATTCAAGAGTGACATACTGCCGACATGACAATAATTATGGATCCATCTTCCCCACCATTGTTGGCGAGTACCCCAGTTATTTTTAACAAGCTTGATGGGGATAGCATGTGCTTGTGAGCGTCATTTCGACGGAATCCGATGTCATTAAGTTTTAACGAGTCTGACAAAGGAAGAACTCGGCCGTCTTTTCCTGTTTAGAGAGTCTGAAAAGACAGTAGAAAAGAAAACTCCAGCGGTGTCCTTTTCCGTAAAGTTGTGTCTCTCGAGCCCGAAAAAGTATAAAACAATGCTCGAAAGAACCGCCCGACCATTACGATCGAGGAGTACTTTTCATTTATAGTGACATCGATCTGAAAAAGTAAAAAAGTGATCAACATCACGTCATTTTGTAACCATTAACGAACTGGAAACGACAAAGGTCCGACGATCTTTTCGTTTTTACACGGTCGGAAAAGAGTTTAAAGACGACCGCCTCTTATTTACGTTTAACGAGTCAAGAGGAAAAACTCGGCAATCTTTTCATATTTTACGAGTCAGAAAAGAGCTTAAAGGTGACTCATCCTAGAGGAACGAGTGGTATAAAGGGTAGCAACTGGTTCCGGTAATGGTGGAACTGCTCAAAACATGTAATGGTCAAGAGGTTGGCTAATAAAACTACTCATCGCTGTGGCTCCTCAGGAAAGGAAAAACAACCAAGTGAAAGCATATGGCTGGCCAAAGAGATGGTAGCAATGGAATGAAAACAACCAAGGCTCATCTAGCAAAATTTAGCGGATAAAAATGGAAATCACAAGATGTAAATCGGGTATGGGTTCATTTTTACACAAGTTTGAACCATGGAGAACTTTGCTTGGATTCGGTTTCATGTTTACACAAGCTTGAAACGAAAAAACTATGCTTGTTATGAGTTCGCATGCCCCCAGGCATAATGATGCAAAACGAGGTACATCCCCAGTGGAGTCGCCAAATTGTTAAGGAGGTAAATCCTCTCTGCGGACAGAGACGATCCCTACTAGCCCAGACCGGATCTAGCAACAATCACACAATGCTATCACGCAAGTTCCTAATTGCAAATAGAAAGTAGATGGTGAGAACCTACTTGGATTCCAACGCTAGTGTTCGTCGAAGAGATGTCGCCTTCGTTCCTTTGCTTTGGCCGGTCACGATCCCCACGATCTCCGTGATTGGATACCTGCACACGCAAAGAACAACACGAAAACAAGCGTAAAATCTAGTAGATGCAATTATATATCGGTCAGAAAAGATATAACTCAACATCAAACATGAAACAATGAGAGTGGAACCTTAATGATAGTCATCTATTATTAATAAATAACAGAGAAGAGTACAACCAAAGTTCAGACATCGAATCCTTCTCAAGAGGGTCCAGCCAGCAAGTCTCTTAAGCATTCACCCTTGGAGGTAGATCTCCCAAGACAAAAACTCTCTCTCACACAAGTTTACACAAGAAAGAAACACTTCACAACCTTCCTTAAGCTCTATAGCAATCCCACACTTGTCACACCAACTACCTATCAAATTCACACACTAGCAGCAGCACTCTAAGCACTATCAATTCCAAACTCTCCAAACTAGCTGCTCATGGCAATGGTAGAGGCTTAAATAGGAGAAGGAGTCTCCACAAATGGTGGGAGGATGAGCTTATCTCCAAGGAGGGTGGCTCAAATGACGAAACAGACATGACAAAGAAGGGAGGGCGACATTTTCAAGGCCAACAACCAGGTCTGGAGTCATCTGGAAGGTCGGCTGTTAGAACAAACTCGCCCAAACTGGATCAGTGCGGGTCCATAACTGCACTGGAGCGCTGACATCGCAGCTGAATAACAGGGAAGGTCATGCCAGCGCGATCATATATGAATAACAGACGCGCTGGCTCAAGAAATTCGACCAGCGCGGAAAACACGTGTGCTTCCCCGCTGGCAGCGCATTTCGTCTGTTATGAAGCGCCTGTCAGCGCGGTTATTTTAGCAACAGTCGCGATGATAGTAAAACTTTGGCAAAGTGGGTCATTTGGCAACATTAGAGAGCATGAGCATGGTTAATTTGAACTCATGACACAGTAGGAAGACTGACAGGGAGACAGTGACAAATTACTGTGTAACAATGCCTAGGAAGTTAGTGTCCAACTCTTAATTACTAGTAGAAACACATTATGGAGTATCAAGGTCAGTGAAATCATCTACTTCTTGTGAACTAATGTGACAACAAATTGGGGTGGAGGTTAAATCTTTGGAGTCCTTGCATTTTTTGAGGGTGGATGTCATTACCTCTATAGTCCCTCATGAGCTAGTGCGTAGAGGTAGCATACCTATGGAGCCTTAGACTAGTATGTGATTGAGCACTCTTATGCCTAACGGATCGAGGTAGATTAGACCTTTGGATTCCTTCATTGGTTAGTGGGTGGAGGTAGCATACCTCTGTAGCCTTGGACTAACCTGTGCTTGAGAATTCTTATGGCTAAAGGATGGAGGTAGATTAGACCTATCAACTCCTTCATTGGTTGGTGGGTGGAGGTAGCATACTTTTGGACTCCTAGACTAGGTTGTGCTTGAGAATTCTTATGCCCGAAGGATGGAGGTAGATTAGACCTCTGGGTTCCTTCATTGGCTGGTGGGTGAAGGTAGCATACCTTTGGAGCCCTGGACTAGCTTGTGCTTGAGAATTCTTATGCCTAAAGGGTGAAGGGAGATTATACCTTTGGAATCCCTAGTTTATTTGGTAGCTTGGTCCTTGAACAATCTTCTCCGGCTTGGAATCAAGTTAAGGGGTGACAATTGCACAAGAAATTAGGTTGCAACAAGTATAGAGCTGGGAGGTGAGTATTGTCCCAAACTCAATTTCCCATTTGTGTTCATGACAAGGTGTACAATAAGTTTCCTTGCTAAATGAAATTACCTTGGTCCATTATGAATGATAGGTTTGCTCATGTTGCGTGTGTGTCATGGTCACATGTAACTATGATATATTTTGTTTGTTATGCATGCTTGGAATGTGGTTACTAGGTTAAGTAATGTTATGTTGAAATAACATGGTGCATAAGTTATAATATTTTGTATGTAGTTTATGCTACGCCCATGAAACCATGTATGATATCTGTTATGGATTATGGTGAAGAATATGAGTTAGAAATAAGCTTGTGGGCCTAGTCCCACCTTGAGGGAGTAATACATTCCTAAGTTAAGAATCTAGAACTTACAGCATTAGGACATAGCTCCTAAGATAGTTGTTTGTACCCTCTTTGTTACAGGGAAAAAATTGTAAAACAAAATCCAGTAAGGCGATTGTACCATCCTATGTACACTTTCAGTTCTTCATTTTCTTGATGAAATTAAAATCCTCAAGGAACATGAATAACCTCGTAATGGTGTATCCTAGGTCTCATACTCTCTTCTAATGGACATATATCCCTAGATCCACACTATATCCAATGGTGCAATTTTCTGCAACAAAATGGAAAATATATTTGACATTATTCAAACACTGGTTGAACTGACCAATTATCCCAGAATAAATAGGAAAGTTTCTAACAACAAATCCCTCCTAACATGGCATTTTCCTGGAAGTCTTTAAGTAACACAACTCTCAATCTATTGGCTGAAATCACGAGGGAATTAAATGGTGACCTATATTATAGTGACCCTCTAACATAGCTTTTTTCACCTTCCAAAAATATGAGACATTTATATGTAGTCATACAACTATTCATGTGTTAATGGGGTAATCACAACCAAGATAAAAGGATGCTACATTTGTTGAAAGTCATGTCACTGCCACTATTCTTCATAAAATAATACCTCGCCTCTGTTGTCTGAGTTTATATCTCAAATAGTCATTAGGCACAAGAATTGATTAAATGAACTAACATTACCCTAGAGAATCATTCATTGAGCTAAGCATATAAAAATGCTTGACATTGAGATGAACATGGTTGATATTAGCATGCCCAAAGAATCATTTGCATGTTAGAAGTTATATGTTATATATAATTGTTGGAAATACTAAGGGTGGGGGGGGAGGGGGAGTGAATCAATATTTCTTTTCAATTGTTATTTTTACCAGTTAGATCACTTATATTAAGAACACAAAATGAACAATAAGAATACATGTTTTTATTAATTTATTCTTTACAATAAATCAAGTACAATATATGTAGGGCTCCAACCCTAGATGAAGACACTGATATTCAATCTCCCATGCTCCAACCTGTAATATGCCAAGCACCGACTTGGACTTCCAAGGCTCCAACCTTGTCAATTTTGAGGCACCAACCTCAAGGGATCCAACCCTATATTTGGTTCAGGCTCCCACCTAGTTTCTTAAGGACTCTGATCCCCTAGGGCTCCAACCCTATCCTTCAAGGCACCAACCTTGTCTTTTCGAGGCTCCAACCCTTGGCTTCACTTCGTTAAGATGTATTTGGTTATACTTCATGGCTCCCAATGTCTTCTTCAATAAGCCCTTTCAATCATCACTTAGTTTTCACTTTAGTCTCCACGTCTCATCATCAATGACAACCTTGATCTCTCAGAAGGTGTCACGACTGCTCTTCATCGTACCTAAGAAAAATTCTCCAAGATTAGTTTATAAGGTCTTCAATCATGCATCAAGGTCTTCACTAATGCCTCCAAGTCAACTTCTAAAAATGTCTTAAACAATGCTTGGCCCAACAAGATGTTTTCAACACAATCGCCTTAGTAATGCTTTAACACTGCTGCTACACACATTCTTCAATGAGGCCGATTCTAAGTCTTTAATGAGTTGTTCAACTATGTATTCTTCAACAAGTTTTCAATGCTTAAGGTGTCTTTAATAAGCTGCCCCAAGATATTCTCCAAGGTGTTCAAATGATCTTCAAATGCCACTCCAAGATATTCTCAATATATTTGCACACCACTCTTATAATGCTCTTCAAAAAGACTTGAAGGGTACTTCAATTATGCTTCAATGTCTAATTCAAAATCAACCTTCAATCAAGCCTCAAATTATGCTTCAAGTGGTATTCAATGATGTTCCAAGCAATAATCTAGGAATACAAATAAATGCTTCACAAGTTGGCCCACAAATCTAGTTAATGAAGATCTTCTAGAATAGGCACAAAAGGTTGCTTCAAATCTGCTATAACAATATTTAAAGTTCTGAAGGTCTAGAATAAGGCCTATACCATAGATCCAAGCCTCTTGCAATTGTAAGCCCTTGTCCAAAACTTTATCCATAGGTTTGAGCTTCAGATCTCCATAGAACTGTCTCCACTAGTCTAAAAGTCTGGGACAAGGTCTTTACCACAGATCTTTACAGGTTGTCCAAATCACTGAATTAACTGCTCCAAAGAGGCTGCAAAATAGGTTGAAGTGTAGTCCTGAGGTGGCTACCCATAGGGCCGAATCTGTAGGCCTGAGGTGGCTGCCCACAGGGCCGAAATTGCAGGCCTGAGGTGGCTGCCCACAGGGCCAAAATTGCAGGCCTGAGGTGGTTTCCCATAGCGCTGAAATTGCAGGCCTGAAGTGCTATCCGAAAATTGCAGGCTGTAACAGGACTGTAATCCGAGCTAAAAAGGTCACATGTTCGAGCTGCAGAGGTGATAGTCCACGAGTTTTTGCAATTCTGTCCACAAGCTATAATATGACCTTGAGAAGGGTAGCCAAAAGAATTGCCAACAGTTTCGTCTTCAACAAATCCAAGCACCAAGCTCCCTTCTGTCCACTGGTTTAAGGACTGTAACTATATACTGTTCTTGAGCTAGAATAATAAAGGAAATTTTGCCCCAAGCAATAATTTTTAGTGGTCCTCGGCCTCTGTCCTACTCATGTGATTTCTCTTTGAAATGATCACCAAATTTGGATGGTGAAATGAAGTGTTTAATGTCATATTTATACACATTTTGTTTTTTGATGAAGAGTCATGTCTAATGGCCAAGGGACATGAGCCTACAAGTCGGCTTAGGTCGGCTAGGATAAAATGTATATTTTATCATCTTAAAAAATCATTTTCTCACAAACTAATGGGAGTTTCAGGACAAATAAGGGCTCATTAGAAATGAAAAAATATACTCTACAAGATGGTATAGGACCCATGATGATAGGCTACCTCCAAGATGGAAAAATTTATTTTTCTGTGTCTGTTCTTAAATTTTATGCATAAAAAGTTTGGGACAACATGAGGAATGTTTGGGACAACGTGGCTTCTTCATTCTTTGGCTTTTCGTTTTATCAATTTCATCATAGGATCATAGAGTCATTATGTAGAAGTGCAACATCCATGTAGCATTACGTATCAACAATGTCATCATATACTAGTGTAGTCATAGTGAAACATCATTAGGAAAGTTCCAAGGTAGTCCTCCATATGTCATTAAGGGTTAAGGTTTAGATCATCAAGGTACATGCAACATTATAGTTAGTTCAAGAACTTCTTAGGACTTCTTCATTAGTGGTTTGGCATCTTCGTGGCTTGACATCTTCATTGATGGCATCCTTATCACACAAGAGTTATGACATCATCATCTAGAACCAGGCATCTCAAGAATATTTTCCATCTCGTCCAATGCCATATTGACATCAATGAAAACCTTGATTAACAATCTCCCCCTTTGTCATTGATGGCAATATTCTTGCCCTTCCAACATTCTATCCCCCTTTGACATCAATAGCAAATAGGGTGCCCAAGTACTCCCCCTGTCAAGCTACTTTTTTTCTTCGTCAATAGTAGTTCTTCATAGGTATGTTACTCCCCCTGTCATAGTGATCTTTCTTCTTGCAATGTGGTCCATGATAGAAGTGTTTGCATTTCTTCATGTGATGAACCAACTTCCCCTGTCTACATAAACTCCTTTAGCTCAAGAAAGATTGTTTGTTTTGTGATCAAATGGAAGAAATCTTCAACAATAGCCCATCGGATAGGTAAGGGATCATGTTCTTCAATGGAGTTGCTCCCGAGAGATGATCTATCAAGGATGATTGTCCATGAGTGACTCATTAAAGATTTCATAGGGCCCTTTCACAGATAGCTTTTGCAAGAATGATCATAAGCTCCCCCTAACTATATGCATGGCCTCCCTTTTGGCAGAGTCTCATCATCAAACACTTGGGATATCACATCTTGATGTCTTCATCAAATCAACATGTGTTGTTGGCTAGAGCGTCCAAGAGACTTTCGGATCCAATTTGCTTCTTTCTTCATATTTGTGTAACTTTCTTTTCTGGCTTGGTTGTTATGATTCTAGCTTGTGTTGGGACCCAAGTCAAGTTACAATCACATGCCATATGTCCAATGACATGGCAATTGAAGCAATCCATCCTATTCATGAATGAGAAATCATGGCTTCTTCTTGCAAAATTGCTTCTAGGAGATTGACGGGGACCATTATATTTGTCTTTGTGATATTCCCTACAATCTTTTCCCATGTGCCCAAAGTTTGCACAAGAATAGCAATAACCAAGAAATATACTTTGGTACTTGGAAGATGAAGATTTCTTGGATGTACTTCTGAAGTCTTTTTGCCTTGGGATTATTTGATGATATTCATTGCCTTTTATATTGTTGACACCATCTGCAAGTCTCCTTGGAGTAGGATTTCTTCCATTCTTCTCCTTGCCTTTGTTGGAACTGGGAGCATCAACATTTCTTCCAGGGTTCCTCACATCCTTGTTGTTTGAAGCATAAGGGTTTGCATCATTCTTACTTGAGGGTTCACCTACATAGCCAGGACCTGATTTATCAAGGGGAGACCTTTGATGACTTAGGATGTCATATAGGGTTTGAGAGCTTTTCAAGTTCTTATTCAACAAGTCAACTTCCTTTTAAAGAAAGACAATTTCTTCCTTCATTTTCTTGCATTCTCCATCCCTCTTTGATAGAATGATCTCCATTTCTTCCTTCATATTATTGGGCCTTAAGAGAAGTGATTTCTAATTTTAACTTGGTGATTTCATCGTCCTTTTCTTCTAGTTGCCACATCATGGTGTTTCTCTCCTTTTTCGCTTCATCAACTTGTCCTTCTATGAATGCCAAAGCTTCCATCAACTTCTCAGCTCCTTGTGCTTGTTTCATTGCTTCTTCTAGTTGAGATCTAAGGGAGGAGACCTCTTCCTTGTATTGACCAATATCTACTTCAAGTTTGTTCAAGGTGGCTTGACAAAGTTTCTTCCCTTTTCTTTGCCTTATCCAATTGATTTGTCATGGATATGACTTCTTCATGATGCTTTGATTTGTTTTGATGAAATTCCTCCTTAAGTTTGGTAAGATACTCATCTCTTTCTAGTACTTGAAACTTGAAAAGTTCGGCTTCCTTCCTTGTCTTGTGTTGGTCACCATCTTGCGCTTTCTTCTTAAGTTCCTCATTTCCCTTTTGCAAACTGTTAATCTCTTCCATAGCAACTATAAGTTTAGTCAGGATATCTTCTTCAAAGTCTTCTTTGCTTTCTTCTTCTTCTAGGTCTTATTTGGCCTTGATGTCATCATTCTTATTTTCAGCTTCTTTGATGGGTTATGGATTTCCTTCTTGCTTTCCATCATCTTCTTGACTAGTGGTCATGGTCAATGCTCCTTTTGAGTGAAGGTCATCAAGTTTGTCCCATATATCTTTTGCTAATGAACATTTTTCAAATTGGACTTTATAGAATTTGGTAGCCCATTCAAAATTATCTTCATTTCTCTTGTATTGTATTCCTTGGATTCACCGTCCATCGTGTTATCAGTAATCACTCATTCCCATACTCCAACGCCTTGAGCCATTAAGAAAGTCTCATTCTTACCTTCCATACATCAAAGTTTCCATTGAACAATGGAACCTTCCCAATTTGATTGTCTCCAATTTTTAGGATTGAGGAAGAGACATCTTTAGGAGGATTAGAGGCTTTCTTCCTTGGATTTGCCATTTGTGTTCTAAGGATAAACCTTCAAGCTATTAGGCTTTGACTAAAGGTACTGCCTCTGATACTAATTGTTGGAAATACTGGGGGGGGGGGTGAATCAATATTTCTTTTCAATTGTTATTTTTATCAGTTAGATCACTTATATTTAGAACACAAAATGAACAATACGAATACATGTTTTTATTAATTTATTCTTTACAATAAATCAATTAAAATATATGTAGGGCTCCAACCCTAGATGAAGACACCGCTCTTCAATCTCCCAGGCTCCAACCTGTAATATGCCAAGCACCGACTTGGACTTCCAAGGCTCCAACCTTATCAATTTTGAGGCACCAACCTCATGGGCTCCAACCCTATATCTGGTTTAGGCTTCGACCTAGTTTCTTGAGGACTCTGATCCTCTAGGGCTTCAACCCTATCCTTCAAGGCACCAACCTTGTATTTTCGAGGCTCCAACCTCTTGGGCTTCAACCCTCAGCTTCACTTCGTCAAGATGTGTTTGGTTATACTTCACGGCTCCCAATGTATTCTTCAACGAGCCCTTTCAATCTTCATGTAGTTTTCACTTTAGTCTCCACGTCTCATCATCAGTGACAACCTTGATCTCTTAGAAGGTGTCACCATTGCCCTTCATCATAACCAAGAAAAATTCTCCAAGGTTATCCCATGAGGTCTTCAATCATGCATCAAGGTCTTTGCTAATGCCTCCAAGTTAGCTTCTAAAAATATCTTCAACAATGCCTACCCCAACAAGATGTTTTCAACACAATTGCCTTAGTAATGCTTTAACATTGTTTCTACACAAGTTCTTCAATGAGGCTACTTCTAAGTCTTTAATGAGTTGTTCAACTTAGTGTTCTTCAACAAGTCTTCAATGCTTAAGGTGTCTTTAATAGGCTACCCCAAGATATTCTCCAAGGTGTTCAAATGATCTCCAAATGCCACTCCAAGATATTCTCAATAGATTTGCACACCACTCTTACAATGTTCTTCAACAAGACATGAGGGGTACTTCAATTCTTCTTCAATGTCTGATTTAAAATCAACCTTCAATCAAGGCTCAAATTATGCTTCAAATGGTATTTAATGATGGTCCAAGCAACAATCTAGGAATACCAATAAATGCTTCACAGGTTGGCTGACAAATCTGGTTAATGAAGATCTTCTAGAACAGGCACAAAAGGTTGCTTCAAATGTGCTATAACAATATTTAAAGTTTTGAAGGTCTAGAATAAGGCATCTACCATAGATCCAAGCCTCTTGCAATAATAAGCCCTTGTCCAAAACTTTATCCACAGGTTCGAGCTTTAAATCTCCATAGAACTGTCTCCAATGGTCTAAAAGTCTGGGACAAGGTCTTTACCACAGATCTTTATAGGTTGTCCGAATCACTGAATTAACTGATCCAAAGAGGCCGCAAAATAGGCCGAAGTGTAGTCCTGAGGTGGTTGCCCACAGGGCCGAAATTGCAAGCTTGAGGTGGCCGCCCAAAGGGCCGAAATTGCAGGCCTGAAGTGCTGTCCGAAATTGCAAGCTGTAACAAGTCTGTAATTCGAGCTAAAAGGGTCACAGATCCGAGTTGCAGAGGTGACAGTCCACGAGTTTCTGCAATTTTGTCCACAAGCTATAATCTGACCTTCAGAAGGGTAGCTAAAAGAATTGCCAACAGTTTTGTCTTCAACAAATCCATGCACCGAGCTCCCTTTTGTCCATTGGTTCAAGGAATGTAACTATATATTGTTCTTGACCTAGAAGAATACAGGAATTTTTGCCCCAAACTATAATTTTTAGTTATCCTCGGCCTCTGTCCTGCTCTTGTGATTTCTCTCTAAAATGATCACCGAATTTTGGATGGTGAAATGAAGTGTTTAACGTCATATTTATATACATTTTTGTTTTTTGACAAAGAGACATCTATTGGCCAAAGGACATGAGGCGATTAAGGTCGGCTAGGATAAAATGTATATTTTATCATCTTAAAAAATAATTTTCTCACAAACTACTGGGAGTTTTGGGACAAATAAGGGCTCATTAGAAAGGAAAAAATATACTCTATAAGATGGTATAGGACCCATGTTGATAGGCTACCTCCAAGGTGCCAAAATTTATTTTTCTTTGTGACTATTCTTAAATTTTATGCATAAAAAGTCTGGGACAACACGAGGAATGTTTGGGACAATGTGGATAATTCAGATCATGCCACTGCAAAGAACTACCACAGAAGCCTAAAATCTAACATAACTTCCCTGTACGGAGGGGAAACATGGAAGGAGATCTGTCTTCTCGAAATCCTGAGGATAAAAATTGAGAGGAGAACTGCGGACCTGCAATTTCTGAACTTTATAAAAATTAGGGTTCTTAGTTTATTTATACCCAGGTCCTTGGACTCTTCTCTCAATAAAGCTTTCTTTCTTCTATCTGATTTAGTCCTGATGATGGATCCCCTTTGGGGTTTGAAACGTCGACAGAATGAACATGAAACTGTGGATAATCCGGATCATGCCACTGCAAAGAACTACCACAGAAGCCTAAAATCTAACAATCATTAGGAAAGTTCCAAGGTAGTCCTCCATATGTCATCAAGGGTTAAGGTCTAGATCATCAAGGTACATGCAACATTATAGTTAGTTCAAGAACTTCTTAGGACTTCTTCGTTAGTGGTTTTATATCTTCGTGGCTTGATATCTTCATTGATGGCATCCTTATCAAACAAGAGTTATGACATCATCATCTAGAATCAAGCATCTCAAGAAAATTTGCCATCTTGTCCAATGCCATATTGACATCAATGACAACATTGATTAACAATAAAAATTCATGTTACAACGAGCACTCGAGGATTTCATCTGGCACTCTAAACTTGCTTATGTTTAACATCTAACACTTCCACGAATGCCCTTTTGTTCGACATGCTTAGGACAGGGTAATTGAAGCATTGTGTTGATAAAAGTTTTTTCTCCCAACTTCTAATTATGCCTTTATAATGGAGACTTGGATTCCTTCCCTCCATCCATTATGCTCTATAACTCTTGGCTTTTCTTACAACTTGGAATTTTTTAAAAGCCTTTGTTCTTTTATGGCCTGGGAGGTCCAAACATTAATGATATCATGCGATGTAGTCTTGGAAACAAGTCTCAAGTTTTGTAATAACTGACATGAAAAGAGTTAAAGAAAGGAAACAGAGGCAACTCTTCTCTTTGTTTTAATGGCATGTTCTTTCCATTGAGAAGTAGAGCATTGTTTGCATATGAAAAAATAATATGGATTGTCCTTGAACACTTAGACCTCAAAAGCCGTAAAAGTAGTCACCTAGCATAAGTGACCATTTCTTCAATCATCTTTAAGCAAACCTAATTTAACTAACAAATTTTATTACAACGTAATGGAGAAATGATATAGAAGTCACTACCACAAAAACTAAAGTTTTACAAATTAACATCGATAGCGTGATGAAGAGGATTACTTCACCAATCAATGCACAACTTTTAGGATTTGAGTATGTTTTCAAGCAAATTATTTGAGACTCTAAACTCTGGAAAAATAGGCCATCCCGTGTAGTTGGGGTGTCATTTGTAGTTTCAATTTAAGGGGTAATTGAGGCCATTGGGTTCAAATTAATGACTATGATGGTTTTGTCACTTATTAACCACCCTTACAAGGGTAGGCCAACCACTTTGATGATTTTGAACCTTGGTGGAGTTGGGACAATACCTTATTTTCACCAACTTGACTAATCTCTTGTCATTGGTCCATAATTTTTGACTAAGGTAAATTATCATGGAAGGTCTTGCACAACAAGGTTTTGACAATATTACTTTATTGCAAAACCTCAACCTTTTGAACTTGATCTTCACTCTAGTTCCCATGAAATCTTGAGACCTCCTTCCTTATTAAAAGGATTTGGAAGTCTTGTGATTGTTGATACAACTCTTGGGGCAAAAGTTAGATTAGACTAGGATCTTGCTGAACATCCAGATATCGATTCCGAGAACCTTGCACGAGAGAGAATTAAATTGTCCTTAAAATAAAAAAGAGAAATTTCCGAATCCCATTCTCTCTTAAATGCACCTTGGGAGTGAGGTTTACCTAATAACCACCTCCTTTGGGTCAGGAATGTAAGGGGGTGTGTTAGAGGAATATAATAGAAATTTCAATTATAAACAAAGTCTTACCAATAACCCAAGATTTTTACATGGTGGAACAATACCCTTGTGGATTTTATCCAATTTTGAATTAATCGAAATTATCAAAATTTTGGAGGTACTCTCTAGCTTAGTATAGAAGAGATGTTGTCATATCATGTAAACATTAACAATTTTTTGACTCCTGATTTTGACAACCCATAGTTTTTCTCATGGTATTCTTCTTTAATGTAGCCTTTTTTAATCACTCTCAGCACTTGGTAAATTAAATAAATCTACTTTCTATAATATTAATTCTCACAAATTTAATTAATAAAAAATGTGTTAAACCCACATCTATTAAATCCCATAATTATTAATGTGTAATAAGTGAGAAACACTATTTATATAAACATTTTCTATAATATTAATTCTCACAAATTTAAATAATAAAAAATGTGTTATTAGGCCAAACATCAATTAAATCCAATAGTTGTTAATGTTGTGTAATAAGTGAGAAATAGTTAATGTTGTTAATTGTTAAATCATTTTTTTTAAGACTTAAAATGCCATAATTTTAATCCATCAAATGTATTGCTTTTTTTTAAATTTTAAGTTAATTATTCATCTTAAAGTAAAAAATAAATTAGGTTTGTTGTGTTGGTGCCAAGTGGTGGTCGTGTCACTTTCAAAATTTGAATTCATGTCATCATTAGAAGGCATGGTTAAAACAGCCAAACGGTTGTTTTGAAAAAAGCATAAATCAGAAAAAGCATAAATTAAAAAAAACAAACAATGAAACAAATATAATCACCGACCTCATTAAATGCGATTCGAGTTTGGACGCCTGGCGGGAGAGGAGTGATGTGTCCCTCGTCGGCCTGGACACAACGCAGAGGCGGATGTCGTAGGAGTTGTTTCACCGGACTAAGCCCAGAAGAGAAAACAGGGTATTCCTCTGGCATTTACTACAGAGCTTCAGACAGGGTATCCCTATGGCATGTACTACAGAGCAGCTCCAGTTCTGGGAAGAATCCCTTTTAATTGAGAAGCAGAGCCGGGCAAACCTAAGACGTAGGGAAGAATCCCTTTTAATTGAGAAGCCGAGCCGGGACGGACGGTGGGAAGCTGTATAGTATGAAAGAGGAATTGGTTGATCATGAGATAATTCCGCCCTTGAGTCCACCACCGTTCCTTCCAGCCAAAAATAATGGTAATTCACGCCGTTTTTCTTGTGCAAAAAGAGGACGGGGTTACTGCACAAGATCATGTACTTCCTGCAACAACACAAAACTCGAATGAAAGCAAAGGTGAGCTGGATGACGCCAAGATGACACGAAGCGACGCAGATAAAATTAGAGTTGAGATGATGATCAAGAATGGTGGCATTCACATTAAAAATAGCAGCATTAAGTTCACATTCAGAATGCGAATGTGAGGTTAATTACGCAGCAGCAGAGACAGAGACTGAAGATGATGATGGTGATTTGATGTCAGAGTTTAGCCACGAGCTTCGGACGATCCTACACTAGTGGCTCCAGTTCAGATGCACAGGGAGTTCATGTATGTGATGGTCTCTTCGGTGGCCATGGACGCAGGACAGAGCAGAGTTCGACTTGAGAGTTCAGGCGATGTGATGGCAGCCTTCTTGATTGTTTGTGGCGTCTGCTGTGTTGTTGATGGCGGCCTTTTTGGTTGTCTATGGTGTCTGCTGTGTTGTTTTTTGTTTTTTATAATTTTATTTTTGGCTTACTGTTTCCATCGATTTTGGTACTGTTGGCTCTCTCTGGTTATTCTCTTCTGAATTTTAAGCATGGCCATGCCGATTTTTGGTTTTGATATATATATATATATATATATTTTTTTTTGTTTTTTTTGGGGTCAATTTTAACTTATGGTTGCTTTCTCCGCTTGGCTTCGCTGTTACCAGTTGTTTTCATAATTTTATTTCTTGGGGTTAATGAATGGGAAATGAAGACGGTCCAACCCAGACCCAAAAAAGCAGACGAGCGGGATGGAGGTAGTGATCGGCATCTGAGCTAGTGGCAACTTCCCCTACCTTTTCCAGAAGCAGGAGAAGCACCGATTGCACGCGAAAGGAGCATTCACAAGTATAGTTTCCTCATCGAGATGTGCGAGCCGAGTCCCAAGCAAGGATCAATGATGCCATTGCCTTTTCGTCTGATTCGTATTATTTCGGTCACTAGCGAGGTATCTAAGTGCATAAAGCCCCAAGGAATAGCCAGAATCTCACGCCTGGGCTTGGCACTCCGATCAGAATCGAAACAGCCGATGCAGATTCCACTGATGCAATGGGCACAGGTGAAGATACAAATTATAATGTGATTTGTTTTAAAGTTTAGAGTCGATGCAGATTCCACTTATACAATGGGCACTGTTTCATTTCTCTCATTTTTAGACACAAATTATAATGTGATTTTTAAAATGAAATTTTAATGTGTTTTCTTTTAAAGTTTAGAACCAGCAATGCAAAGGAGCCATTTAAAATTTTGGTGGTCTGAGAAGGAAAGAGAAAGGTCCATCAGCTTTTGGTCCAAAACCTATAGATCGTCCTCATTTCAAGCACAAGCACAGTTAATCTCTTCCTGTCCTTAGGTTGTTTTGGTCTCTTTTTAATACATTTATATAACATGTTACTGGCTCTTCAATCTTTTTTAAGTGATTTTTGTTATTTTTTTAATATATGTTTTACATGATTTTTTGGTTTTATTTTTGCTAGGTTCAATGCTTGGGAAATTATCTCTAGCCCTAGCAGTGGGGCCAGGGGAAGGCGGAGGATGAGAAGTGCAGTGGAGGCAGGGGAAGGTGAAGGACAATTAGGAGGTATTTTTGGTTAAATTCAACTCTTATTCTTCTAGATAATTATATCAGAAGCATTTTTAAGAATTTATATCATGTGCCTTGTAATGCAGGTAAATAAAGGTGGATGTGCACCGTTGAATCTCTCTCTCTCTGCCTCTCACAGGGTGGAGTGTGAGTCCTATTTGAGCTCAAAACCCCTGTAAGCCTCGTCATTTTCTCTTGACATATGTAGGGTGTACGTCATTATATGTAGGGTGTACGAGTTTCTAGTTTTACAAAGCATGTACTTACTTCTACCTGTAATTTGTGTTAAATATTTTCTTGTAATTTACAATTTATGGTTAATATCTCTCATTTTTTTCAGAAAATTTCTTTTAGGCCCTCGACTCCTTTCGGGTGGGTGGTGGAAGCAAAAGCGATTTGATCGGTGGATGCAATAAATGCTGCTATCTCGCTGAACACATTCGACATTAGTAATCGATTACACGGGTATCAGAGGGTTAGTAAGGAAAGAACACCTTCGATCGACACATTAGTGAGGAAAGAACACCATCGACGGAAACACATTCCAACACGTCGATCCGGAACGCATCGAAGGAAGGGTAAGCTCCCAATGTCTCATGAGTTTTTGCTTTCTTCGTGTTTTTATAATATTTCTCAATATATTTTTCTGGTTTTGTTTTTGTTGTGTTCAGTGGGCCAGGAAATTAAGGCTTAACCCAAACAATTCAACTAATGAAAGCTCCAATGCTCCATGGGTGTAGTGGGTGCAGCAAAGGCTAAAGAGTAGGTATGTCTGGTTTAATTTATCAAATTTTATGCAACATAATTATATGACGTGTGTTTTGAAATTCTACCTTAAAAGTCTTTGGTCTCTTTTTCTTTACCTATATATATTCCATGAAAACAAGTGCATATTTGATATTTTAGGAAGAAATCAAAATATATATATGGTTTCCTTCCAGCTCTCCCGACATACTTTGCCACTTTTGTTGTTTTCTCAGATTTTACCACGCCAAACAGACTTAAACAACTAAATTTACACTAATTAAAAACCAACTATCTTCTAGGAAGTTTCAACTTTCTTTAATAAGAAAACTATTTCTTCATATAATAATTTCTTCCAATGTTGTTAAAAGCGCGAACGGAATTAAATCGGCGCCGGGAAAAAAGCGGAAAAAAGCAGGAAAAAAGCGTTTGGCACAAAAATATTCATTTTTTTTCAATTTTTTTAATATCTAAACCATCTACAACATAAAATAAGTACATTGACACATAAATATGATTAAAAAACTAACATATAAGATGTTTAATATCATTTCTAGCGCTAAAATCACACATAACATTGAATCATGTCCTGAATAGTAAGTCCTGACTCCTGAGTCCCAACTCAGCCTCAAAATATCAACAAAAAATATGATAATGTATCTCATCATGTCATAATGTCATATACAATAAAATGAAAGTCTAATCCTATTGATTTCCTCTGCCCCTCTTGCGAGAAAATGCCACAACTTTCCCTTTCCCTCTAGATGTAGATGCTGGTGCCCGTGCAGGTGGAAATGGCAGTGGAGTCTGATGTGCTCTAGACGTTGAAGAACTAGAAGTAGGAGCTATAGGAGGTATAGACCACGTCCTCTACTGGTGGCAGGGGTAGCCCGGGCAGGTGGTGTCACCTGGAAACATTACAATCTCCCAATCCTGAAATCCTGAAAAACTGATAAGTCTGCTGGATTTTAAATGAAATCTAAAATTCTACTTTCTCCATATGAAATCCAATGAGGCTGGAACCACTCTCAAACATCCTGAGTCATTTCATGGTAATGTTAAAAATTTAAGTAAAAGGATGAAAATGAAGATTAAGGAGAATGTCACTTTTACTTTAAGAATTTAACATTACCATGAATAGCATATCCATACTAGGGCCTAGACTTGATCATTAAGCTACCCCACTCAAAAATTATTTGTTTCTTTCAAAAAACATTGCATGAAAAAACCCAAAAAAAGTTATAAAACTATGCTGTCCTGAGCCCCCACGATTTTTTCGTTAAAAATCGCGTTTTTTTTCAAAAAAATCGCGATTTTTTGAAAAAAGCGCGATTTTTTCAGTAAAAATCGGCAAAAAAAAGTAGGCGATTTTTTCGTATAAAAATTGCGATTTGATCGGCAAGATGAAAAAATCGCGATTTTTTCATTAAATCGCGATTTTAACAACACTGAATTTCTTCCACCAGATTTGCAAATTAGTCAAAAAAGATTTTGACTAGTTTCAACATCGTTGCCTGCAATGACAGTTTTTTCTGACAGAAAAAACTGTCATTTCAGGCAACGATGTTGAAACTATAAACATGCAGAAAGGAGAATTACAGATTTAGATCTCACCTCTGTAATTATTTCCATGATTGCAATTTAGCTTAAGCCTAGTGTAAGGGGCTCATTAAACTTCATCCCAAGGATTCTCCACCAATAATAATCAAATCATCTCCAACTACATTAACAATAGTTCTTATCAAAGAAAAACATTGATTGATGAAATAGACACATGCCTCCAAACCAGTTGCTTAGGGTCCAACATCGATGTGTCATTTTGTTATGATGGAAAACTCTAAAAAATGCTCAACCCTCTTTCTGTTTGACTCCATTTGACTCCATTTTGCCATTTGCAAGATTAACAAGAAATCTGACACAGTCCCTATGCATGAACATCTGTTCCTTATAGGCACCTCCATCCTTATATATAGTTGCATCTATAGGTTAAGGCCATGTATAACCTATATGTTCAACTCTGCCTACCCACGACTCTGTTACACATAGCCACAATAAATGCTTCATTTTTGTTGGGTATGGTCCAAGACCCTTTATGGTCCAAGACTTCTGGTTCCAACTTGGGGACTAGTGGTCCTCTCGAGAACACTTGGGAATCCCAAAATATCATCCTTGCTTCAACATGTGGTTGCTAAAATGAATTTTGTAATCCAGTGAAGCCACCTCAAAATCTCCAAGGTGTAATGACCTTTTCCCCTGTGTTCTTGATTGCTAAAGAAAACAAAGCCATGTCAAAATGTGATTGCTTGCATGAAAATCTTTCATTTTACTTCTAATCCAATCCAATCCTCCATTGACTCAAGAGCTATAATCACTTTTCTCCACAAGCCTTCATTCCTTTTCATTCTCCATAAACTTTTTGTTGCTAAATCTTGTTCAAATAGATGAATATTCTTTAATTCCTCTATACTCTTTAAGGTTTTGCAATCTTTTTCCTCTTAAAATATGGTATTCCTTCCCTTTATATTTTTCTTGTTGCTAAATCTTGTTCAAATAGATGAATATTCTTTAATTCCTCTACTCTTTAAGGTTTTGCAATCTTTTTCCTCTTAAAATATGGTATTCCTTCCCTTTATATTTTTCTTGTCCACTGGAAGCTATAGCACGTTTGGTATTCCTTCCCTTTATCTTTTTCTTGTCCGTAGGAAGCTAAAGTACCTTTTTCTATTTTTTCCCAACATTCCTTTTGGTATCTAAAGCTACAAAATGCCAATAAATAGGTATCTTCTCCAAAACTAGTTTGACCAATGTTAGCTTGCCTCTTTTGGATAACATCGGTATCCCCTCCAAAACTAATTTGACCAAAGTTAGCTTGCCTCTTTTGGATAACATTGGTAGCAAGAATTAGTCATCCTCTCTTCAATTTTCTTCATAGAGCCAACTCCAATCCTTGAATTTGTAGTTAGTAGGGTTGAGGAAAAACCTTAGATATTTTAACCTTGCATCAATATTTGAGCAAATTGTCTCTCTACCTTCCTCTAGATTATTGAACAACACTAAGGATTTATGAACATTCACATACATCCATTTTCCATGCTCAAGGATCCCTTTATACTTTTCTACTTTGAGCAAATTGTCTCTCTACCTTCCTGTAGACTATTGAACAACACTAAGGATTTATGAACATTCATACACAGCCATTTTGCATGCTCAAGGATCTCTTTATACTTTTCTACTTCCACAACTGTTTACATGCCAAACAACTTTTTTTCATTTACAAATAGTAAATAGGACAAGGATAAATAGGTTCTCATTTTAATACCCTTCCCTTTTAGATGCATTCACCATTATGCCCAAACCTTTTGCAACCAACACTGATAAATAAGGAGACATAGGGCATCCCCACATTAGACCCCTAAGAAGTTGAGAAAATGCACCCCATAATCTAATTTACTACTTATGATCTCATCCCAATCTGAATCA